>JAHREE010000130.1:4512578-4781504 GCA_033628505.1 Tringa tobata | reverse complement strand
AAACCTGAGCACTCTTTTTTTCCCCCACTATTCTGTGCACCTGAACCTAAACAGC
The DNA here is from genome assembly GCA_033628505.1 of Tringa tobata. Taxonomy (NCBI): domain Eukaryota; kingdom Metazoa; phylum Chordata; class Aves; order Charadriiformes; family Scolopacidae; genus Tringa; species Tringa tobata. The sequence goes on along the minus strand of JAHREE010000130.1, from coordinate 4,781,449 downwards.
TTGTTCCTCCTGCAGACTGGATATTTTCACAGTGACCAACAGACCTCTGAGTATGAGAAACTATGTGCAGTAGGTTTAAGCATCTTTCTTTTAAAATACAGCCAAAGGAGGCACTAAAGGTGATTGAAAACAGAGTTGGCATTGCTAAAATCCCTGCATTTTCCCTCAGAGTATTGTTTGTAATTTGTCATGACTTACTGAGCTTTGTTGAAATTTAAGCTAGAAGGAGCCATCACGACCACCTGGTTTGATATCTCTGTACTCAGTTTTGCCCAGAGGCTTCTGCATTGGAATATTTCCCTGCTGGGAGCATCAGCAATGTTGCTTTCAGGCCCGCAGTCCCACCAGCCTGAGGCTGTCTGCAACCCCCAGTGCTGATGTTTTCTACAAACCCAGAAATTCAGCACAAAGAGCTTGAGTACCTTGGAGCAACAACAGCCAAAGCAACAGACTTAGGGCCATTGTGAATAACTGAAAGATAACATAAAAGAAACAAATAATAGAGAAAGAGAAAAATATCTTATTAAAACTTCATAATTAACAGCAGTCAAGGAAATTTCCTTAAAAAATCGACATTGGAAGGAAGATGAAATATACATATTGTTTTCCCACTGAGAAAGACTAGTTATAATTTTTTTTGCTTTCATTTTTGTAGTTTTACGTCTATTTCACTGTGTTAAAAGTGTGTTTTAAATACAACATATTTCTCAGAGAGCCAGACTTTCACAGATTGTATTATCATAACAGAATAAAAAAATTGCAGCACTTCACTCCTATTAAACATAGTTGGAAACATGTATCTACTTAATGGAGTCAAATAATATCCTAAAAATATGCCTCAGCATATCCAAAATACTAAAATCTTGAAATAGAGGCAATAAAGTGTAACAGATTTGAAAGAGGGAAAATGTTGTAAATGAAAACCAGAGAAAAAAGCCTACAGTAACAGTGTATGACCATCCACAAAGCCAAGCTCTGGCAAATGTCAACCAGTTCAATATAACAGGCTGCCACTTGTGATTCTAAGCTCAGTAGCTTAGATGAGTTATTGGAAAGTACGCTCTGAATAGGGTCTGGTTTATGGTAGGTATGAAGAACGGGATTTTTAGCAATCCTTTAGCTCTCTTCGCATAAACCTTCAGCTGGCTTCAGTAGCTGCAGAGTTCAGTGGAAATCGAGGCTTTTGAAAATGCCACCAAAAATGTTTCATGTCTGCATGTATTTGGTCATACTTGATATTTTGAAAGGGAGGATACTGAAGAAATGCTCAGTCATGGAGGCTTTGGCGTTCCCCTATTTTGCGTGTAGCAGGGTGGCAGATTCACATTAAGTACAGAAAACAGTCCTTAGAGTAAAAGGAAGATGGGATGCAGAATCTTCCATTAACTGTGTTTACAGAAGTGTGTAAATGTGTGTGATGATTATATTCCTTTTTACAATTTCTTGCTTTCCTAAACTCATCTGCTTGGAATTTGTTTGTGAGACATCCTGAGCTTCTGTGGAGTACCATTAGGTCCAATGAGAAATAATATGGTTGAAGGGTTTTTTTCTCCTGGGTGTCAACACAAGGGCCCTTAGATGGAGGCAATTTGGTTGTGTAAAGGTTATCATGTGTCCTGCACTGTAGTCTCATTACATAGAGATTAATTAATTAACAATAAATAGCAGCATAAAGTTTGGTATTCAACATTGCAATTTTCCCAGGGCATTTTGGGGAAGGAGGGTAGAGAGCACAGATTGATCAGCCTTGCGGTTACATATTTTAAGGCAAGAAGGAGCCATATTTGTTTCTCATCTGCACTTTGTCATGACAGAGCCATCATATTTCACTGAGTAACCTCTACACACAGTCCACTGCCTTGTTTGCATAGAGCTGATAGCATCTGGGGGGTGCTTCAGGAGATGGGGACCCACCATTTCCTTTGGCAACTTGTTTCCTCAGACTCGCCCACTCTCTTAGATAATTGTGACATATTTTTTGTTGGGGTTTTCTTTACCTTTAATTTTCAGCCTTTCTGTGCTATGTTTAAAAAGCTTTTTGATACCTGATATATACTATCTTTAAAGAAAAAGTGTAGTCTTTTTGACACTGAAATCATATCCTCCCTTGATCTTTTTGACAACTTCAGAAGAGTGCCTGACATTTCTCTGTAAGGCACATTTTCCCAGGTCTCCAACCATCAAGACCTGAGTGTATCTCTATGCTCTGTATGTTTGTGAATGTGGTGTTGAAAACATGTGCCCAAGATTTGGTATCACATCTTGTGCAATAATGTGTTTTCTGTACACGTAGACTTGTACATGTATATGTAGAAAAATAGCAAGCTAAGTCACAGAACATGTTAAGAACATAAAGATGAAAGGAACATCTTTGTACCTATAACAAATTGCGCGTTAACTCTTTAGCCTTAGAAGGCATTTTTTTCTTCCATCTAAATCTAGTAAAGCTGGATAAAAAGGCATCAGGCACTGTTCATTGTTACAGAAATAAAAAAAAATGAACTTTGTCACATTCTTTTCCCCCAGCAATTTAGTTACTTTTATGACTTGCATCTTTCCACTCTTCTTCTCCCCAAGCAATTTACTTAAATGACGTTTTGGCAGCTTGTGGTATAATCAAATGTTTTATTCGAATGGCTGACAAACAGTTGGGAGAAAATGTGCCATTGTTAAATATTTTATATGCTAATGTTTTCCTGAAGAGCTGGGCACCTGCCTGCTGGAGTCCTCTGTGGTTCCCAGGAGATGTCCACAAAAACAGGAGTCAGGCTGCTGATTAAGCAACATTTAAATAACAGATATAAAATCCTCACAATTTCTCATTGCATTTCAAAGAAATAAAGAAGGCCATAAAACTGTCCTCATCACAGTAAGCTAACCCCATGTGTGGGAACATTATGCTGCTTCTTACACACAATACGGGTTAGAACATTATTGAAAATTGCAAAGCTATTTACATCCTGTCTGGCAAACAAAATGCTGCATTTTTCTTCTTAATGTAACCTAAAACATTGCAAAACACAGACAAATATAATGGAAACACTGACAAGCCTTAACACACAATGTCACCGAGACATCGCCAATGATTTAACTGCAACTACAAGTGATTAAATATGCCGCTTCTAATAATTTCTCATGGCATGGTATCTCTATAATATTGCACATAGGGACACATTGGCATGTGTAAAATTTTATCCCTGCTAAGTGAATGTCAAGAAGAAAGTGATTTCTTCTGTACACCACTATAAGAGATGTGATTCTCCTTGGCAAACAGAGGAGCAGCAAGATCGAGTGAGGGATGTGACTTTACCTCCATTAAATGTTTTAATGAGACAGATCCCGGAATACTGTGTCTGTTTGTAGTCTCCACATTCTAGTACGAGATGGGAGAGAGGTCAGGGAGGAAAAAAGATTTTATTGCAGTAAAATTTATTTCACAGCCAAAGAAAATAATTTGTAATGAGGGATTTATGAAGCAAGTTCTTAGGTTATCAGAAGACGACTGAAAATAAAGGTCAAGAGATGAATTCATTTCAGTCTGTAAGTTCTTTCACACAGAGAAAAGTATGAAGACCAATGGTCCCTCCATTCTGTAGGGATTCATTCATGGGCAGATTCATGACCAAGTTGAAGCCAGACATAGTTTTACAGAAGAACAATTAAACTTTGGGAAAATTTCCCATGAGAAGAGACTGGTTTCTCCACCTCCTGCCATTCTTGGGATGTATCTTATGCCAGTGCCTGTTGCCAAACACAAGTCATTGCACTCACATGTGGAACAAGAGAACAAGTGTCCATGTCACATGGAGACACAGGTGCAATCAACATTCGCTCTCAAAACCCACAAACGAAAAGTAAACAGCAAACTTACTGTCTCTGCATAGATTCAACAGTTTCCAGTCATGATGGTGACTCCAACGGGGAGGCCAAAACAAATTTAGGTTTATGTTCATGATCTTTTAGGGGGAACTGCAGGTGTCTCTCACCCATTGCAAAGTAAGCTAATGTTTTAAAATGGCCACCAAATACATCTCAAGAGAATTTTTCTGAAGCACAACACTTAAACAAGCACCCCAGTCCCCATGCATTTATGGATTAGATTCAACATAGCACAAAGCCTGCTACATTTCGTTTGTCAGCTCTTTACCAAACCGGAGCAATGCTCACACCCAAGGAATACATCTTCATTCTCGATGTAAGGACTTCTGCAGTGGCTGAGGCAATGGAAGAGGGAAAACCACAATGACCTGTTTATTCACTAGAACAGTAATTTCTTTCTGTCAGCAACAGAAACAGAAAATCTTTGTAAGTATACACATATACAAGGTGATTGCTTCCAACTAAGCAGCTTTAGTGCCAATATTTAGAGATGGTACACAGGGCTGCCTTTTATAAGTCTGTTAAAACACCAATGACTCTCCTAAATAAGGCTGTTATTTTGGCTATGAGATCTAACTAGAAAAATTGGCTGGGCAATGAATGGGATACTCATCTGATTTCTACATATGAATAGGGAGAAACTATAGCTCAGAAGGAAAATGTCCATGGAAGTGTCTGCACTTTGAAAGTGTCTATTCTATTTAAACAGTCATAGCGCTTTGAAAAGTGTTGGACCAGTGTCATACAAGCAGTTTTCCATGTATCTTCCTAGGATGCTTCTAGACTTTACAATTTCAAACAAGTAAAGAATGCTGAAAATTGGACCCTTATCACCTTTCCCATCAGCTGGAAAAATAAATAGATAAACTGAAGTGGACTTTAAAATGACGAATGAGGTCTTGTGAGGGGGACTGTAGTATCTCTTTTTCCATGTTCCAGTCTGTGATGAAGGGAAGCTTCAGGAGGCTTTGGAGTAATGTATGGCTTGTAGCACAGGCATACCAGCAACAGACTGCAATATGCAGCTGCTAAATAGGATTTTCAAGTTAAACAGACAAGACAAGCTGGAAGGGGGGGCAGTGCTACTTTTATGTTTTACATGTGGGAACTGAGGCATAGAGAATGGTTTGGTCCCAGGCAATAGCAAAAGGCTGTGACCAATCTGGGGTGTAAATACAAAACAGAACCAGGTGCCTGCAGTGTGGGCCAGATGGGCTTGTAGCCTTGGCTCTCTGCAGGCTTGATCTTCAGCTTGAACGTGTTATGCAGGTCAGCTGTGCAGTGCAGAGTGTGAGGGAGATGCCTCCAGGGGGTAAATGAGTCTTTCCTCTCCCCTCCCTCTCATCCCATCCCACTGCTGGGGATGGGAAGCTCATGCATCAGCTCATGTGCAAATGATGAAGACAAACCCCACCCAGCATCTTCTTTTAGGGTTACATTCAGCACGTGCTGGCTCCTAAATCACTGGGTGCTCGTGCTGCGATGCTGTGTGCTGGGGAGCTCCAAGGCTGGTGAGAAGAAGCAAGAGAAGGTTTACGTGGATCCAGAGCTGGCACTGACTGTGCCTTGTGCAGGTACGACACTGAGAAATGATTGGGACAAGCCCTGCTGTTACTGTGGGGAGATATCATGGAGCAGTGTTAGCTCGGAGGTGTTGCTCTGTGGTCTAGACACTGCCTGCACTTGCTCTGACATGGTGCAGATGAGGGAAAACTCCTAGTTAACATTGGACTAAAGCCTCAGACATCCTTGAAAGTCCAGCCATTGTAATTTGAAATACTTATGTGTAATTTGGACCTATACTTTCGATGTTTGCAACCAAACGTTGTGCACAGCGGTTTTATTCATGCACAGAGATCCTGAAGTTGAGTTGAACAGTTGCACAAATATATTCTTATTACAAATCTGATATGTACTGCAACCCACAGCAAAAAATATGCTGTTTGAGAGATCGCTCTTTGAAAACGTGGGCACGTGTGTGTAACTTGGCTGAAAGATCAGTAAGGTGTTGATACAATAACCACTATAAATATTTGAAAGGTGTCAACAGCAAGGTCTAGATTTTACCCGCAGATGCCAGCACAATGTTTTCATTGATTAGCTGTTCTGTAATATAAGCCTGTGTATGGAAACTGTATGTTAAAAAGAGTATTATATAGATCATGCCAGGATTTCACTTCGCCTGCTTTGTTGTATCAGTCTGAGCTCACTAAAAGCCCTGGAAGTTTTCAGATGTTTTTATTACAAGTTAAAATCAGGAACTTATAGTAAAAAATAAATGGATTTAAAAATTTCTGGACTGACTGAGGCTTAGAACAGGATAATTATTTAGGTCCATCATTTCCTGGATAATATTCTCTTTTGATTAGCAGGTCAACAAGCAGCTTTAACTACCATTGCATGCATTCAGAGTGTTAATATTCCTTACATGTGGACACTGAACTGGAGGTTATTGTCTGTCTAGTGAGCTACTTGCATGGTGTAGGTGAACTTAAGCACCTTTTCTTAAGAACACAAATTTCAAATCTTCGCAATTCATGCATTTAAGCCTGGTTTGATGCTGTGCATCTTTGTAACACCTGTATGTACAAAAAGTCCCCTGTCTTCAACTGTGTTGTTAATTATTTTCAGGCTGTGATGCTCACACATATCCTCACTATTAATAAAAAGCATTTTCTATCAAAAATGCTTTCTACATGTGCATAATTAACGCCTCTTCTATTATAAAAGAATTGGTCAGATAAATTTCAAGGGAACAAAATCAGGTTGAAATGGATTCCAAAATCAGTACATTTCACAGAGGATGGTGAGTTACTTGCCTATGAGAAAAAAATCATTAAAATGTTACAAAAGAATTAAAACTTTCCATTTGGACATTTAGAAATGGAGCCCACTATCTTTTTATTTTGAAACATGTTTTTGTTATGAATTTTTTTACTTTGCATACTAGTAGCCTTTTAAAGTTGAAGTTAAATGATGTTTTTTTAAAAAATGATATATTTCAGTGAACTCAAAAGATCATATTTGGGACAATTTCTCCTTCATGTAGAATCTTGAAATATTTGGGGTTTTACTCTGATTTGGGAAGAGGCATGTCTGGAATTTCCAAACTCCTTCACGAAGTGGAAGTCTGGATCTTGCGTTTCCATGCAGCTTTATTACAAAATTATTTAGTAAAGCTTAGAGAGAGGAACCAATGTGTTTTTTCAGTTCAGTTTCCATTTGAATTGAGCCATGACTGAAGCTGTTCCAGGTCAAATTGAACAGAACTTTGGAATAATGAGTCTAGTTCAAGAAAAAAAGAAAAAAGAATTAGAGATTCAAACCAATTTTTTTTAAGGTTCGTTCCCTAAAAACCAAAAAAGTTATATGAATAATTTTAGTCCTATTAGCCAATAATGAGTTCCATCTAGTGTTATGAAACTGTAGGTTAGGCTGAATTAAGCCCATTCAGCCTGTTTAATTTATTCAGCATTGAAATTGCATCTTTAAGATAAAAATACTAAAGGATTAGTTGCTTTGGGTGAGGTTTTTTTTTGTTGTTTCCTTGTTTTGTTTTATTTTACAGCAGTTAATACATCCAGAGATTTGTACCCAACAGAAACAGCGTCCAGATTTTATATGCACAGGAAATATTCTATAAAAGCATTTAATTAGGTTACAAACAGTCCAAAGTTTGTTAATATTTACCCTGTAGATGACGGGCTTCCTTTGTTCGTGAAACCTTGATGTGGAAATCATTTTGACCCTGTTGAGAATAATGGTAGTGATATTTCATTAATGGTATTGGCACAGGGACAGAATACAGTCTGAAAATGAAAAATACCCTTTTATTCAGCCGCGTGCTGCAGGTGAGTGGCAGTGACACGCGGTGGGTAGACTGGGTGTGACTTGTCCTGGAGAGCATGAAGTGCTGCGTGAAGGGCTGAGGAAACTGCAGGCAGCTGCAGGTGGATGCAAAACGAGAGCTGCAGACTGCTAACCTGCTCAGATCACAGTAGCAGGCTCTAATTTAACAGGGTCTTTTGAGGAAAGTTATTTGTCTGTTAGCAAGGAAATTCTCAGCTGGTCTTCAGGTGATACCACATTGTGTCACACCAGAGAAAAACCCAGGTATGTCCCCAGCGGCCTCTGTATTTTGAGATACAGGAGACAAACTGATTTTGGCATTTTTATGTGTGCTGTGTGTTCTTGCAGTTTGTTTTATTACCCTTGGAAGTGCCTCACCTTCCCATAAAAAGCAGAACTCCCTGGGCTTTGTGCACGTGTTGTAGGAGAGTAAGAACATCACCATCAAGCACTTCTGCAGCCTCTGTGCTCAGCAAGGGTTTCCTCCCAAAACTGCAAGCTTTCACATCAGTGGGAGCCACAGTTTTGGTCTCTCCATACCACCATGCCCTGGGGCACTGTCCTAGCCATGCTCCTGGAGCTGTTTATTCAGTGGGACCTAAGGTAATGTTACACATGCTGCAGATGATGTAGGTACTCTGAGATGTGTAAAGAGATGGTACCACATTCTATGTTCATATTTATTCCAAAAGAAGTAGAAGACCTTTCCTAGTCATTAGAGCAATAAGAACAGCCTTCTAGTTAGAGTAAAAAAGGTAAAAGGCCAAAAGAATATGTAAATGAAGCACCAGTGGATGATACTATACATGACTTGGTCCCATGTCAGGAGATGAGTGAACAAATTCCCTTGCACTTTTGTGCAAGCTGAGGATAGCCAGCTGGACATCTCTGTTATGGCTGGCTATAGGGACAGAAACCTTTGATGGGTGGTGTCAGGGTAGTAATGCTGAGAGGATGACACATCTAATCACATGGAAACCCTGATGTGGAGCTAGCATTTGCAGTTTTTTTAAGCAGTTGAATGCGGTAATTCCATATTTCTTTCTAGACCTTTAGTCTTCCTTTCTAGACCCTCAATCTTCCTTACTAAATCTCCAAAATTATGCCACTTACCATACAGTACATCTAGCATTGACACCATCTGAGTCTACCCAGAGCTCAACCAGCAGGCAACCCAGATCTTACAAACAGAAACACTTTCGGAGAGGAGTATGAGCCTCTTTCCAAGATTAAAAGTGCAATTAAAAAGCTGATTTCAGATTGTATTTTGTTCTGGAGCTAAACTCCACTGTTAAAGGTGATGAATTCTCTAAATAAGCACAAATACTGGACAAACTTGTTCTGAGGAGTGATAAATCCTAGCGATAAATACCATTCCTGGGGAAAAACCGAGAGACTGCTGTACTCCAAAGGAGCAGAAATAGTAAGGACACTGGAAAATGTAGTTGGAGAAAATACTTATTCTGCCTTGGGGGAGAGGGGAAGGTGGCCTCTTAAATCCCTTCCTACTCTTTATTTCTGTGACTCATCCAGACCTGCCTGTAATGGGCTGTTGCATCGCCGCATTGTTAGTTTAACTTCTTTGTATCGTGAACAGCCAGTGGGTCAGTAAAAGAAGCTCTTTGTGCCTTTGGTGGGAGAGAATGGCATGGGGGTTGTTCTTGGAAGAGGCCCAGGGAAAGTGTAGTGTGAGGAGGGAGAAGGGAGTGAAAAAAAGCCCCAGAAAAGGGAAAAAAAGAAAAAGAAAAAAGGTGTCTGTTTCACAAACCCTGAACTTCAGCAGAACTGCCATTTCCTGAGGCTGCACAAAATGTACCGACCGGTGGCGTTCGCAGGCCTGGCAAAGAGGCATGGAGCCAGAGGTTGACACCGACGCAGAGCTGGCTTCCCTGGGCCTCAGGGAAAAGCTGACGGACGGCCAGGTCAATGAGTACCTGATCCTGTCTTTACCACGAGGAGCAGCACAAGCCGAGCAGTAATGCTTGGCTTGGCCTGAAGTGGAAGGAGGAGCCACGTGCAATAACCATTGGCTTTCACACCAGAGTCTGGAATGGCAGCATTTCCAGCAGCCGCGTTCTCTTTGAAACGTGTAAACAGGCCAGTGTGTTGCTGAATAAAACTCACCCTGTCTACTACGCCTCCCGATGAGGTGAGGCCTTGGAGAGAGGTTTAGACCTTCCTTCTCTGGTAAGCTTTTTGTTCTCTGGTGCTTCATGGGTAAATGTGCTGCTGAGAGAAGGAAACAGGTCAAATTGCTTGGAGTCTAGAGAAGATCTGGGGTTATTCCAAGAGGAACAGCCAAGTCAGATGGGGACCATCTTTCTGGTAACAGAGTCCAAGCATGGAATAGTCAGGGAGGAGCCTTATCAGTTCAGAGTAACTGTATTCTCTCTGCTTCAGGGAACAATGCATTTATTTGGGTCAGCGACGACACTGCTAACACTGGGAAGGAAAGGTGGGAGGGAATGGCTGCATGCCATGTTCCAGCAGCCTTTCTTCAGTGCCAACAATGGACAACAGTGAACTTTTTTTATCACCAACAGTTTTCCTGAAAAACTTCAAGGAATATATTTCATATTAGATAGAAACAAGTCTTAAAATCTTACAGAAGTTGAAAGCTTCATGGCTGAGAGTAAACAGGGGTTACAATTACGGAACAAACATTACCCCCCGAAAGACAATGGAGCTGGCAGCTGTTGCATCTCAAGGGCAGTTAGATCTTTCTTTCCTCCTGCAGATCCTGGGCACAATAGTGTGCTGGAACAAGAAACTGGGGGGAATATAATCCGAAAGACCTCTTCTTTCTTCCTCTGACTGTTTCACAGAAATGTGTTGCTTTTCTATATGAAAATGGGACAGCGTTTTGAGGGAGGGACATAGGCCTCATCTTTCCTAGTGGCTGGAGGTACTGAATAGTGAGGTCCCTCCAGAATGTGAGGTGTCTGTGCTCCAGCTCTGACTCAAAAAAACCAAATTCCTCATTGCTTGCAAGACAAAGCAAACAGAGAATAGTTCAGATGTCTTCCATGTTCTGTATTTTTTCTTTTAGTGTGAATCCTACATTTTTCCGTGGCTCAAAATAATGGTGAACATCTGCTTGGCTAAGATATCTGGGACACTGCAGGGGAGAAACATCTTGAGACACGTCATAATCTACATCAATCATATATGTAGTGCTGTTATGTTGTATTTTCATAGTTTATGCCAAACTTCTCACCAAAACCCTCCAGAAATTGAATGGATACACCCAAAAGGTGGGAACCTTTCCCAGCTTCTGGGTCTTAGGCTGCACTTACCACATCCTCACTATGCATTAGAAAGAGACGTGGGTTCATACGTGTCTGACTGTCTGCCCTGGTTTCCAGATGAGGGTAATATGGATAACTAGGCAACTCAGAATGGCAAAATGCTATTGAGCTCACCCTCTATGCAGCTGAGACACAGCTGCAGTCAGCACAGACAGGGGCTTGCAAATCACCACTGGCACAGATACGCTAATTGTTATGAGCACCAAAGAGGAATTTGTCTGGTCCTTCCCTCTATTCCTCTCCTCAAATAAGAGAGAGTTCTCTCCTCAGATAAAGCCTTCATAAGCTCTTTTTTCAGGGGAAAGACTCTGTATGTATGGATCTTTTGCCTCATGATTCCAGGACATCTGGACAAAGGAAGCTTGATGAGAACCAAATTTATTTTTCTCTTTGTTTTCCAAGTATGTTGAATAGTTAGTACCATATTAGCAGTGTGCAGGGTCAGTCAACCAGTTTTGTCGTCTTGGCTTTAGTTTGTCTGAATTTGTCTCCAGTTAATGGTTTGTCCAAAGCTATTAGTGGGTTGACATAGGTCTGGGAGAATGACAGAGGAGAGTGGACAGTAGCCTATGGGTCAGGGCACTCAGATGGGATGGGAAAGATCTGGCGTCCAGACCGTACTTTCTTTTTGGCCATGTAACTCTTGCCTGACAGATTTTATTGCAGCACAGTTTCAATAGGACACATAGAGCATCGCCTCTTTCCCTTTAAGCCACTGTTCTCTATCTTGACAGCTCCTGCCAAGAGGAAGATTTTGCTCGGAGTTAGTAAGTTTGGTGAAAAAACTAAATTTCATAAAATGAAGCATATGCTCTTCCATGGGCTGGGTGCTGAGTTTTTTCTTAGAGATGTTCAGTTTAGTGCTTACCTGGGTTTGTGCGTGTGCTTTGACTCCTCAGTCAGCAGGGATCATCCAGACTCTCAACACTTATGGAGAGGTAGGAGTTCAAACAGGTGTGTATATTTAACACCTCCCAATAGCTCTAGGCCATTCCTTGCTTTGCATGTTGATCTTCCAGGGTCCTAACTCTAAAGGGACCAATGATTTTACTCTGAGTTGACCTGCAATGTCCCACTGTTCATTAATAGGGTTTCCTTATCCAAGTTTGAGTTTCTGCACCCCTTTAGTCTGCCTGAGCTGTGCAAGGTCATGTCACTATGTCTGATCTGCTCAGGTACTCATGCAGATCCTCTGAGCTGTGCTTTTGTCACTTAGATGTGTGCTACCTTTGCCCAAGCACTGCGTTTTAACTGATATTTGTCCCAGCTAAACCAGATCAAAAATATACAGCTCAGTATCCTGGTTTAGATACCCTGGCACTCCTGTGCCATTGCACACTAAGGAGAACCAGTGTTGTGCCAGGCTACAGCCAGAGGCTGGGCATAGCAGATCAGTCCTCACACCTGACTGCAGTTTCAGGCTGCTCCCACCAGTGAGTCCTACTGGTTCAACAGCCAAATCATAAATCACATTTCGGTATGGCTTTCATCTCCAGAACACATAATAAACATTAATCTTAACATCCCTGTTAAGTACCAGTAGGTTCAATGGTCAAGATTTAATAACTTGCAGACATTCTATTATCCAAGACAGCAGCTTCCCAGTGTGTGGAGCTGAAAATAACCTGGCACATAGACGATGATACTTTTCACATCAGTGTTACCTTATGAGGCAGATCCTGATGAATGCCTTGGGACGTGCATCAGTTTGGTGGCAGCATTCAGAATTCCATCCCATGTCCAGAGTAGTAAAACCAAGTGCTCAAGTATGTGAGAACTGAATTGGTAAGAAAATAATAATAATAAAAAAGACATTTTTGACAAAACCCTATAAAGGTAGATTAGATTTTGCTCTTAAGTAGCAAAAATCCATTGATGTCATGCAGTGTTAGGCACAGAAAGGCTGTTGTTCATGACTAAAGGAAAGCCATAATACCAGAAGTCAATCTGGGCAGGTGTAGATGAACGCCAGTGCTTAGGTTGGTCATCCTGTGAGCCTGGAGTCTGATCTCAGGCAAATCAAGTCATTGTGCAGCATCATGTGCAGTAGTTCTTTTTAGCGAGGGAGACACTTCTCTGAAGCTAAAATAGATTCTGATGCAACATGTAGAAACCCATCCTGAACAAAAGTCCACAAAAAAGGGGTTTCAGCAGTCACTGGATTGCAAAATGTTAGCCAGCTGGATTTTGCTCACATCAGGCTGGTTAGCCGCTTTGAAAATCACTACTTCTTTGATCCTGGTCCTAGCAATACTGTTGGACCTCTGCTGTACTTGAGGTCAGTAAAACATTTTTCAGTTGTGGTGGAAGCATTTAAGTTGGAATTTGTTAAATCAGGGGCACAATTCCACAGGTAGAAATTGAATGCTATGTGTGACATTTCTCTTCTTATTACGCTTTAAACTACTAAATCGTGCAGGTTTTTACTTCCATTAAAAACAAGTTGCCAAATTTAGCATTTTTTTACTTTGAAGTCCTTCTTTTATTCTCCCCCAAAAGGGCTTTAACTTTCAGACACGGTTATCCTTAAAAATATGTTTTAAATGTTGGTTTTGAAACCTTACAAAGGATATGGCATTGGAAAAATTCAGGATGGAATGATTTTCTCAAGGCGAACAGTCAGGGAACAGCAAAATATCTCAATTTTTCTTCCACCCCCACATTTCCCTTCAGTTTCCAGTATCTTTAATTGGCTGTCAGCTCTTTCTACCTACTGTAAAGAGTTTAATACTCAACTTTTAGGTAAGATTAATTTAGGATTAGTTTCTGCTGAAACTGGTTCCAGAGGATTCTTCTGATCCCAGTAGCAAGCTGAGTTAGCAACACCTGTGGCTGCTCCTTTGCAAATATAACCATAATTAAGATGTTAGAGCAACATTCCTAAAATATCGAAAAGCAAGCCAAACTCTTATGGATCAAAGTGTGAATTATAATGGATAAGAGCAGTGAAGTGTCACTGTGAGACCACAGAAATGTGAGAGACACTTTGCTACACCTGGGTGCTCACTGATAGCTGTAGGGAGAGGGACAAGCTATGGAGAAAGTCTCCTCAGAGCAGTCAGTTGGTTTGTGTTTGTATCTTTACTTTATGGAGAGCTACAGCATTCTCCCCTGTGGGATATGTGCAAGGGGAGGAACAAAGAGTACCCAAGGGAATATTTACAGACCTTCCACCTACTTGGTCAATCACAGGAGAGGACACAGACATGGCTTTTACTGCACTGGACCTGGAGTCCATGTGAAAGACATCTGTAATTCCAAGGGCATCCACACAGCAGTCTGCCATCTCTAATGCTACTCTCCTTTTCCACCCCAAACATACAGTGCCTTCAAATCTTATTCCAGCTCCTTTTCCTACTTAAGAGGACCCAAGACCAGGGCTGATCATCTTGCTTGCATTACCCTCCATCTCCAGTGAATAGAAAAATTGATCATTCTGGTTCTCTTGTACGTTATCCTGGCTTAGCCCCATCATTCTTACTTCTGTTGGAAGCGTGAATATGACTGTCATGAAAATGGCCAACCAAGAAGCAACTGGAATATACGTGTTTGTGAGCCAAGGCATGTCCTTCTACACAGCCTGGAAAGTCTCGAGCACCATCGATGACATAACCATAAAGCCAGTGAGAGCAGACAGGAACTGCCGTGCACCTCTGGAGTGTTTCACAATGATCAGCTCCAAGCAGAGCCCTCCCTTGCAAACACCTCAGTGCCTGTGCCCATTGGAAGACAACCTGGTAGGAAACTTAATTGGAAAGTTCTTACTGCCACCTTTCTTTCCATTTCCTTATTCCCAACAGCCCTTAAATCTTCAGAGGAAGTAGGAAACTTTCTTTAGAATGATCTACTTGGAGACAACTGAAGTCCTCTGTCTCTTTGCAGTTACAACTATCATTTTCTGTGCAGTATTTATGAAAAAATAATACAAATGGTTTCTGATTACACCAACACAGGAGAAGAAACATTAAACATGGATGTAATTTCTTTTTCTTTTAAGATGAAATAAGGTTCTAGAATTATATAATTTTAAATTATTTTAAATTCCCCCAGGTAACATTTAGAGGGGAATGACTTTGCCTGTTGCCAGTTCTCAGTTGTGAAATGTCTTTACAGACTTGCAGTGTATTAACATATTTTTGTTCTTTTAAAAATAGATTTTTCCGTTAGCTGAAACTAACTCCCAATTCAGAGAGCAGTGTCTCTGCTTCTCAGACTTGCCAAATCAAATTTCTTTTCAAACTCAAAAGTCAGGTGTAATCTCCTTCTATATCCAATCTTCCTTTCTCTTCTTATCCTCCTCAGTAAAGATCTAACAGATAAACCTTTCAGTCTTTGCATTGTTTGACATGCATAAGGTGGCACATGTCGAACTGTCCCTTTTATCTTGGCAGTCCTTCAAAGTCTCGACTGTTCAGTGATTTCATGTAAAGTTTAAGTCAAAAGTAGATATGCCAGTAAGTATGGCTCACCTGATGGGCTAATGATTTTCAGGGTGGAATGGTCTTTCTCACAGTGTTTTCTCTTGCTTGATCTCTTGTTCTGAGATGTCACAGATCCCAGGGGCCCCACTTGAATAAGAGGTTTTGAGTTTTGCAAACTCACTATGATACTAAATATGGCAAGAAGTGCTAATAGAAGAATCACCTTAAAACTGTGCAGGAGCAGTTTAGCAGACGAGGCTTACACTATTGAGATTGCACTTTGTACATAGGCCCTTTGTAGATGGGATGTGATTATTATCAATATTTTTTCTTACTTGGATATCTGCAATGCATCTCTTCTGTATGCTCAAGACAGCTTTTTATATATGTGGGAAGCGGAGAGGTTGCTGAGCTCCCAGGTTGCTCACATCTCTGTCTGTTCTGTTGATAAACATCCTGATTTGTCCTTGGTCTTTTTGAATTGATCCACCACAATTGTGCAATGCCTGGAATGAGATTTTTATGCTGAGTTAAGGGTTTGAGCTACTGACTGGTGTAGAAAATGAGGAGAGTAAGAGAGCTGAATAACATGGGGCATACAAGAGTCTGAACAAGAGGCAAAAGTGGAACACAGGTTTGAGAGGTGGGACTGCAAGCAGAGAGACCAAGGACAAGTACAAAACATCAGAGTTTTGCACTTGAAAGAGAAGTTAAAGAAGCCACATGGGAAGGAGGAAGGGTGCAGCAATAAGGTGAGGTTAGATGTAGATGGAGTTGTGCCTGAAGATTTGGGAAGAGTTGTCCTCTATGAGTACCAGAAGTAGATGGAGCCTTGGGAAAGCCAAAGGCTGTTGCTTCAAACAAGAGTAGAAGGCCTCCTGTTACATACTAAGCAAATCCATATTCATTAAGGGATAATGTAGTGCCATTGTACCACAGCAGAGCTGCAGAAGATGTGCTGCTCCTACTCTGAGGATGTCCCCTGCATGTCTCTGAGGACCAGAGAGCAAAGTGGCCTCACTGCCAGCTATTTGCTGATTCACAGGAGGCTGGGCTTATAGTTCTGCTTTACCCAGGTCTATTCTGGGGCCCTGTCTTGCAAGGGGGCAGAAAAGGGGTTTGTCCTGGGAGAATAATAGCATCTTGGTAGTCTTACTTTTTGTCCATGAGTTAGTCAATAATATGCTTACTTAAATGGCTTGGTATGTGGATGGAGCAGGTTTTTTTTCCTAAAAAACACTTGCTAAACTGCTTGTCCTGGATGTTAAGTACAAAAAATTCCCACTAGTATTTTTCACTGCCCAATAAAACAATGTAAAATTGCCCTTTAAGAGAGAAAGAACTGGAGTGAGAGCACATATGAACAATTTTCTTCATCAAACTGACCTTTGCATGCTGCCAAAGGTAGTAATGGGATCTTCCAAAAAAAAGTCAAATGAGTCTCCCTGAGAGAAAAAGTAAATGCAATTATTGTTACAGAGAATTGCACCAGGATCCAACTGCAATTGTTTAGAGAAATGACAGTGACTCAGTCTCAAGGAAACCGGTTTGAAGGAGTTTAGGGGTTTGTAGAGTGACACACTGGTCATTACCGTCCCGGATACTATCATCAGTGGAGGAAATTAAAGGCTGTTTTATATTCTTCTTATAAAGACTCTGAGGTTATGATTGTGTTGGTTGGATTATTATCTAAGGAACAATAGTCAAGATTCCTTTTCCTCTCTAAGACTCAATCAGTGCAGAAATACTCCTGGCAACTTTATAAGACAGTTGCAAAAAAAAAAAAAAAAGAAAAAAAATAAAGTCAGTCCTAACATAATTTCATTGTGTCCATTCTAGATAAAGTCTCAGCATGCATTAATATTTAGTCAAAATAGCTGACTGGCTTACAATATAACTGCTCATCCCAAGCCTTTGACCATGTGACTGTCCCACTGGCTGGAAGAATGAAAATGGCAATCCCGATCATTTTCTTTGCTGTGTCCTCAACTACCGTTATCGTCCATTCAGACTGAGTATCATTTCTACTGCTGACAACAGTCCCCATCAGACAGCATGAACCGGCTAATGAGGAATTCTAAAACTTCCTGATTCACAACCACCATCTCAGAGAGCATGAAGAAATTCTTCTCATAAATTACCATCCTTAAATGCTTTGTAGATAAACACTTTATGGCACCGTGACATAAGATAGTTGACAAATGACTGAGTGAAAAGACAGTAGGTACATTCAGATGATGTTTCCGTCACTTTTTCAGAGGAGAAACCAGGGACTTCTTCACCTTTAACTTACAAATGAAAAATACAGATACATCCAAGTGGTGGATTTAACCTCTGAGTAAGTATGTGTTAATTTCAATTCCTGAGAGTGTGCTGCATTAAACTATACTTGACAGAATTTAGCAGGAATTTTGAACATTGTACATTAATAAATAAGTACTACCTTTGTTATTTTAAGTGCAGTGGTTTTCCTTAGTTGAGAAAGCCTGGCTCTCTTACTTGATTTATATGATGCTATGTTAAAAAAGGTAGTAATGATATGTGTGTTATTCATGTACTTGGAAGTCTCAAAGGATTTTAAATATATCTTGACACGTGTGCTCATAAATTGTGTCTAAGGTAGACATTTTGGCAAACTGGATATGGAATTAATGTTCTTGAGACTTCCAAACACCATTGATCAAAAATACTTCCAAAATTCTCCAGAGCTCCAAACTGATTTCTTTTGAACCTGCCTGTGTGGTCAGTGCACCATCTATCAAATTGTCTTCAGCTTAGAGACGTAGTTCATGGGCCCAGGCTGCATTTCAGTGCAAATTCTTCCCATTGCGAAGGCTTGTTTTCATCAGTTTGAGATGGAGCTGTTGAGGTTGAGTCTCTAATGAAGCAATATAAAGAGTGAAACATGAGTGAGTACAGAGCTCAGTGTTCCAAACGTGTGTGTGTTTATGAGTTTCTCAGTGATGACCTTTTTACACTCAATCTAATGTGTGAAATGCAAAGGCTTTTGCAAACAGCATGTTTACTTTAAGCAGTGAGCCACATGGTTTCCATGGGGTGGATTTGGAAGGATGCTCTTGAGAAGATTTGGAGAGGCAGAATCAAACACAGCAGTGGGCTGAGAGCAAGATTCTGGTTTTACTTCCCTCTCTGTATATGGGCTTAACTCCTCTGGACCTTCTTCTACAAATGTCCTATAACAGTTAATATTATAGCCTGTTTCAGGCACCAAGAGTAATTTTTCCTTACTGACTGTACCGTGCTGACAGCTGTTGTAGTCTTCAGCTAAGAGTGCAATCCCAATAAACTTCAGTGCATTCTGGTCTAGCTAGCCCAAGTGGAGGCCATGAAGACTATTTTCCTTAGGAAAAGCAGATGATAACCCAACATTTCTTTGGCAGAAAGCATTATTCTGGATACTGCAGTAACAAAACTGGAGTCTGTTCCCATGCTTGCCATTCCAAGGTCTTTCCAGGACAGTCCCACTCTCAAAATGTGGCCTTGATATCTCCCTAAGTGAGCGCTGCAAGAGCTTCCTTACCTACTGCCTTTTTGATACATTCTGCAACTGGGAATTTCCAGATTTTGGAGCCCAGAGTGTTATTGGTCGTGGCTGCTCACCTCCATGCCACAGCACGCTTCCGCTGTAATTTAGAGAATGTCGAGATTGAGTTATTTATAATGGGCTTTATTTTTTTTTTTATTTTCCCTACAAGGCCCTTCTAGCTCCCACTGATCTGACCAAATCTTGTTCAAAAGTTCTTTTTGCCTGATTACCTTTTCAGCACATGGAAAGGGTCTTTCTGTGTGTCTCTGATGGGTTTCCCTTGTTCCTGCAAAATATGCTCTGTTTGGTTCCTGGAGATAATTTCTTTCTATTACAACTGTTCCAGTCTCTGAAATTGATGCTCCTTGGTTCTTGTGGCAGAAATCTGAAATAGTCCTATGACATATTTTTGGATGACCTTGTGGCATTCAGAGCTGTGTTCCAAACTTTATTCAGCCTGTTCTTCTTCATAGCTCTGCCCACACTAAGCAAAATACCTCTTCTAAAAGTTCCCTGTTTGAATGTTCGGGAAACCTTTTATAAACTGAAAATATCTTCTTCAGCAGAAATGAGCATTTTTTCAGTTTTGCCCTGTAGAAGGCTTGTACAAGATCCACACTTCTGTGTTTCTTTTCAGGAACCACATATGAGAATTTATTAAGAACCTGAGTTTACGCAGCACTGTGGAAAGTGCTGTGATATATTTTACTGTCTTTTTGGAGTGTTTTTTCTATACAAAGGAATGGAATATGCTGTTCCCAGTCTTTTTGGGGAGGTTTGATGCACGTAACCAGATGAACTGCTATTGAACCTTACTACTACACGATCAGATTGCTGGTGCCAAGGCGAGTGTGGGATTTCTAGATTCACAGAATCTAATAAACCAGACAAAACACTTTGAATTCAAAGTTTAAAAGGCTCAGGGGCATCTCCAGTATTAGAGTACCTGTGTTTCTGTATTTCTTTCAAGGAGCACACATGCTAGTGCTTACAGTGCAAGGATGGTGTTAATACATGAACAGAAAGAACTGGGAGTAGAATTTGATTTACTGCAGGGAACTAAATCTCCCATGGAGAGTTTGTTACTTTACCTGGCCGTCCCAAAGTCTGTATCACATTTTTCTCCATAATTTGTATGTAGAGTCAAAACCCCGCTTAAGCCAAAAACTCCGCAGAACGCAGAGTTGAAAAATGTTGGTAAACCTGATTCTTCCAGAGATCCTCTGTTTTCTCTCTGTAAGAGATTTCTCCCTCTCACTGGGTTTCATAACAAACACCTTTTTAAACTAACTCACGTTTCTTTGCACTCACTTTCCAATTGACAGCCCACTTACTTTGCCATCAGAACACAGTAGTGAAAATAGCAAGTTCTGCTCAAAGATTTCAGTGGGAGGCTTAGCCATCAAAACCTGCTTCACAGGCCTCCCAGATGGGACAGGCTCTTTCCCAAGGGTGTCACTTTAAGTTGCTACAGGTCTTGTTGAGGTGCATTTTCCTCTCATTTGGCACATTTTCCTTTAAGAGCAACACAGTACAACAGACAGGGTGTCCTCCATTCCTAAACATGAACAGGAATCCTGTACTATTCCCTAGGGTGAAGTTTCTGTGCTTCAGGCTGAATTGACCCCTGCTGCTTGTTCAAGTCAGCTCCTTCCTGAATTTTTGTTCTCCTCTGTCCAGCTCCCTGGGTAGAAGAGAAACTTCCACTGAAGATACATGATGCTCTGTCTAGCCAGCCAGAGATATATAACAGTCTTGGCCATGAAACAAAGAAATTTCATAACAATCACTTCTATCTGGTCCATTTCCTGAATTTTGTGTGTTTGCCAATTTTTCTCCTCTCTCCTTAAAAAAA
Organism: Tringa tobata; assembly: GCA_033628505.1. Classification (NCBI taxonomy): domain Eukaryota; kingdom Metazoa; phylum Chordata; class Aves; order Charadriiformes; family Scolopacidae; genus Tringa; species Tringa tobata. The sequence continues at coordinate 4,760,590 of JAHREE010000130.1, read as the reverse complement.
ATAAAAAATTAAAAAATCTGAGTTTCATTGTTTCCCTGTTAGCTCAGAAAAGCCATGAGCCAAGTTAGAATCCCTTAGCTTTATGCATGCCAGGGATGGAGCAGTCCATCAGGGCTCGTGGATACCATCTTCCAGCCTACTTGCTACGGCAGGCCCTTCTCCTGCTGAGAGACTGTTGACTGGAAAGCTGGAGCACCACAGTAACTTCTTTCATGTCCTGAGATATCTTGGGCCTTTCTTCTCTGATTTAAGAGGCATGTTTGAGTTCAGGCAAGCATCACTATGTTAGTCCTGTATGTCTTGCAATCTTTCTCTGAATCTAAGCGCACGTAAGAGATTGCACAAGTCTCCTTGGACTTTCTCCCTGTTATTTAAGGTCTTCTTCTCGTGCTTTTTTTATCCAGCTGGAAGCTGTTATCTGTCTAGTTCAGATTAGTGGCACATCTCAGGCAGATTTAGATGAACAGTGCAGTAGGTGTGTTGTTTACAACTTTCAAAGCAGGATACTCAGGGTGATTTTGTTTGGACTGGCACATAAAGCCCCAGCTAACTTTTTGGGATGTGAGATTGGCTGAGGTATGTATGCCTTCACAAAAGGTTGTCACTGAGCTGATACATACCTTCTATCCCATTTGGTGTTCCCAAACACAAACTGGAGTAGAAAGAACCACTAAGGCCCTCTCTGTGAAAGTTCTTTAGGTGATAAGAGTCCACATTTCATTTATTTAGCCAACCGGGGTTTTTTGTTTGTTTCTTTTTGGCTCCTCAAGCCTGTGTTTCAGCTGAAATATATTTGTAAATTCCAGTTCAAAAAGGCCTCCCTTTTTTATGAGAAGCTTTGTGAACCATCATACCCCATTTATCAGCATTATGTTGATTCATTACTGCGTGCAATCCGGAGGTCCCTAAAAAACTGGGTGCCAGAATCTCTGACAACAGAGCAGAGGCAGAAGAATCATCTTTTAGGGGTTTCTTAAACACTTTTACCCTAAACTTCTGATATCGGTTATTGTTAAAGAAAGGATACTGTGCTACATGACTCTTTAGTTTGTCTTTGTGCCGATTCCTAAATTTGTTTTTTATCTACTGGTTGAAATTGTGTTTACTTTAGCAGGGTTTTTCAATCGCTCAGACACACTTCATGCTGCCCCCAAAGACTTGGTCATATTTCTGTCTCTTCTGGGAACTACAGAATTTTCACTGAGTTCCTTTTTAGAGGTCTCCAACAATTGTTTACATCTTGTTTTAATTATTTTCTGGCCATTGTTGAGTTTTGTGATTACCTTCATTATTTGTTCCAGTTTGATTGCAGATACCAGCTCAACCTTTCTCTCCTGGGAAACTTGATTCCTCTGTTGATATTTTCCTGCCCTGTTACCCATATTTCTGGTGTGCAAGATTGTTTTCACTGGAAGAAGAAAACAGTGATAGGTATTTCTTGAATGCCATAGTGTTTGCTTATGGAGAATATTCACAGAAACCTGTAGCAATGACCTAGAAGTCAGTGTCCTTACTCATAATACCATTTTTCTTCTCCAGTTTTTCTGCCCCTTTTTGATGTTTTTATTTTATAGGTGCTCTTTCTGTTGTTTTCTACCTGTCACTGGTTGTTTCTGTCACTCGTGCAGACACATAAAGGTCTACCAAGGCATGAAAATTGTTTATGGCGTATATTCAGTTCCCAGCCAAACCATCAAAGACAGCTTAATAGATCAGCTGTGTCATGTAGATTAGTTATAAGCAGTAACTTCTGTTGGTAAACAAATGAGCATTTTTTGCTATTCTTTCATTTAACCTTAATAAAAGGCTGCTACCAGGTCCATCAGCTTCAGAGAGGTCAAAATGTCCATATATGAAAGATACTACCCCACAGAGCACTGAACCCTCCAGCAGAATAGTGAGAGAGATTTGTGCTCTATCCTAAGCCTTCATCCAGACTTATTGGGCAGCTGATAGTCTCTTAGGCTTATTATGTTTTATTTTCCCCTTCTGAAGTACTGAAATAGTATTAATAAATTATTAGTTAGTCATAAAGCTATAGATATTAGTGACTATGGAATGTATTTGGTTCCTTCACTGGAATCAATCAAGAAATGCAACATTAAATTAATTAATCAGAACAGTGACAGGCACAATTTGTAGGTTGCAAGCAGATACATGTCTTTTTCTTTCTTTTTTTTTTTTAATTTCTTTGAACTGGAGGAGACACTCTACAGATTTCAGTGGTGACCTCTTTTAACTGAGCCTTCAAATCTTTCCCCATTGAGCCTCTGGGAAATCAGTTCTGCAATGTTTCTTCATGTGGAAGTATACCAGAGAGTCAGATTTGAGAGACTGGCCTTTGCATGTCTTTCCTGCTCCATATTTAATTTTTTTCTCTGTTTTAGATATGTAGGATAATTATGTAGCTATCAAAAAGGAAGGAGTTGAAACAATTTAGCTAGGCAAAAGATGAACAAGAATGTGAGAAAACTCACAAGTGGAAGAATTTAGACGTATTGAGTAACACCTTCCGTGAAAATGCAAGTGTATATTCGTGAGGTAGGGAAACCAGGGCGTGTTCCCTCAGTAGGGTTTTCTCATGTGCCAACAAGAATAAAAAATAAACTAACATATGGCTATTTTTCTAATGGCAACTGGAATTCTGTTAAAGTCTCCACCCCTGCACTGACCTGGGGGTTTGGAAAGCTGAATGCTTCTCCTTTGCCACCAGAGATTTTGCAGAAAAGATGTGGTGTAACCTCCCACCAGGTCAGTGCTTGCTCTGCTCATGCAGCCAAGTCCTTTCTGCTGACCCGTTCATCTGTTGGCACCAGCGCACTCTCCCCTCCGTGCTCTATCTCCAGGGTCAGTGTGACCTGGGCTGGGGCTGCAACAGCAGCTCCTGACTATCCTTCCCCCTTGGCCCCAAACAGGCCCCGTGTCACTACAGCTGATATTTTTTCTGCTTTAACCTGGCAGGCCCTTCTCTTGATGAATCTCTTCTCTTGACCCTTGTTCTCTGCTCGCTTGGTCTGAGCAGAAGTTGTTTTGCTCAACTGATGAATGATGGAGGATGGTGTTTTGCTCCAGGTCGCTGATAGCTCTGGTTCCACCCTTAATGCCCTGCTTGAGGCTCTAAACTTCCCCTCTAACTCCTTTCTTCTACCCTGTGAATGTTTTAGATCTCCTTCTGTATTTTTTTTTCTTCAGATTTTCAGCTTTATGTCTTTTCCCTTTTCTAGGACGTTCTTTTCCACCAAACTGTAAACTCTTTCTTTGCCTTTTGCTCTTTTGCTTCTTTAAGCGAACAAGCACTCACCCATCTCTTCTGGGGATGGCTCTGAAACATCTTTCTTTCTCCTCCAGAATTATCTTCTGAAGGAAACTGGCTCTGAACTGACACTGACCTTTTCCCAAGGGGCCAGGACACATGTTTGAGTTGTAGTCCTTTCTCTATTTTTCTTTCAGTGACATTTCTCATGCTAATATGTCCCAAAATACAGACAAGTTTTTCGAAACTGTCTTCCCAAATTGTTCTCAGATATAAATTATGCGTCCTAAAACTCACAAGTCATTAGTAATTGAAGGAACTTTCGGCATGTAAAAAATGGTGTTTAAATGCTGAGAGGAATCTGGCAGAACATTACTGCCTTACCTTTCCAAATGTTGCAAGATATTCTTGGCTTAATGCGTATTATATAACAGAGCCTTTAAGCGCGGATTATCTTTAGAAAGAAAGTCAGTGATCATTGTCAAACTGCAGTGATGAATTAGCTGAGGCTGAAGAGATGTGTTTGCAAAAGGAACTGACCAAGAGAAGTGAGAAGTAGCCAGCCTGTTTTGAGAATAACAACGTTCTTAAAGATAAGTAAATTATACATGTGAGCCCACATTTATTGTTCCCTTGGAATGACTTTTCTAACTTCAGAATAAACAGAAACTTTGTTTACATTATGGCTGTCTGCTTTTCATAGGGCTAACTAAGGACTTCTGCCTGTCAGTAGAGCAAAGCAATTGGCCAAAGCTGGGGCCGTGGCAAGATAAAATATTTTCAGTTTTCTGTTGGAAGTCCTGCCATGCAAGCAATGTCTGATGGATAGCGTCAATGTAACTCATGTTCTTTCTAGAACTCTCACTGGCGTCAGGAGAAGACCAATATTGGGAGCATGGTTAAAGGAGCAGACTTTTTGTGCCTTGGTTTGCTCGTGCATTTTAAATAGATGCTACTTCTCAGCACTAAGATTTTAGTCTTCAAAAAGGATAAAGAATATGTCTTGGATGAACGATATCATGCTCCTTGTAAGGATATTTGTGCACCCCAGTCTGACTTCAAAAAATTATTTTACAAAGGGGCAATAATATACTCAATTTCTTATTTATCATCAGAGACTTATAATTTCTGGGAGGAGTAAATTATAACCTTCTTATTTTGTGAATATTTAAAATGTGAGTCCAGCCAAAACTCCTAATCCTGCTAGTGAGATTTTGCCCTTTTTATAGCTAGCATTTTACCAAAGAATGTGGCGGATTCTCCATTGCTTATAGTCTTTAAATCAGACTGAATGTCTTTCCGAGAAAGATGCCCTGAGTCAACCGCAACTTTTTGGAACAGATTTAGGAATTGCTGGGCAACCTTCTCTGGATTATGCTCTTCAGATGTCAGAGAAGGTGACTGCTAAGTTTCCATATGATCTTAAAATCTACAAATACATGGCTGATCTTTGAAATATCAGGGTCTTAGAAAAGTTTTTATTATTTTTTTGTCAGGAAGGTTTTAAGATCTTTGATGTGCTAATGATCAGAGTAGTCTGGCTAGATGATAAATCTCAGATGAAAGAAGTAGATGGTGAATTAAGACTTCTTTCTCACCTCTGCCTGGGAGCTATGGCACATCTTAGTAACTTCCTTAATAAACAGTATGTGTGTTCATGGGATTGGGCATGATTTTAATTACAGCTCAGCAGGAAGCTGTTTTCCTGTTTTATGAAAGCTCTCTTGATTTTTCAGATTGCTTCATGGAGTTCAAATTGTACCAGCCTTTCACCCCTTCTAGCTTAAAGCCCAGTGTTTCAGGCTCTGGGGCTATAATGCCATGTCCTTGTTTTGGGTCAGACAGAGCATGAGACTGATATTTTGTCTTCCAAATCTTTCTGAAAGACTTGAGCTGGGGACTATACGCTGATTCCCAGCAAAAGTCCAGCTCCTCATTTTGAATAGCAGCTCTATCCTGGATGTTGAAACTTTCCCTGGGGAAACTGGACAGTATTTTTCTGGTGAAAATGTCACTTCTGACAATTTTATATTCCTTGACAAACACCTTCCACCCCAAATAGTAAAATGTTTTGTCACAAAATTCATGGCCAAGTATACTAGCAACAATAGCGAAAAAAGCTATGCTCCGATATAGAGATTACTTAGAGCTGTGATGCTTTAAGAGTCTCAAAAATTTTGGTGAGTACCAGAGATAATAAATCATAGTTACTTTGAAGGCCAAGATGAAAACACTAACCAATAGAATATAAATTGTGTCTTCACTTTTAAGTGTTCAGAAGTTCTTTAATGAATTTGTTTACATACTTCTAGATCAGAATTTTTGGTCAATGCTAGTGTATACCTAGGGGAAAAAACAAAACACTTTCTTCTCAAAATCAGATTTATTAAGTGTAAACAAATGTCTTTCCCATTCTGTCTGATGCTGGCAGTGCTAAATTTTAACTTTGCAGAAAGTATTTAACATAATGTGTGTAAATATTATGTTAAAGGTTTCATGTCCTGTTTTGAACAGTGGCAAAAATTTCCTTTCAGCCTTTAGGTTTTCCACTAATTTCTTTCATATTAAATCAGAGCAGGCTAAAAAAACTGCTGATCAGATCTTTACTGAGCTTTATTGTAATGTAGCTTAAGTGGATGCAGACGGCTGTCGTTTCTTTTTCTTTATTTCTTCATTTTTTTCCCCTCCATGTCTGAAATATTATACAGGAGACTGAAGTTCTTGTGGCATTAACATGAGAGTCTCAGAATGGGCCAAAAATAAATATTGTAAAAATATGTCATCCAAATCAAATACTGTGTGAATAAGGGAAACTGGAGAGGTTACAATTGTGGTTCAAGGTTTTACATGCAAGGTACCTCAAAAGTTAGCTAAATATATTTCAGATGGATGTAAAATTTAGAGGAAATGTGTTAAGTATCTTCCCTCTGTGAGATCTCCAGCCTGGCTCACATAACAACCTTGAAGGTCAAGTTCCCATGTGGTTACCTGTGGGGTGATAGAAATAGGCTCAGATCCTCCTTTCCTTTCAGCAGCAGTTTTCTGCCTGGTAAAAGGGCAGAGAATCTGCTATGGCCTAATAGCACACTGTGGATACTTTTGTGCTCAGCTACAATCAAAACCTTGAGGGTGCCCGAGAACTATATTGCAGTGTATGGAGCCTTTAGTTTTCCTTATACTGGGCAAAAACTTTGGCTACTGACTGCTCATGGTACTTAACTGTATAATTGTCTTAATTATGTTGAATTGCACTGTGCAGTCCCTTAACAATTATGTGGGTTAGAAACAGTATTACATGACAAAAACGACATTAATGTAATCGTAGCATTGTCTAGCAGAAGCATGAAAGTCAGTAAATACCAGAGTCTGCACAGGTTTCCCATAAGGAACCGCTGTCACCGTTGCATGCTCTGGCAGCTGCCTGTGACTTTAGCACGGGGGGTGATGATAATATCACCAATTGCATAAAAAGTCTTCTCTTATGGGGCAGCTCTACCAAAATGATTACTTTGAAATATTCATTAAATAGTGAATGTTTTGGTTTTAACAGTTTAAACAGTTTTAACCCAGTGATTTACATCAAAGAGCTGATGTTGGCTATCAGAACTTGATTGAAAGGTTTTCGGCTGGTTTTGAGTGTAACTGTGAAATCATACAGTTACTATTACAGAGCTTATTCAATTCAGTAGTCCAGGACAGTTTGCACGAACCAATTTTTTTTCAGGTGTATCTCTGGTGAGCTGTTTGACCATATGACTTTGCCTGAGAGCCAGGGACATGAAGCCTTGAAATGAGAATCTCGGCAATGAAAACCAAGGAAGAACTTGCACAGAAATTCTAAAAGCTAAAACCTCAAATCTTTTTTTGCAAGTGTCTAGTTTGTGACTGTGACCTTCCTCTTGATTCAGGTACTGCGGACCCATTACTACTTCCCCTGTCTGAGGCAACAGAGGTGTTTGTGGCAGCCTCCTGTGCAGATGGGATCTTGCTCCCAGGAAAGGTGGGATCCCTTTTCCTTTCCCAGAAAGGTCAGACTCCTGCAGTAACTCCATTGTGATAAAGAGGTAGCTGTTGAACTATTTGAATAGATATCTATTTTAATATGTATCGATTATACGTAATACTTTAAATATTTTAAATTTATTGTTGTAACAGACAATAATATATATTGCATTTGTGCAGTAAGGTGTGAACTCCATATATGGCTGTTCTGCCATCCACTACTTTCCATGGAACTTGTCTGAAACCTGTGCTGTTTCAACCCCTGTGACCAGCAACACGAGAGTAAAGGCTGTAGCTCAGATGAGCAACCAGACATGAGTAGGAGCTTCAGGGAGCCCCTGATAGCTACAGAACCAAGTGACAGCTTTTGTGCTGTACTGTATGAAGTCAAATAAAAGGCTTTACATGGGTTACTTGAATATTTGACCAGCTTCACTGTGATATAACATCAGGCATGAACAGGAACAAGCTTGTTCTTAATGAGTTTTCATGTTAGGGTTCTTTAAGGAGTTGTGTAGGATCCTCTGCAGCTAGCAAGCTTATTAACTGTCTATTTTTAAAAAGGTGGTTACAGATTATGGGTATGAAACAGCACGGCCACATCAATGAATCCCATCTTAAATATTAGTGAAGCCTTTATGCTTGTTGTCTTAAAGTGCTGCTAAAATCCAGAACAGGCCCTCAAGCTGAGCTACTTGATTGACCATCTCTGCCAGTAAATCCATTTGTAGAAGCTAGGATTATTTTATATTATCTCAAAGTAATAAAAAATTGTGGAGAAATATTTTTTTTACCTAACCATCTATAGAAAAATCAGTGCATTCCTCTTTTCATATTCTGAGGTAACCTATAAATTAGGTCCTTAGGTATTTATAAGGATGGCTCAGTGTGTGGGAAGTGCTAATAAGACCACCTGAATTTTAGTTTGGGTTTCCTCTGGTGAAGTGAGGATGCACACCCCCAAGTAAGCCATCTGGACAGAACCTGTTCTGTCTGAAGAATTTAACAGTCCTGTAAGGTCTAAGCATTCCTTGAAAATTTTGGATTCCCTTACAAATTGTATTTACATTTTTTAATAGCGTTGAGTGTAGCCAAGATGGACTCTATCTGGAAGACGTCTCTTATTTATCAACTGAATACCTACTTTTTGAGTAGTGAAGACAGCAAAGCCTAGAAAAGCAAAAAAATAAGTTTGAAAGGAGAAAAGAGAGATATTTTCTTAAGACAGCATGCTTTCTTGCATTTGAAGTCATATCTTATAGAATATATGGCCAAAGTTCAACATGATGTGGTTTGAGCTTGGCTTCCTTTGGAAAATAAAAGTGTATATTCAATGAACTGGTCTTACCTACTCTAATATCAAATTCAAACCCAAACTCCCTCCAGAGTTTGGGGAATTTTGCTACCAGGGTTATGACAAACAAGCTGAAAAGGAGGGAGCTGTATGCAAAGCTGCAGGTTATGAGATTTTGGCTTGAGGACATCTCTAGCATTGAAAAATCCTTCCATATATAATCCCTCCATAACATACTAACTAAAACCCTACAAAGACTTATGAAAATGTATTGAAAAGTGAATGTTCTGTTTGTATCTGGGTGTTAGTTTTTAAAAAAAAAATATCTGTCTTGCTGAACTCACACTCAGTAGCGCTTCTGATAGCACTCAAATAAAACTTTGGGGTTAAAGAATTGCTTTATCAGCCAAAATGATCTATAAAAAAATACTTGAGGAATTTTCTGGTGAATAAAATATCGTACTACAAATATTTGCTCTGCTTTAACCTGGCATTGTTCCTGCTCTGAATCTACTGACAATTTTGAGGGGGCAAGGCATGATATCGTTTTAAGCTGTGTCTCAGTATTCCTGATCTTGTTTCTTTACAGAATAGCAATTCCCTAAAAAATGTCATTTGATACTTTGGTACAAGTGGAACAGTGTGTCAGCTCTTTCTTTGCAAAATGCTTCTCTTTCTTTGCAAAATACTTTTGCTGTGGACACAGATCTCAGCAAGTGCAGTTCATTTAAACCTAGAAAACTTTCTCTGGTCCCAGCCTTACTTAGCTTCCACATTTAATGTGTCCATGGGTTGCACATGTGACAATTACTCTTGTCCAAAAAGAAATAAAGATAACCTACTGGTTGAAAAAGTGGAGAATATATTCCTGCAGAGCACTATAGGTATCGCTGGGGTGGGAGTACGGATTAGGAGCTTGCCACGGTCCCAAAGAGTTCTATCTTAGGCAGCTCCATGCCTCATTTTGCCTGCAGTTTTATCTGTGTTGCACATTTTGGGTGTCTGCTGTGGGCTGTGGTTCCCTCTGGCCTCATGGCAGTTTCAGAAGGGTGGTGGTCAGCCTCAGTGCCTGGGGCAGTCAGTAGTGGGGTGCGCTTTCCTTTGTTTCCTCTGGAAGACACAATCTGCAGCCTGAGAGAGAAGAGCTGTGCAGTCTGAGGTCTCTCTTGCCCTACCACTCTCCAAATTTAATTTTAAATTTTAAAGGGCTCATAGATTAATTTATTTGTTTGCATGTGACATTCCCTTAAGAAAATGGGCTGGATTCATATCTCACACCCATACAAATCCAGAGTAATGGTTGTCTTCTCGGAAATCACTCTAGTTTGTGCTGCTGCAATGAACCAGGAGTTGGCTACTGTGTTCTTTCCAATCCTCATTTTAATTCCAGCACATACTTGTATGTGCTCTGCAGCAAAATTAGAGAAAGAAACATCTGGCAAACAAAACAATTACTAAATAGATGTTGCCCATTGGCTCTGATTTCACACGCAGGATATTTAAAACAAATGTTCGGGTGCTATTGAGATCTCGACATGTTTGTGTTTAGCTCGTCGGGTCAGCTGAAATTGCCTGTGTTCACAGTGATCCCTGATGAGAGATGCTTTGAGTCACAGATTATTTAGACTATTCTCAGTATGGGGTACAAGTCAAATCTCCTTAGCAGCGTGACTCTCATAACAATGATATAACTCAACAGCAGGTCCTCTGACCTGCCAACACGCCCATCACTTCCAGGGAATTTGTGTAGCTAAACAAAATATTTGTGAACTAGTGGGAAAACAAGAGTCACCTGCAATGAATCTGTCTTTATTTTAAGGACAGACAGCACTCTGTGGCCTCTTCTGACTTCCTGGTGTATAATCCTAGGGTTCTGCATGGAAATGGGATACATCTCAAGAAATGCCAACAGTTTACTTTTCCTCATGTGGAGATGAGCACATGCACAGTTTGGTTTGGCACCTTTTGGTCCAGTGCTGCATTTTAAATGTAGGATGGAGCCAGCCTCTCTGCTCAGATGTTAATTAAACAGTATGAACTAGGCAGTAGAGTCCATAGAAGAGACTCACACGGTAGTGCAAATTGGCATTTTTGCTATATCAAGTCAACAATGTATGCATATAGGGAAATGTGAGGGAGAAAAAAAGGATAAGAGGATCGTTTTGGTGAAGGACTGATATTCTCTATAATCTGAAGACAGGTGACTTCACCGGGAATTAGCACACATGCATGCTCCAACCTACCTTAGACATTCCCCTTGTTGCTAAATCCATTTCTTCCTACATTTTTTTCTTCTTCCATCTTTTTTCTTCCTCTTCCAGTGCAAAACCTTCCCAGCAAATCCAGCTACCCCAAAGAGGATCACCCTTTACCCTCATCCCAAGACAGTGTAGAAGGTTGCTCTTACCTCTACCCAGCCTGAGATGAGTTTGTTCTTGATAACACAAAGAGGAGCAGGTAGCTGATATATCCTGCAGAAAATTCATTCCTCGCTTGTATGCATCTTTGTTTCCAGACAATCCACCGTTTCCTCCTTCTTTGTCCTTTGTATGGTGCTTTGGAGAATGCCAAAACCACTGCCTAGAGTAGGCTGTACCCATTAACGTCTGGCTTTATAACATGTTCTCACCTGATGACTCTCTGTTTCTTTACTGTTCACTTGAGGCTGGCTTTCTTGATGAGAGCGGCAACAGTTTGGAGGGTTGTTTGGCAGGGTTTTTTTGTCTTTATTGGATTAATTTTTCCATTCAGGAAAGACTAGGTCAGTTTTGGTAAGCTCATAAGGGCCTCAACCCAAAAGAAGCAAAACATTCAGCCTCAGCAGGTCAGAATCACTTTAGTGGATCTGTCTTCTACCAGAATATGCAAATTTGGTCAAAATGAAACACTTTAGAAAGCATACTGATTTTGTCAGCACTTTGGTTTAAGAAAATAAGATGAAGAAAGAATTTCAGTCTTGTTGAAATGTGCTAGTTTTAAAATAGTGCTGTTTTGGTTTTCTTTTTATTTCAGAGAAACTTTTCCTTGGCATTTTAACATTGTGTTGTCTTTTCTAACAAAATCAAAGTAAAAATCAGAAAATAATTTGTCTTCTAAGTAGAATCTTGAAGCTTGCAGGTTTAATTTTAAAAGAAGTTAAAATATGTATCTAGATCAGCAGCAAACAGAACTTGCTTCAGCAGAGATCTACATTAAGCCCAAAAGCTTAGGCAGTATCCCTACCATTTCCCATCATCCAGCTCTGTCTGGGGAAAATGGGACTGCAGGGGATTCAAATAACAAATTAACATGGAATCATTATGAGTAATTTAACTTTTGAAATGAGATATTTCTGCACAAACAATAGATACAGCTTGAGCTCCCTTCTTTCCCACAACCGTCAAATATGCTTGTTTTTATGAGACCAGGGATAAAATTCAGTTTGACTTTTTGATAACATCTTTCTGGTATCAAACCAAGTGAATGTGACATAGATTCTGAAAAATTACCGTGTACATGCAAAATTCAAACTGACTTTCATGTCAGCTTTTTGCATTCTTGCTGAATTTCTCTTCACCTCCCTGGTTATACCAAGATTCGGTGACTTTTTCAGTTTAAATATTTTTATCTAAATAAAAAAAATACTGAAAAAACCATATTTTTTATGAAAATCTGTTGATCTTGAAAATGTTTGATGACTTCTGAGTGACCATTTCTAAGTGACCTAAGTAAAGCATTTGATATTTTTTTCAGACTGCACATGGGAAAAAGTAGACACAGTCATATCAGTAACGATGGAAAGTATGTATCTAATTCTTTTTATGCCATCACAGTAAAATCAATTCTTAATAATGACATTACAGCAAGACAGATTATTCTTAACAGCATGGCAGAGTATGGGAGAGTAAAGGACAGAAAAAAATGATTGAGACTGAGAAATGCCTGGTATCTTTACAGTTAAAAAATGCCATCATTAGGGAAGTCCAGAAAGAACAAGGTAGTTGTGTGTCATCCCATTAAGTATGTCTGTATTAATGAGTAATTAAAGTGTAGTCACATGGATGTAAGTGAACCTGATTAGGAGTGAAAACTCACCATGCCCCAGAAGGAGTTTTGTTTCAATTCATAAAAGGAGCTGGTTGTTTAATTATGAACACACAGAGGATCAGAGTCAAAATCAGATTCACTATGTATTTTAATTCATGAATCAAGCTTTTGTTTAACTGAAAGAAAGAAAAGTTGTGATTTAATTAGTGGCATGAGAGTTGGACAACCCAGTCTCATCAGTACTAATCACTTTCCAGGAAATGCTGAGTGCCCTGTCTCACACAGCCTCTCCCAGAAATGATCACTATTTTGCAGGACTGAGCTCAGTGTGTAATACAACTATTGCAAGAAGCTGTCATTTGCTGTGTTAGGGAGGACAAAACAGGGACAGAAGCCTGCTATTCTTGGAATGAATGTGGCTATCCAGGCTCTCAAAGCTTCCTCTTGCTCATTAAAACCACAGCTTACCATCTCCCCCCAGTACAGGCTCAAAGAACAAACTGGATTTTATTACAAAGGGAAATAACACAGGGTAACTCCAAACAAACAAGGAACTAGGGCAGGAAGAGCTCAGGTTTGGAGAAAATGGTGCACAGATACTTTCAGGAGTTAATATCTCCACGTGGGAGCAACCACTGAAGGAGGCATGCAGGGCAACAGAGGGTGCCATTGTCCCACTGTGCTAATTGTGTAAGCCTGGGTGGGGATGGTTTGCCCTTGTAAACTCTGAGATCTAGTAAATAAAATACTGTCAGATATATTTATTGATAAATCTTCGAGAATTTGTTTGCATGGCAGTCCTGGCAATGCAGGCAGGAGGGCGTCATACATGTTTTCGTGTATATATATGTACAAATAAATATATATACTGTTGGGGGGGTGCATAAGGACAAAAAAGCACACCTCCTAGATGTGCTGTCGTAAGTGCCTTCAGCACACATTCTTTCTGAGCTTCATCTGCAGTCAAGCCACTAGTTTCTTGGTCTGGCAATCTACAGGCTCTCAGTTAAGCCCTGTCTCTTCCCCCCCACCCCCCCCAACCCAGTGCTCTGGCATTGGAATATTTCCCTACAAATCTACTCTGGCTCATGGTCCAGCAGATCAAAGTACTCAGTCATTGACAGCATTTGTTTATAGTAAAAAATGCCATAGCTTCATATCCAGATTTAGCCCTCGCCCCTTAGTGCTGTAGAAAAGGGACATTTTTAGATACTCGATGCTCATTCCTAGCTCTCAAGTTATCAGAATTTACAGTTGTAGTGTTCTTATGAACTGATAAGGCTATTTTTGGACAAAATGAAACTATTGAGACCCCTTATTTTATTAACAGGAGAGTAAAAAATAGTCCTAATTAAATTTTTGTCAGCTCTCCTAAACATTCCTAAAATAGCTTTTGCTGTAAGGGGAGGGTCATAAGCAGAGGGTGTGATGGGGCCGCACAGTTTTCGTGGTACTCCTTTAGTTGCCTGCAGAATTCGTATCACTTGTTATGTGCCCAGCCCAAAGTTCATCTGGTTAAAGCTTCTCCCTCCCTCTGCCATGTGCTCCTTACCCATGCTGCAGACAGGCACTTGCAGGCTTCATGCACCATTCACTTCACGCAGCAGAAGACACTTGGTAAGTAAAATCACTGATGCCCTTTAAACCACCATAAAGTGGGCTGAGGTTTTAAAGGCTTAAGAGGAGAAGCTGAGCTGTGCAAATGTTGGTGTAAAAGTTCCGTTATATAAACAAGAGCCGCGTTCCAAGGATGCTGCCACCTTGGATTTCACTAAAAACAACACCCCCCCTTACAACTGCTGAATTATTTAGACTGTGAATCCTCAGGACAGGCAACTTTTGTTTTGAACCTTGTACTCTACAAGTCCTGCAGGCTCACGATCCCTTCTCCCACCAGAGCACAGGTTTAGGTACATGTTGTGTTGTTGCAGTACAGATTTGAACATAAGTTTCAGTTTCGATCTTTGTTTGAAATGCAATACAGACCCAACTAATGACAGGTCCCATTTGCCTTCTATGGAATAGACATATTCTATACAGTTTGCTGGACATTCAGAGGTGACAGCAATGAGACCAGATGAGTTCCTGAATAGTTTAGGAGCACTGAAGTTTTGACCCTGGAAGATTATTATTTTTTTTTAGCAGAAGTGTGTGTTTAAGGAACAAAGCCATCTGTGTGCCATGGAAGTTATTTCTGCTATAAATGGAGAGTCCTGTCACAGAGCCATTGATTACAACAAAGTGACTGAAAACTACACACAGTGTTTCAGTGAAAAACAACATGAAAAAAATGTCAGAAAATAACCTATGTCCCTTTTTGTATAGCTCATCTGGAAATACTCTTCTCCCTTGAGTTTTGCTTTGAAGGTAAAGAACATCAGGCTTGTAATAAAAACATCTCATGGAGAGAGAAGTAGAATTATTCAATGTGAAAAGGTCTGAAATATATGCAAGAAGGACCCCAAACTGACAATGTCTTGGAGGTAGAGGGGCATACTTGTGCTCCTATGGTGAGTGTGCCAAAGAAGATTGAAAACTTTCAAACTTGAAAAAGACAGGTTTTATTTGAACACAGATTAGTGATTAACTTCTAAGCAGAGAAAATAACGTGGCTAGGGAAACCAGAAGAAAAATGGTAAGGTTTCTGTGCCAACACTGTGCCATACACCAGTACATGTATGTTGAAGGTGACCTTCAAGCCTAATCCATAAGATCCCCTGGCATAGCCTCTAATGGCCAGGATAAATGAGAAAAAAGTATTCACCTCCAGCCTCCTCCATGGCAGGGTTCAATACCAGGGTGGATGGGGCTTTGAGGAACCTGATCCAGCGGATCTTTAGGGTCCCTTCCATTTTATGATTCCATGAAGTTTGCTGTGGAGGGCATCCATCCACATTGCTTTATGTGCTAGCAAGCAGAGGTGCGTTGGGCCAAATAACAAACCAGCCAACTCACCATTGCACAACACCATGTGGCTGGCAACATAAACCTCAGTGTGAAGGAATAACCATGTTTTTTCTGTTGATCACCTTGAAGAAAACTTGTGTTGGGGCAGGGAGGCTGTGAACATCCACTTATTGAAATTCATAGGAGCTGTCATGATTGCCCAGATTTTTCCTTTGGAACAAAGGAAACTCCCCTGTTCAGACCTTCAAAAGTTAGACTGGTGTTAAATGTTGCCAACCTCACCCTTCCTGTCCCCTCCTTACCTGCCTTTGATGGTAAGCCAGGTATTGTTTGGATCACTTATACACCCAGTTCTATTTCTTCACCATTGAAATGCCATCAGCTACAACGGATCAGCTCTTTCTTTATTCAATTACATTATGTGCATGAGGACTGATAATTTTAGTAGTTCCTCCTCCATAATCCTGTGGGATTTGTGCCCGCAGATGCTCTCTGAAAATGCTGTGGTAGCACAGAGTCACCATGGTCCCTCTGAGCCAGTAGCAAGAACTATCAGCACAAGAGGGAAGAGTGGTGTCCTCTTGGATGTGCACCCTTGAATGAGACCTGAGAGCACCTCTGTAGTTTCCCCCTGCACCTAGAAATTGCTTGAGGTCTGAAGTGCCTGGATTTGTCATTTCCAAGGGTTTACATTCTGTTTTCCTATATCTTTTCTTCTTAATTTCAGTTCTAGGTACTGAGTCAAACCTGGAGTTTCAATCCTATGGAAAAATCTGTCATTTCAGATTCTATTTCAATTCTCAGTCAGAATTTAAAGAATATGCTTGGAAATTGGAGCTTGGAAAAAACCCCACTATTGGTGATCACCTGAACCATTCCAATTTTGCATATAACTGAAATGTTTTTGCAAAACTGTTTTTATTTTCTCTGCCACAATAGAGAAAAGATATTTTTTAAAGTTTCCTATAATCTTCTTGAGGAAGTTAATAAAAATTGTCATAAGGCTTTTTGTTTTGACAAAACTGTATTATTCTGACCAAAAAAAGCATAAGCATTTAGCCAGAAGTTAGATTATAACTTTAGTCTTTTCTTTCCCTGATTTCTGCCAAGTTCATGAACTCAGGGACAGAGAGGAGACCCACACTCCTCTTCTAAAGGTCTTTTTGCCACAGCAAAACCTTTTGCCACAAAAATCTTTTGCTGTGAATGAGGCCATTCACTGATTTGAGACGTGGGCACTCTTTGACCCAGTAACAAAAGACTCCGTAGAGAGTTGTTCCCAAACAGAGGGGTGTATATAGTTTGGGAAACAGCTGGCTGTGGCCAAGATGCTGAGACTTTCTCACCTACAGAACTGCACCTTCACTTGAAACTCTAGCACTTAACACTACGTTTAGTCTGCTATGCCACATTCATCCTATGATCTGGAATACCACAAAACCCCAAACAAAATGGTGTATTGCTGCTTCGGTGAGAAATGCTATGTAATCATAGACATTTCCCAGAAAGGGATAGTCGGGCTTTTTTTTTTTTTTTTGTCCCAGAGGTGTTCTTGGAGGAGAAGAGTGGTCAGAAAAAGTAGAAGCATTTGCATAAGACAGTTGCACAGCATTACAATTATAATCTACTTGTAATAATTTTCCAATAGGATAATATTAAATGACATGAACAACGTGCTAAAATTGCAAAATTGGAAACAATCACCACTTATCTTTTTATTGGCATACTCTACATCTGAAATACACCTAGTCCTTGATGCCATTTCCCACTAGCATAATGATGTGGCCTTATTGCTACTAGAATTGAGAGAGAAGGCATTAGCTTGACCAAAAGGGAGAAATCCAGATAAACCCTGTAGGCAGACTGCATGTCTTCATTTTTCTAAGGAAGGGATATTTAGGAAATCATCTATGAGCCATAGTCACGAACCTTCTCCAGGAAATTCAGGTGAAATATTAAACAACTGCCATCTCTATTGAATAGGAAAGGAAAAAGTTTATTTAACCTTAATGCATCTATATGTGCTTTTCCCGCTGAAAAAGCTGGGGTTGGAGGGGTGTTGAAGTGATATCTCTCTGCCATGCTCCCCTGGTAAATGATCCCTTACAGACCAACCCCCTATCACACTAGCTTAGCCAAAGTGTAAAGGACAAACGTTGGTGTGACCAGACCATGGGATGACTGAAAGAGAAGTGCATGTCCATGAAATGGACAGTCCTTTAGCTAATTATCTGTCAGATCTTGAAGCTCTCAAATCCTCTGGGGCTGATGTGTGGTAGGAAGGTGGTGCCCTTCCCATCCCATCTTTCAGCAGGGGATCCATGGACTTTCTCTGCAAGACTATCCACACACCATTGTCTGTCCATGCATCAATCACGTGCCATTGGCTAGGGTTCTGATTCCAGAGGCTTTGGTGGAAAAGGCCCCAAATGACCTTACTGAGTCAGGGTCTGATCTCACTATGTCAGAAAAGAGCGTTTCTCTTCTTGCTTCAGGCATAGTCCCTTACCAGACACACATGGAAGATATATTTTAATAGTAATTCTCTCTAGATGCCAAAGATTGCTTTATAAATTTCTCTAAAACACCCTTTTTAGCCAGAGCACTCTCTCTCTTTAGCTCTCTCTCTCTTTCTATATGTATTTTTTGTGTACATACACACATATAGCTACACGTAGCATGGGATCACACACTACCTAAACAAGAGTCTATTTCGGTTTTGTAGGAGCCCAACCCATAATTCAGTAAGAGTTAATCCCACTGTTCAAAAATATCATTTCTTCATCCAACTTTCTGTCCTACAGAAATGCTACGTCACCTTCTGAGCTATGCAGGAGGGATGATCAGCCAGAGAATTACAACACGAGGCTGCAAGGTACAAAGCGGCTGCATGAACGTGGTTGCCTGGGGCGGGGGGAGTTATTACTTGCTCCGTGGCATCTGTCAGCATCTTGCCATGAGCTTTCATTCTATATTTATGAAAAGGTACTGAGGCACAGCAGGCATTATGTGTGATCTTGAGCATAAAAAAGGATCATGCCCTTATCAGTTTTCTATGGTAGTTTGCTAAATGTCACTGCTCTTACCCAGGTCTCGTTCTGCAGAGCCCTGGCATGCTGCAGTCTGGCTAAAATGCAGTCTGTCTGTCCCCTCGCGCTCCTGTGAGGGTTTGCTCTGTCATGAGATCGTCTGAACACTGGATGTTTGATAGGCCAGTTATCTGCCTGAACAAATATTTTCAATTTCTTCTGGTCAACACTAGAGCCAAAATTTCAACCAAAAATAGCTTGGGGTAAGTATTGTTGTTTTAAAATTCATTTTATAATACATTCTGTTCATGGAATCATTGATTAGTGTTCCTATGCTGGCTTTTAAAGTGCACTATACAATATTGAGGAGAAATAACATTTTTACCACTAGAAGTATCACATTTTAGCCCCATCTGTTTTTGGAAGGCTATCCTAAACTGTTCATGGGAAAGTAAAGCAAAACATTCTAGCTCAAAAGCAGTGATACATGTCTACTGCTAACAGAGATTTGATTGTTTGACTTAAATGTTTGATTGCAGTTACTATCTACTTTTCCTGCAGCCTAAAGAGATCTTAAATGAAAAAAAAAGAAAAGAAAATAGAATAGTCTCTTCCCAACTGCAGATTTGAGGAGAACATTTTAAAAAACCTCAGTAAGAGTTTTAAAAATAACACGAAGGTAAGGTCCTACTTGATGGTGAGCTATTTTTGACAGTATTTGATATAAGAACTCAACATGGATTTTTTTGAAATATGGTTCTTATTACTATTTGGATAGAGTACATTTCCTTTTCATCATTCAGTCTTGAAAACATTCCACTTACAGATAGTCCATACATTACTGCAGCCTCTTTCACACATTACTACATCATAATACAGTTGGCTGCACTTTCTTCGAACAGGTCCACTCTACCCATATGGCCTGGGTTTATTATTCCTTGCTCCCATCTGTTTTAAGTTATCTTCTTTGGGCTACGTTTTTCTAAGAGATGTTCTTCAGCTACACACACAAAGGCTGTTTCTGAGAGAACATGTGAACATCAGGGGCTTTTACACTCCCACATCTGTGCAAGGTTCACTGAAATTGGTGGAGCCTACTGGTGTAGATTTTGGCTCTGCAGAACCTGTTAAACCCCATTTTGTCTGCATGGCCTAAGTTTGCATTACAAAACCCTAGAGGCCTGGTTTTGAAATCCTTGATTCATGTGAGTATTCCTGCTGAAGAGCAGCATCTTGCAAAGAGACACCTTTCATTTCATTTTCCCATTCGGCTCTTTCCCTCCTCGTTTCTCCCCACCAGGTTGGTGAGAACTGACCACATCCTCTACACTGGAAAAGTAAAGCAACCATCCTTGCTCTAAGGCTTTTCCATTCCTAGCAGACAGGTCCAAACCTAGAGGAGGTTTCTACTGGCTTCCACAACCTTTTGATGAGTCTTAGAATGGGCAGGAAAAGTAAATGCAGCACACAAGACCTTGTCCTACCATCCAGCCTCACTACATGCTCACTAGGTGGTCAGACCATTGAAGCCACTTCCTTGTTAGGAAGTCCATAATCTTCTCCTTTCTTGTTCTCTCCTGAAACTCGATGTTCCCAACATAGTGATGCCATTTGACATTACTGATCCCTCCTAAACACCTGCTATCAAATGCATCAAATCTTTTCTTGTCAGCTTGCGTAATGCCCCAGGTCTTTGCAGCATCGAGCAAAACTGATACCACACAGCTGTTGTAGAGTCTTATTTTTTGTTTTGTGGACATGTCACTACCCCATACTTTTGCCCTTGAATTTATTTACATTGATCTTCACCTTATACTGGTCAAGCTTAAAATGACATCGGACAAAATCTGGGGAGAATGGTCCAGAGCACTGGGAATGGGAATAATACAAAAACACGATCGCTGCCACGATTGCAACTGACCTCAAAGAGGAAGGACAAAGCCAGAATTTCTTTTCATCGATAGACCCAAAGCCATTACTTAATCAAAAGCTTTGAAGTTTGTTTCTACTGAAAGGTTCCATTTCTGGGATTCTTTTAAGTTGATCACTGGCCTTTGAGCTCACCAAAGAGGAGCCAAAGGATTTTGTAATTCTTCTAAATAGCTCGATATACTGTATTTATGAAACCCCTTAGAAAAGAGAGACAGAAGGCAGTGGATCTTAAATAATGTATTAACTATGAAGGATTTTTTTAGAAGGCAAAACTTGTGATATTACTGAATTTATTGATGAAGTTCTGCACCAAAAGTTAAAAAGAAAATAACAGAGAGGAAAAAATAGGAGTAAAAGCTCTGTGCATAATTGTTTTCATTTGCCCAGAGGTAGGTAATATCATTTATCGCAATTTTTAACATGCAATCTGACTTTTTTAAAGTTACATAGACAGTGTAAAAGAAAACAGAGTACAATGGTGTTGATTTTTAAATTAACCTTTCCTGATTTGTTTTGTTTTCTGTTAGAACTTTCTTTTCCTGTGGCAGTGTGAAAGAATAAAAAGTGTATGTGTACATTTTCATAATATGAAAATAATTTGAAATAAATTTAATTTTTTTTTTCTGAAAAAGGTTAGAGCTCTGTAGAACACATTTTTCTTATTTAAAAATTCCAGGAAACATCCACAGAGCATACAATCAGAATATACCAGCCTATGTATAGAGCACTGCATATATTCAGCAAAGGTAACGTTATGTCAGAAAATAAAGAAAAGTTCCTTCCAAGAATTATAGAATTAAAAAAAAAAATAATGCTTTATGACCGATGCATAAAAGCATATAGTAAGCATGGATCATTAAAAAAATTTCACTTATTCTCCAGTATTGAAGAAGACATTAGCAATATGAACAATATATGTTAAAAAGTATTTTGAACAATAATATCTAATGTCTCTACAATTACATAGTTACATTATATTTTATATATATAAAATGCATATAAATTATCATATTATATTTTATTATTGTAATCATAATAATATTTCAAGAATACATTCTTGAAAATAACTACTGAAACAAATATATAAAAACAATTTTCACTTGATGGTTATAATTCTATATTACTAATTTTTAATTAGATTATTTTTGCTTTGTACAATTACATAACACATAATATTATTATATACTACATGTAGGAATAAACAGTTTACAGTTTTCAGTGCCTGCTTTCTGGCAACTAAGTAAGATCACGTAATACTCTGGTGTATTTTATTTTTTTCCCCTGCTTCTTAAAAGTCACATGAACATAAAAGTATCTAGTATTGGATTGATTCTGCCTATGATTTTGTAATTTTCATCTAACTTTTGTTAACTTAGAGCCAGCTCACATTTCAAAAGAATCCTGAGATATTTTGATCTTCCAAAGGAATAAAGTCAGAACGCAAGTAAGGCATGAATCAGTTACTGCATTCAATAGTTCAACAAGTGAACCATTACTGCCACCATTTTTCACACTGCTTGTTCCAAATACTGCCTTTGCTGTTTATATATCTAAATAAATACAAAATACATAATTCAAGCATCAGTGTGTCATTAAATAACACATTTGAGAGGCTATTCCTTAATGACAAGACATTTAAATAAATAAAGAAAGAAATAAGTAAATAGGTTATTTATTTAGACTTAATAGACTCTTTAAATAAGTTGAAAAGAATTCCAGTCTAATATAAAAAACTTCTGTAGAGCAAAGATTTCTATTCACAGGAACAGATACTGTAACTTTTAGGGTTGCTTCTAGATTTTGGTCTGATGAAGACAGGTGAAATAGATTCATCATGACTGTTGGAATAAAACCTGTACATAAGCAGGTATCAGAATAGATCTTGTGGGTTTTTTTGTGCTGGATAGACAACAGTCTTTTCCATCCAAGTTTCAAAAGATTTGTTCTTTTGATGTTAATAACAAAAATCATCTTGATCAGAATTTAAAAATAATTGTTCAGATATCTGAGTTGCAATTTAAAATGTGACTAATTTAATCTGTAAATATTAATTTCAGTGTGACTAATAATATGTGTAACCACTACGGCAACTCTGATTTGCAAATAAGTACGTATCCTTTCTCTATGAAAAATGTACTTTTTAAAAAATGTAACATTAATTTTTTAACTCTACGAGGTTTTCTTTACAAAATGGGGCTCTGTCAATTAGACACTTATATCCCACTTCAGTTGAATTTGCTTTGAACTCGGGCGTAGCTCAGTAATGAGAAAGAACATTTTAAAAGCTTTGAAACATGGGCTGGACACTGTACAGAACGTGCCCTTTTATAGCAACAGTGACATAAGATCGAGGTGCTTTTCAACTATCTATTTTTTTGCCAAGACCATGTCAAATGAACTAAAAAGAGGCCAGTTGACAATGAGCCTGTGTGTGTCTGAAGTCCTTATTTCTGGGCACTGGGGTAATGAATTCTGAGCAGCACAGCTACCTGCGTAGAGAGCAATAAAGCAGAGGTGATTTTAACTACAGCATTAATTACCCGCAATGTGATTTTCACTGTAAATCATGAGGGGGTTTTTTGTTGTTGGCTGGTTGGTTTTTTTTCCCCGCTTTGTTTTTTCTAAATTTCAGGGCTGTTTCAATGTGGCCAAAAGGAGCAGCACATCCCTGTCCCAACCCAAGTGCCACAACCAGCTGCTGCCATCTGACAGGGCTGAGGACTAGCTCAGCCTTGGTAGAAGAAGCTACAGATAAAGGAGATGAATCCCACCCCAAAAAGTGAGAGCAGCACAGTGAAGGTGACACAGAGGGTGAGTGGAAACACACCTCAGTCTCCAGCTCTGGAGGATCACTGAGCTGAAATAACCGTTCCATCAGTGAGATGAAGATGTCGGACCCGATAAAATGAGGCTCCATGAGCCTGAGCGTGGTCAGACCTGGCTGTCTATCAGATAAACTTTGATTTCTTGCAGAAACGAGTTTGGAAACGCACAGACATATGGACTCTGTGCCCAGGCTGAAAACTTCAATCTAAAGTAACACTAGAAGAATATCTCAGGGCAGGGAACGTGACATTGTCCAGCTGAATTGTTTCCCCGGGCACAAGCAGTACGGGCAGAAGTCCTCTGCAGAGGCTGATGACCATAAAGCTGGTTAGCTGAACCACTGCCCATCTCCTCATGTGATGCCCTGCCAGCTTTGATCTCCAGAGCCAATAGCCCCCCTGGCTGAGCAGCTGCTCATAGGGAATTTTTCAAGAGGGCTCTTGTCTCCTAGATGGTTAGCTCTTCTGAGCTCATTACCCTTCTTGGCTTGAAACTGCCAAGGCTCAGTGACATTTACTGTTTGTTGAAAGACCCATCCACTATGTGGCCCTTCTAGTAAAGGGTAAGTCTAAGAAGTTTGTGACATAATAATAGAGCCGTGTGTTGACTTCGGGTAGCCAGTTGGAGTCATTTGGGGAATAACACCATGTGTATTAATTATGACTTTGTACTTTGCACAAGAAGTCTAGTGAGATAGATGCAGATAAATGGGGTAGTCAGCTATGACACCAAAAGAATTCCGGTCCCAACTGTTTTTTTTTCCTATATGAATAACACCAGAGCACATGTTTGCACAGGTGTCACACACAAAGGCAAAATACAAAGCTTCCCTGTCTTTCAAACTGCTAAGACTTCATCTTCTCTCTGCCTCAGACAGGAATATAGTTCTTCTTATGTCTTTACTTGTGGGCCCCATAGGGAGTTACTATGATACCTCCCCTACACAGGCAAGCATGGTGGATGCATTGCAAAGAAATCCTTTAAGAACTGGCCCTAAGCTATGGTGGCAGAAGGAAGATCAATGAAATCAGAGCAAATGAAACAAAAATTGTCAATGCATAAAAAATGCCATCAGGATAAAGCAGCTTGGTACACCATCACTTGCAGCTCCACTGCAGATCAAACTACACAGGTATATAGAGCTCCAGCTCAGTACACAAAGTCTCCTTTCCCGATTCAGTATGCCATAACCCTGTACCCACCAGTGTCCTCTCCCTGTGCCAAGGACACAGGTTCAGCGGAACCTTGGCAGTACTGCACTCCAGAAATCACATGGGACTGGGACTAAGAGAGGAACAGAAATTGGCTACTGTCCTGGATTGTGAAGAAAGCTCTGAGGTCAGATGGAGCCGATTTTGTGCCATTGCGCTTAAATGCAATAGACAACAGGGTCAGCAGGGGGGACTCCAGAGGCAACGTGGAGCAATTATGTTCTGTGAGTTCTGCCCTGCAGAGCTTACTCAGGTGGACAGACTCATTAACAACAATTAACATCCCATTTCCAGGCAAGGCTTGTAAAAGTACAAGGGTAATCACTGGCTCAAAGCTGAAGTAACATTTAAAAGTCAGTTTTACTGCACGTCCAAGTCAAACAAACCAGATCTGAGTTTCTGCAGACACTCAGTAGTCTCATGTGCTGTTTCTGGGCAACAGGGAGGCTGTTATACAAACAGCCTTGCTACAGCTCCAGCCGGCTGAAACTGTGCTTTATTCAAACCATTTCTGAATGGTGCCTAATTGCATTCTGCCTCCCTGCTTATTTATTATTTTGCATGAGGTGACCCTGTTACCAGTGCAGCTTTGCATGGAGAACATCAAAGGGAGGTTCAGAAGTTATCGGAGCTTTCTTATCTTGTAGCCAACATGATTTCCTAACGGCACACATCTGCCTTGCATTTTGTGAATTTTAGCACGTTGAAATCATTGTGGCTCAGAAAAGCTTTTCTGGAGCCTGCTTGGTTGGTATACACTCAAATCACTGCTGCTTCATGTCCTGGTCCTCCAAATGCTCAAGTACTTGAGTTACTTTGCACATCTGAACAGTCCCATTGACCCAGTGGGAATATCTGAGTGGGTAAGTGTCTGCAAGATCCAGACCCTAAATCTGAAGTGAGGCTGAAAAGCAGAGGTGAAAAGGGGTCAGAGAGAAAGAAGGACATGATAAAACCACACTAAGTAGTTAACAACCTTGGGCCGGGAAATCAGGTGTTACTATTTAACTTCTCATAATAAAACAATAAGGAACTCCTTGTAGCACAGGTAAGATAACAACCTGAGAAACGACAGAAGGAAATACTAGCTTTTAATCAAGTCACACAATTCTTTCTTGATCACAAAAAGTAATTCATGCCGGAAATTAATAAAAAAATCAAACAAGGGAACTATTGTACTTCTTGCTAGCTATGGAAGAAGGATAAGTGCATTGGGTGATTATGCAAGGAAAATGATATAGTGACAATAGTGTGACAATTCCTCAGCACAGACTGGAAGATATTGCTAAATTTATTGACACTGATTTTAGATGCTGGCTAACACATATCACAGATCAAAATTGAAACATCACAAAATTCAGTTGCTGGATGGGGGAGAACAGCAACAACTGAGACAAAGAACTTTGTACATGTTAGACTGAAAAGCTGTTTGGGGCAGGGATTTGTGTTGTGATATATTTCTACAGTCTCTCTGCAGCCTATTACCAAGAAGTATTATTAAGCCCGAGAAAGCTGGTTAAAAAAGAAAAATCAATTTTTTGTAAATAATACTGTTGGAAACCTGCACGCTTGGGAGTACCATTGCTCATTCAGGATTTAAACTGAGTTACCAGGATTAGAGACATGGCAAAATAAACCCTTCCATTAAGTTGGACAGCCTTCTGTGAGACACAAGGGTGACTTGCTCTTGACCTGCTGGTCTCGGTTTTGGCGTTGTGCCCTGTTTTGAGTGACTCACTAATATTCTACAAAAAAGCAGTTTCCTGGTTGTTGGGTGATGAACTATTTGTCCTGTTGCAATCCTTTCCACTCACTCCCCCTTACAGTGTGGCAGTAGGAATGAACTGTAAATTTGCCGGAACAACACCACCAGCAGACCCAGCACAAGTCTCCCTGCTACTTGCAGATCCTAAAACCACAGTGTGCTGAATTTAAATTGAAAAAAACACCCACTTTCTCCCTCACCCCCTGCACCAAAGTGAATGATTGCCGTAATAGAGGCACTGAGGAGTTAATGATGAGTGTGGCTTTGGACCTTTGAAGTGCCATCGCATGTCAGTTTGCGGGTGTTGCTACAGAGCCCTCATATTTTAGAGCCCACCGTGCTGGAGCTGATGAGCAGCCCCAGAGCCGCAGCCCCTGGCGTTAAGGGTTGCAATCAGAAGCACAGCTAGATGGGAATACAGAAAGCAGCAGCCTTTCAGTGGGAAAAATGCCTATTTGTCCCAGCTGAAACGCTTTGCAGCAGCTTTCACATTTTGACAACTGCCTGGGAAAGCGCGGGGGGAGTCTGGGGGAATCCAACCACTTTGCTTCTCTTCTGGCCCCAAAGAGTTACTGACATGTTAGTGCAGAACGGCCAGAAAAAACTGACTGCAATTTTGCAAGTTTTTTTTTTTTTTTTTCCCCTGAAAGCAGCAGTAATCTGGGTGGCTCCATGCTCTGGGGATCACGTCTGGATGCCCTGAGGGGGTGAGCATCAAAACTTTGAGTAATCGTGGCTCAGCAGAGCCAAGCAAATTCAAATCCTTTTGCTTATTTGTTTCTGAAATGCTTGGAGGACTCTCCGTTAGTGTGGATTCATGCCACCGCCAGGCTTAGGTGAGAAACTGCCAGTTTCTCTGCATTAACATAGGTCTCCATAGACTTTATAAACACACTCAAATATTAGCAATTCTCTTGCTATCTCTTCTTTCCACTGTGTGATTTTTTTTTTAATGCCAGAGCTTTTTTTCTGAAGATCATACCATCATTTAACTATTTAAAACTGCTACGTACCTGTGCATGCAATTTTCTCTCATGTATTTTCACATTGTCTGAGGTGCTTCATAATCTTACACTTAAATTATCCATTACTTTGTCAACACTGTCTCAGACATGACTGGGTAGCTAAAAACCAGCATTTTAAAGTTAGGACACCAGAGTGTTATTTTCCCTTGCCCCTTGAGCTCTCCTAACATTTTGCACCTCATTTTTTTAATCTGTTTTGCAGAGCTCGAAGAATTTCTTTCTCAAAATGTTAGTGGGCAACTAAATTCATTAGTTTCCTTTCGGGTGATGAAACACAAACTATTATCACTTATTGAGCCTGGTAATCAAAGATAATTTGAATATAATGTGGCCTAAAAATTAATAGCCCCAAAACAAATAAGAATAATAGACTCTAAAGAAAATTACTAGAATAGGAGCACAGCAGGCTCTCTTTAAATGTGTCTTTAAAAAAAAATTGCATACTAATAATCCTATTATTCAATCGAAAAAAGAGTATCTTTCTATTTTTATTAGATTCTCTGGAAAAGCCACAGTCTTTTATAATACTGCTTCTCACAAATCACTTCAGTTTAATGACAAGATACCATACACTACATCTCACATTTAAGTAAATATGTTTATTTCATCCTGTAGAGAGATTTTATTTTAACTTTAAGCTTCTTTAAAGATTAAGATTTCTTATAAGCCTGTCACAGAACAACATGAGCACTGCCAAATAGAAATAATACTACCACCCTCCACTCCAGTACATTTAAAAATTAAGGTTTTTTCCACCAGCACAGAAAAATGCTTATTTATTCTGACAAAGAAGCAAAGGACAGCGATCAGGGACACTAAAGTTAACTGCTGCCTGAAGTCATAAACATCTGGTGGCTATTTTAATTGCATTGTGAACTAACCACAAAACCCTTCACTAAAAGAATAGAAATATTTCCCCTGTGCAATATTGTATTTTAGAATTCCTCTCTTCTGAATCAATGTCAGACGTGATTACAGCACAATGAAGTCTGTGTTTTCATGCCTGCATCTTCTTGAAAATGCCGTGTATCCTTATTACAATTACACTGTTACTCAGAGATTCACATACAGATGAATTATTCAGGTTATTGTTGCAAACTCGGACTTAAAGATGAAACGTAATGCTTACATCATTGTAATTTTCTTGCAAGTAAGTTAGTTAGATTAGTATGCCTTTATACATATACCGGACATTAGAAAGCACACGGATAATCACACAAGCATACAACTTTGCGTATATAATAATGTATTTATATATACACAAACATACAGATATTCATACATATATATGCGTATACATATATATATAGGATGCATTTAGTAAGCAGTCATACAACCTACCTAAATGTGAATAGAAATTGTTGTTAATAAAATACTTGCATGAGTTGTACAGGGACCTTCTAAATGTCTGTGCTTCCTGGGGAGACCAAATGACCTCTTTTTTACAGATACCAAGATCAAAGCTCTTGGTTTAGATACTCCAGCTGTCTCTCTCGTTGGCATTTGACATGCAACCCGGTCCACTTAAAATCAGGGGGCATGTAAACATTTTAACCCTTGGCAGCAGTATCTGAGAAAGATGCTAGCAATAAATGGTCATAACTGTCTGGGCCAAATCACATTTGGTGTCCTTCCTTTGAAGTCCATGCAAGCACTGTACCCTATGGTTTTGACAAAGAGCCAAGTCCAAAAAAAGGATGTAGGCTCTCAAAGCTGGCCGGACATGGACTTTGGGATCCAGAGTGGCTCCGCGCAGCTGAACGGTTGCCTCCAAACTTGCTGCAGACCTCCCTGCTTGACCTTGTAGGGTCTTTGCCCACGGCTCTGTTTTCAGAGCCCCAGCTCCTGCACTCGAGTGGCAATTTTTTTGCCTAAGCAGAGGGGCATCTTCATCCCTTGCAAAACCTCTTTTGGTGGGTGTGTACATGGGTAACACATGCTGACAGGATTAGACCTTGCACTTAATATAGTCACAGCTATTTTCTTATTTTAAAATCACTGCCACAGGAGGGTGCCATTTTTCTGTTTAAGCCCCAGTTGGTCAGATCCCTTGCTCAGAACTGAGTTATGGGTTCAAATCCCTCTTGAGATCCATCATGTCCCAGGAGAGAAGGAGATGATGGCCGTGAGCCCAGAAGGGGTGTCCTCGCATGCCCTCAGCCTTCTTACCAAAGTCAAGCAAGGTTCCTAGGGAATGGCAAAAGAACAACAAAAAGTCTTCTGGGGAAGACTTCTGGTCCTCATTGCCAGGTTGATTTCTGTCCCATTTTTGGAAGAGACATAGCGATGGAAAACCAGCACCCTTCTCTTCTGCAACCATGCTTTAAAAAGAGTCTTTCTCTCTGTCTCTCTCTTTCCAGTCTTTGAAGAAACAGTGAAGAAACCCATCCCATTTGGCTCCTGAAGCTACCTGCCTCCTACACCTGGTACCCATGGTCTGGAGAAAGGATGAGACAAAATAAGTCCCATTGGCTTGTGTGTGGCTTGAATGCCATTGTCCCCGTGCAGAGAGCCCGGTTGCTTAACCTGAGATTCCAACTTCATTTTGGGGTCAGGTGCTTAAATACTTTTGTCCTTAAAACGCCAAAGTGCCCAAAGGTGCCCAGTGCAAAAAGCCAGAAGTGGTGCAAAGGCAGTAAGACAGACTGATGTTACACTGGTTATCAGAGGGGCAGAGCAGACCTGTGGGACAGCTGCCTCTTATGAAGGGATGCAGAACATGTTCAACACCATGTGATGTTCGCGAAGAAGAGAAGGGCGCTGCAGATCTGGGTACATCCTTCCCAGAGAGATCCTCCTTGTAAGGCAGATGCTGTAAAGCCAACTCTGATGGCTATTTCCTGGCACTGGAGTGGGGAGCTGTGTACACGGATGAGGTGGCAGGAGCTGGTTCTCAGGGCGGAGACCTGAGGACTCATTTCCTGCTTGGAGGACAGTTGGTGTAGTCAGCTGAAATGGCAGAAATAATCCTGTCAGTAGAATCCCAGGAACTTCCCTTCTCCAACCACAAAACAGTTTTAGGCTTTGCACCCTCTTTTCCTGCTGCACTCACCCAAGTACTTGGCTTTGTCAAGAAGCTGAATTTCAGGCATGTCCCCCTTCTTGCTCCTCCTGGTCCCATTTTCCTTCTGAACAGCCGCTTCCGTTGAGGGTTTGTCTCCCCCATGCCTGGACAGGGAAGAGACCCGTTAAGCAGCTACCCTGGTGGTGTCATCTTCCCCCTTGGGACTCCGCAGGTAGCAGTGAGGCATCCTCATGAGCATCCCTGTGCCCGAGTCCCGCTGCCTACGGGCAAATGTAGCAAAACAGACACATTTTAGGGAGCGATTTTTGAGCCACAAAACAAAAGGATCAGCTGGTTTTTACCTGCCCTGCTCTCCTTTCTGATCTCACCAAGGGTTTCATCCAAGGTGGAAGTCTCTTCACCCCATGCATGGCTCCACACGGGCATGATCACAACTGCTCAAGCTGTGATGGCTCCTCCATCACTAAACTCACGATTACTCAAAGCTGCACTCAGAGATTAATTAGTAATATTTAATCCAAATTTACTTCAATTGACTTTCAGCACACTTGAGTATTTAAAGGCAACGGCAGTCACTATCAACTGCAAATAAAGCTATTAATGACGTTTGTAGTAAGAGCTGGGGAATGTATTTGCATTCAACATTTATTGTCAGGAATCGGGAAAGTATTTCATACCAACAAAGATTTCAGCAAACATGGTCTAAGGAGGTCATTGAAAGGGGAAATTATAAAATAATGCTAACTTCTGAAGCTTTTTACTCCCATTATTCTTTCTCATAGAACTGGAGCTATTAAAGTGTCTTGTTAAATATGTGGCTTTTAAATAAGTACCCACTAACTCAAAATTTACAGTGCCTTAATATTATTTTAAAAGTTATGCTTGTACAAAGAGATAAAACAACCTAACTACACCATTTCAGAGTTTAAACAAATACACTTTGAGCTGTAGTAGCAAGATTTGATTGTTGTTAACTGACTGTAATTGTGTCAGTGCATTTATTTACACAACCAGATGATGTTACAGAAAATCATCGGGGAAGGATTTCTTAACAGTGCAAGTGTAGGCAGAAATATTAAAAGAAACACTATGCTGAAGTTCTGTAATAAATACAGTTGACTACAAGTGTTTGCAATCAAGAAATTGAAGAATTCAACATAATTTTTTTGAAATTGATGCTGTTCAAGAATTGCTACCTAACCAGAAAGACTGAAACCTGGATTCCAAGTGTACCGATCCTGCACTTCACTATCAAATGCTGATATGGATCACCGGTCACAGCTCTAATTGACTGATTACACAAAATCAAGACTAAGCCTCTGCAAAGTATGAGCTGCAGCTCCTAGCGACTAGCTCTAACTGAGCTTCAAAGTTTGCATGAGTCACTAAAATTGAATTTGTTGACTTAAAAGCAAAACTCAGGGGATTTGTCCTGTGCATTTACAGAATCTGAAGGAATAATGAATGGAACTGGAACAGTCAGATGAAACATTAATTTCCAGGGTATAAATTGAGCAGCAGTGTTTAAAAATATATTTTGTGTCTGGCTTCAAGTGAAAAAAAAAAGCATTTAGATCAGAATTGATGTTAAGGTTGGAAAATCAGTTTTTGATTTGCCGATAGCAAAATTCAGATGAATTTCGGGAAAAAATGATAGCATAAATGAGCAAGCCTCTGGAATACGATTTCATTGATGGGGCTGTGAGCTTGTTTTCCTTTTACCTATTTCAAAACTAATTAAATTAACTAGCAGCACGTTTACCTATTTACACTGTAATCTCAAATCTAATTCTGCAGATGACCTTGAGACATCTTTTTGTCTGTTGCCCTGAAAACAGGAAGAAGAGCAGAAGCAGAGAAAGGGAGGCATAATCAAAATTCCTGGTAGTAACTAAAGATCTGAAAATCAAACTGCTTCGTTGTCACAATTATTTAGAAACAAGCCATCTCACTTCCAGTGTGTGCTATGATCTCACATGGCGAATGGTGGAATATCATATCAGAGGTGCAGAATTTATGTAATAAACTAGTCACATCAAGGATAATAAGATTTTGTGTTCTATTTCTGCAGCACCACATTATCCATTTCATGAAGGCTAGGATACATTTAAAAAGACCCTTAGAGTTTTCATGGATATTTCACCAGCCCAAGAACAGAAGCCATTATACCATTGCAACCTAATAAATTCTACCGAACCAGTGGGTTTTTCTTCTTATTATTATGAAATTCAGAGAGGAGATAAATGAGTTAAAATAACAAGGGGGAAAACTACCTTCCCGTAAATCTTTACCAACTTCTAGTTTATGGAAAAAGACAAATGTAATTTGGGACAGAGGATTTGTATTAAAATGTGACCCTTTACAACTGGAATGTCCATAATGGGTGGCAGTTGAAAGATCTGTTTTATAACCCTGTCACTTCTTTAACGGCCTCGCATGCAATAATTTCTGCATTCAATTTCCTGTACATGTGTACGACAGCTCGCCCAAGGGAATTGGGTTCCCCTGCAATACTCCCTCTTTTCCTGACCATTTGCAATTTCTAGCCACTGGAGGAAAAGAAGGGGGGGAAATCCCATAAAAATTAACACAATAACACTTACTGTATTTATGAAACAGTGAACAAGTTTGCATTCTTTGCTTCCAGTGGAATGGAAAAGGTCACAGCCCAATCCCACCAAGCTGTGCCACAACTCTGCCAGCTGGAGGACATGGGGAGAGCAGAGATATCCTTTATGGCAGCTGTCAGATCCAGATACAAAATCCCATTTCCCTTTCCATCTTTTCCAGTTGAGAATAGAAGAGGAAAGGGAAGGAGAAGAATCAATCTCAGCCTTGCAACTAATGGGTATAGTCCTAAGCCATCTATGACAAGAGACGGTGGAGATGTCATTCAGTTTAAATACTCTTCACAGTAGTCCTGGACTGTAATGACACACACCGTATAACTTACAATTTATTATTTGGCATGGGAAATCATAAGGAAATCCTTTACTTAACAATGGAAAGTTTTTTTAGCCCATTTGATAACTGACACTTCCTTGTCTATTGTTGCTGGGTTTCATGCGGGAGCTGCTGGAGGGAATCAGTAGTCCAGGCTATGCCCAGAGGACTGACTAGAAGACCGATTAATCTCTTCTGGCTGTGTAGTTCATTCGGAGTAATAAAAATAAATCAGCTCTTGAACTACATACAGAAATTTTATACACTCAGTTATCTCTGCTAACTAATGCTCCAGGCTTTTAGAGCTGGCTTTGGGAAGATAAGGAGCCTCAGTGCTTTCAGGAAAACCATTTATGCCCAGTGCTAGGCACGAGCGTTAGCCTCGCCAGCATTGTGGCTTTGAAGGGACGTGTCACGCAGCGCTTGCAGATTTGAAGTCATCTATCTTGTGGCGGGTGATAGAACTTCCACCTAACCACTGCCAAGCAGATGAAACGGTAGGCATTCCAGCTTGTGAACGTAGGTCATCTTTATTTAAAGTCTGCATGTGTATATAGCTCCATACTTATATGTATGAAGTCCATAATATTTAACAGCTCCTCAGCCTTATGTGTAATACTGGTGTTAGGATTTGAGTTAAGACTAGGTCCATTTTTGGTTTTGTAACAAATGTCTCCCCTCTTTTTAGCATAGTCACATTCTCCCAGAGCTATTTAATGTCCCTTTGCTCTTTTGGGGGTCAGGATGCTCTCCAGGATGCCTAAGCATTGCAGGTGTAATAGAAGCACAGATGGTGGTAATAGTTCCAGAAAATTAAACACGCTTTTATTTTGTTTCTCTTCCTTTTTTTTCCAACAGACAATAACCATCTTAGAAATCACTGGGCCAGGCAATGCTGCTCACTGCACCCAAACACAATAAGAAATCCAACAAAGCAGTCAAGATATTAATCAATTTTTCCAATTTCTTTAAAAAACATCGAGTGATGTGGCAAAATAAACTGCCATCTGGATAATTCCTGTTGACACAATAGCGTACATCGCCTAGAGAAGCTGCCTTCTTTGATTTGTGTCACCCAGCAATGAGGCAAATGGGCCTTAGCTCTCCAGCTCCATTATGGGTGAGAGCATTAGCATGGCTGCTGTGCCATTTATCTCCTGTGCTTCCTGACACGTCCTTCGTCCTGCTGTCACAACAGATATTTCTGCAGCTGGAGACACTCTGCAGTGAGAGTAGAAGCCCAAAGCAGGTACACCTACAACAAAAGAGAACCGAGAAACATAGCACATCCTGAAAAAAAAGGCTGTTCTTCCACCTTTATCCCCTGGGAAAGCAAGAGCATGCTGACAGCACCCTTTATATCACAGAAATTACTTTTGAACCCGGGAAGGGCGTTGCTCAAACACCCCTCATTGCTGTGAGCAAGAAGATGGGAAGCAGTATTTTACATGAAATGCTTTTTATTGTTTCAGATAAAGGAGCAAACCCTGCAGTGCTCTTTATTTCTCAAAACACCCTCAAGGATAAAGAAACTCCAGGCACCTCCAGCAGGACTAGTGCACCAACACAGCACATTTGGTAGCCTTAAAATCACACAAGACTCTTCTAGCTGGCCAATCACGGAATCTCAGAATGGTTGAGGTTGGAAAGGACCTCGGGAGATCATCTTGTCCAACTCCCCTGCTCAAACAGGACCACTTGAAGCCAGTTGCCCAGGACCATGTCCACATGGCTTTTGAATATCTCCAAGGCTGGAGATTCCACATCTGTCTGGGCAATCTGTTGGTCACTCTCACAGTCAGAAAGTGTTTCCTGATGTTCAGAGGGACCCTACTGTGTTTCAGTTAGTGCCCATTGCCTACTAAGATAACCCTCAAGACTGCAAATCCTGCATTTGATGATTAAAGAGGGCAGATGCTTTATGACCTCCTCTGAAGTGCCTGACAGGTCATTCTGTTGTGTGATGCAGATGAGGCACTGGACATGTCAGACAACCAGATGGACTTGGTACAGAGAAAGGGAACTCATCTCCTTCTGGGCGGCATGATGTCCTGCCCTGCTAGTCATCACTATGGCAAGCAGAGGGGAAAGGGCCACTTAGCTTTTTGATGGAGGGAAACATGGAAAAAGGAGCAGAATCAAAGTGATTTTAACCAGCTTGCTTTCCTGGTAGCACAGCAGCCTTTGAGAGCAAGATAATCCTCTCCTTTCTTTATAGAGGTTTTCTTTTGGTGCACAGCAATAATGGGGAGGCTCTAGAATGTCAAAAATCTCTCCCTTCACCTCTGTCCATAACACTTGCAAGCTGTCAGTCCCCCTTCTATGAGCTTGTTTTTCTTGTCAAGGACAGTGCCGACCACTTGTGCTGGCTAAAGAACTGCGGCACTTAGTGCCAGCGGCAAACCTGCAACTGGACTACTTACAGCTGTCGAGATTTCAAGCCAAAAATCTACCTTGGCAGAGCCAGCAGCATAAGGCGTGCATCCCTCCGTGCTGCCCCATCCAGCCAGTCACACAGGTCTGCATTTCCATGGTGGTTTCAATGCGGTCAGTGTTAGTCCTTTGTGTTGTTGAGTTCAGCACCGTCCAAACCCCCCAAACTGACAGCAGCCTGGAACACAAATCTTGGTGAGATGGACTTTTTTTCACCATTTTTTTTCCCCTCTGCAAAATGTGCTAATTGAAATCTGCAGTCAGAAAATCATAGAATCGTCTAGGTTGAAAGGGATCTTTCAGATTATTGAGCCCAACCATTAACCTAACACTGCCAAAACCACGACTAAGCCATGTCCCTCAGCACCGCATCTTTTAAATATTTCCAGGGATGGTGACTCAACTACTTCCCTGGGCAGCCTGTTCCAATGCTTGATAACCCTTTCTGTGAAGAAATTTTTCCTAATATCCATCCTAAACCTCCCCTAGTGCAACTTGAGGCCATTTTGTCTTGTCCTATGAAAGAAGAGACCAACCCAACAGGCAAACTTCACAGGATGGACATGTGTAGGTGGGCTAGATGCTAGTTGCTGTCTCACCACCAGATCTGGAGCCACCAAACCACAGTGTTGCTGGCGTGAGGTTGCCATTGGCACGAGGATTCAGCTGCTGTCTCCATAGTTCGCATAACCATGGGTTAAAGTGCACAGGTTTTTTATGCAAGCAAGTGGATAGAGGATGTCAAGATCATAACTGCCAACTTCATGTCACCAATCAGGTACTTTACCACTGATTGTGATTGGATGTGTATTTACTACGTAGGTTCCTGAACAAAACAGAGCTAGCTTTTTAATGTTAAAAAAAAAGGCAAAAAAACCCAACCCAACAAACCCCAGCTAGATAAAAGCTTTTATTTCTGACTTATAGAACCTGGAGCCTGAGAACTACAAATATATTGAGGAGCCTAGGTCCTGGTTTGGAAAGCAGCAGGGATTAAAATGCCTGAGTAAGTGACAGGCACTAAGCACCTTTTTGCTCCTAGGCCTAAAATGTTATTGATACAAGGGATTGCCAG
Organism: Tringa tobata; assembly: GCA_033628505.1. NCBI lineage: Eukaryota > Metazoa > Chordata > Aves > Charadriiformes > Scolopacidae > Tringa > Tringa tobata. The sequence goes on along the minus strand of JAHREE010000130.1, from coordinate 4,723,844 downwards.
CAGACTTATTCTGGGAAGCGGTTTATTCAGTTATTCTGAATTGTTACATTTTGTTCTGGTTGTGGATGCACCAGTGAAATCAGAAGGGACAATGTGCCCTTTCCACAATAAATTAAGCACTAATGCGCTTTGGAAAGCAATAGGGAGGGACAGTGAGGGCTTTAACAGAGCTGGTTTTATTTCACATCAATTTCCAAATTCTTTATATATTTATGGGCAAATCATCTTATTAGTTTGAGTCTTTATTGCCTGAAGTATAAAAATATTTCCTTTCTCTGCAATCCTTTGTGTCTCTTGTCTGTTCAGCTTGTAAGTTTTCTCTGCATACATTGTGTAGTAGCAAAAACGGGACTCCAATATTAGATGGCAATTCTAATGCTATTGCAATAATAACTGTAGCCAGCTCACATTAAATCACTATATATTTGATGTAGCAGTGACAGTTTCAGTGGAATTAGGCTAGAGAGAAATTTATCCAAGAGTCTTTAGCAGTGATTTAGACATGAATGCCTTTTTTATGTAAAGCGATAGTTGGAAGGATTAAGATTGGGAGGTTAATCTTTCCTAACGGCTAGCTCATTGTTTTCTCACGATTCCAAGATTCTTTGGTAAGAGACATGGTCTGGACAGCTCACCATTAGCAATTTTGGAATGGAAAGTTAACTACAAAATAGTCAGAGCTGGATATCTTGCAAAACTCGCTCAAATACTGATTTCCTTCTGAGTCTTTCTTCTAAAGATGCCAGACACATTCCTATCCATGTCCAACAACTCTGTTTTCTGAAACAGAAACACTTACACATACACACATATCCACACAAAGACACACATACACACTCAAAAGAGACAACTTAACATCTCTGCCAAAGAACACGTACGCTGGAAAATATATTGATTAAATAACTTGTTTTCTTATCGCAGGCTAAGAAAGCTTACCCTTTTTAAGAGAGGGTGCTGCTCATATGAAAGGCTAACATCAAAAATAATATTAATTAATTAGAAATCTTTAATGATTTTTTTTCTTTGGTTTCTGAAATAGGAAGCCATTCCAACAAATATTTGGGACAGAAAGGAATTGTACTGCTAGTCTTTCCCAGAAGGAGAAAGACTTTCTGTCAAAGGACTGATGGAAAGCAAAGAGGGAAGGTGCCATGAGTACTTTTTGACTTAAATCCCAATGTCTGGAATCTGAAATGAGTCCTCTTGGTTCTATGTTAATACATACCCAGTACAAACCCCTTTCCAACCTCTGTTTGTAGATTTTGTCCACAAATCTAGCAATGTAAAAACTTAATGAAAGCTTCTTGTTTCCAGCAGGTTTCTCCTTGGTCTTTCTGAAACAGAGGAACAACCTTGTTGGTCTATGTTCCCTCCAGGGCACTTTCGTTATGGTCTTGCCATTTTGGTGATTGTGTGGCCATGGATTCAGAGGCAACCTGCTCTTGCAAGAGGGAACCTTCTTCCGTGAGGATTCTAGCATATTTATAGGCAAGTGTAGAGAGGTCTGGGTTTTTTTGGGGTATATCTTTCATTTACCAAGTGTCTGAGGACTTCAGGGCAGCTTGTGCTAATGGGTGACCCAGAACAAAAGATGCTGCTCATGCTTTTATGTAATCGGTTCTAACCGTATGCAGAATACATTTAGGGACAGGATTTATGAAACAGCCTTGTATTAGGCAAAATCTGCTCCCATGGCGATATCTGAGTGGTACACGCACATAAATGCAGCAAGGCTATGTCGGCGAAGAGCACTTTTGGAAAACTGCCAGAGTACACAGTTGTGGGATGACATTTCTCAGTCACACCCCAAATTCTTATATTCTTCCATCCTGTTAGAAGTGAAAGTCCTGTTACTTGGAAATTGTTGGTTATGCTTCCAATTCCTAAACAATTATTAAAGAGGGCTATGTCCGGTTATTTATGGCACAGCTGCAATGAGAAAAATAATGGCTGTAAAAGTGCCATTGTGGATATCTGGTTCAGGAGCAGCTTTCTTCGCTCTGTTTACAAATCAGAGGAGTTGTCAGCCTCACAAGCTCAGCCAGGGAACTGAGATTTAAATGGGGTCATCTCTGTCTCAATAATCATTAGCAGTACTCAACTTTCTGCAAGATAAAGAGTCCTCCGTCTAGGCACAGATTTATATCGGTAAGACCAGAGCCTCCAGCACATAAATTCTTTCGAGGCCAGCATTGCCTACATTTATGTTTTTAAAGTATCTCACAGAAAGGGGCCTCAGAGCCATATTATATCAGAATTAAATGTTATTTTTAAATCAACATGTTCCTGAATCCCTTACATAGTTTTGGCAAACCCCAGGCATTACTGTTGATAGAAACACAATCATTTTATATTACTGGCTAATTCATTTCGGACATCTTTGGATGAGGCAGTGACCCGATGTGCTCTGAGACTGGTGGAGAGACAGAGAAAATACAGGAGAGAAAAATCTTTGAAGCTTCGACTAGGAAGTCCAAATTTGGAGAAAAGGATTTTGTGCCATACAAATTTGGTTATTGTGAGCTTGGGACAGAACTGTATCATTATTTTTTATAGTGCTATAAAATGAAAAACTCTTTTTAACGAATCCAGTTCTACCTGTCCCTTTTGGGTTGTCAAGTCCAAGCGTGCTGTGCACAGGATATAATTAGCTTAATGCATAAGCTAGTGAAATAAATGGACTTTTAATGATGCTCAGGGTGCTCAAAGAAAAGAGTAGCCAGTACAAAAAAAATGGATTAAAACTGGAAGTAAAATAAAATTGCTTCTTGCAAATGACTTTTTGGCTTGTTTGCTCATTTTCTCTCTGGGTGTTTTTCTTGCCTTTATTTTTCTTTTTCTGTTTCTTTGATTGAGTTATTCTTCACAGCTTCCAGGGCAGCAAACCTGTTGCAGGCACAAACTTCCCTGACTATCTGATCTTCCCACCCTGTCCCAAACAGCTGCCATTTCCTACGTTCCCTCATAAGAAACAGCCTTGCCAGCTCTCCCCTGGCCCACTGCAGTGCACCCCAGGCTGTCTGGCGAGGACAGCACTGGACCAAGTGAGCTGCAGGTTGAGCAGACTGAACCTCAGCAGAGGTGGGGTTCAGGAGAACTCTGATCTGCCCCCTCTTCACTGTGCACGAAGGTCATTCTGTCTTGCTTTTTTTCTTGGAAGTGGAGAAACTCTTCTGGATCCCACTGTCTTCTGCTTCTGGCTCTTTCTCCTCAAGAAAGAGCAAGTTCAGTCCTGAACTTCACGAGTCTTTTTGCTTAGGAGCTGTCATTTTAAGAGGAACTTGTCTGGCTTTAAATTAATTCAGTTCTTGAGTGAATACAATTTGTAAAGAGCATAAGTCTCATGCTAATTATACACATCCTGTGGATGTTCATACTGAAAGGCCATCCTTCTTCCACAATGTACTGAAAAAGGGAAATGAATCACAAAACACAAGCCTCCGTGAGCTGGACAGAATGCAAGTGTCTCCCTATCTTGGTTCAAAGCAACTTTTGGCTCTGAGCCCTAGATCCATTTGGACTGATGGCAAACTTCCCACTGCCTCCAGTGGCACTGAATTTGGCTCTTGGACATTTATGTTGTTAAATGGAGCTAATAGTCCCCGGGTGAGCCAGGAGAAGGGTCCCCTCCAGCCTACAGGGTCATGGGGTCTGACTCTCACTTACTCAGACATGCAAAACAACACCATCAAAAGCTCATAAACAGCAACGAAGTCTGGAGGTTAAAACAAATGCTTGCATGCTTCTCAGAAATCCAAAAGCAGTTGTGCAACTGCAAACACATTAAAGCATGAGTCAGCCTGGCTTTTGGAGGGAAAACACATCCCATGGTAGACAGATACAGTGGGTAGATGGACCACATGGCCCACTGCCATCCTAAACTTTTGCTACTTTAGGTCTCTTATAATATATTATTTGCAAGACAACACTTTTAAACCAACTTTTGTGCCATGAAGTGGGGTGTAACTTCCCTGTAGGTTGGGTTTCTGCCCTGGATCACATTATTTCTCCTTTTCACTCTCCATTTTCCACTTTCCTTTTTTATAAACCCATTTTTCTTAACACTGCCTTTTTTTGCCTCCTACTGCCTGCTCACACCTCCTTAATCCCAATGTTTGCAGTTATTCTCTTGTTACTTTTCCATTGCTTTCTTCTCACCTGATCCCACACTCCATGTTTTCTTCGACTCTGTGCCAGTATCGGTGCTTGATTTTTTGTGTTATTTTTATGAAATGGTCTGCTATGTGCCCACATTTATGCTAGGTTTTTTCCAGTTCAATCACTGCTCTCATATACCCAGATAGATTAACTCTTCCTTTGCTTTTCTGAGGAGCATGTTTGGTAAATGCTCTTTTTCTTAACACATTTATGGAAAATCCAGCCTGGTGGAAGCCCAGCTGCTAAAGATCTTATTTGGAAAGAGCTGGAAAAGTGAAGGTGAGTCAAGCCATTGATGCAAGATTGCTTTATAGGTGATATTTGGCTGGTCACCTTCTACTAACAGGTGAAGTCAGCATCCCCTTGCTCACCTCGTCACGCAGCTGTAAACCTCATGCAGCTTGTGACAACATCCACAGAGGTCATTATGTGGGAGAAATACAATTTCAGCTCTAAAATTTTACACACTGTTATTATGAACTGTGAAACTATGGCAGCTTTCCCTCCGGAAACAGCTGGACTTGCATGTGGATGAAGTAACCCCTGTATTTTATATCTATAGTTGTCTTATCTACTATAAAGTAAGGATTTCTGGAAAATAGGTCAGTCACTGCATTGATACACAAAAGTATGTTGCTATCCTCACAATAAATGTCACAGAAAGTAATGAAATTATCACACATACCGCATGATCCATTTGCATGCAGATTTTCAAACCCAGCTTGGCATGTTTTCTTGGAAAATGTGATTTTTTAGGTGAATTAGCCATTTAGTTGTTAAAATATGGCCTTTTTACAAAGCACGATCAAATGTGTCTTGGATGCCAATCAGCTCATTCAGTGAAGAGAAAGAACAAACAAAACTCTTGGAGTGTTAAAAAGCTCCTTAGCTGCCATCCACCTTCCTGCTTTCCTGAAGCAGCCAGCCTGGTGGGGAGCTGGTTTTTCTCTCCTTGCAAAAACACTTGGGCATGTGCGGTGCAAGGCTTGAGCAAAGCAGCCTCCAGCAGAAGCAAGTAATTTCTTACCTAAGAGCACGAGTAAACTTAGTGGAGGCAGAAATGAAAAATGAAAGGTTAATATTTTGGCTCCAAGGTCCTTCTGGCAGACTTGAGATTATCTTTGGACGTGTTAAGAAAAGCTTTCAGGACAGACCCCAGAGCCAAACATTTCTGAAGTGACTAGCAGTTTTGGAAAACTCAGCTGTGCCGTGCCTGGCTTGAGAAAGAGACATCTGAAAACTCACCTTGTGAGAAACCAGGCCCCTTTTCAGGGCTGGAAGGAGATAACTCAGCCTTCCACCTTCAGTAACTCCCCACATATAAAAATATTGACTGTATCTTTTTCAAAGCTGCCTCCATTTCTTTCCAGTATGACATCTCTGCAAGACAATTCTCATTTCAATGTGAATATCTGGACAACACTGGTGTTCAAGGTTGTTTTGTATTTCAGTTTTGAGGTTTAATTGCTTTCAGCAAAATCACTCCCAGTGGAAAATCCATAGAACTTTTGTCACTTATTTCAATTGCACTGAGATTTATCACAAATGAGAGCTTAGATGTCTGCCTGCCTCTTCAGAAAGACACAGTAAATCAATCACAGACATGAGGACACAGCAGGCTTGAACCCGTGTTCATCGGTCAGACCTCAAAGTTGGCCCCATGGAGAAAAAACATTTCTCCCCTCCCCATAGGGCAAATGAGGAGTTCCCCGCTGAACTCAGTGGGGTAAAAATAGTATAACTGCGAAAGTCTGTCTCGAAAAATCAGCCTTTTAAGGCTGTATTCTGATTTTACGTGCACTGGCTTGGATCTGGAGTGTGCCTGAGACAAAGGCTTTGCAGCTTAAAGCTTGCACTTAAGTGTGAAGGCAGATCTTAGTAGTATCGGGGATAAAACTGACAAAGCAAATTAAATATCGCATATGTGCATACGTAAATATTGCCATAGGTACATAACTCAGCTGTGAATCCTCTGCTACTGTAAGATCATCAAAGATGGTCTGCCTTTCCTTCAACTCATATATAGCCATGGGGTAAAAACACACACTTGAAATGTAGAGACAATCTGAGATTTGAAAACAGTATTCCTCCTCTAGCTCATCTCTCCCTGTCTCTCCTGACCTGATGGATATTTGACTGTGTACAGAAAGTGAGAAAACTTCAATAGAGGTGCATTGCTGCAGATAGCTTAAAGGCTATCTGACCTTGCAAACAAAGTGTGAACTGTTAGTCCAGCTTCAGATGAGCTGTAGGGGAGGTTTTCAGCGTGGCCACATGAGTCCTTCAGCTGACCTCAAAAGGCCATACCCCTGCATTACCTGGATACCCCTGCAGTTTGGTCCATAGGCAGGAGAGGGAGAGGAATGGCTGGTATGGGAATCCCTTGAGTTTCATGGACATCTCCAGGTATTTTAGCTAAGCAAACTGCCAGGGCTTGGCAGTTTGCTTAGACTTTCTGGCAGAAAATTAGACACCTGCTGTGTCAGATGGCAGCTGAGATGAAGTTTAGAGCATCTCTGTGGAGCCTGTGTGCTTAATTCAGACACCTCATCTTCCAGCCCTGTTCCCAAGGCTTTTCAGTAATTTTATCCCTTCATTTCCCTGAAATGCTGCTCTAAGTTCAGATATGCAAAGAGACAGAGCTCAGATTCAGATGGCAAAAACCTCAGAGAACCCTGCTGCATCACCTGCAGGGTGATTGCCACAACCTAGAGGTGTCCAGCATGTAGATGTGCAAGATGCACACCTCTTTAAACTGGTTGTGGTCTGTCCAGCACTATACTAGCTAATTATACTGCTTTCACTGAAGAACATTCCTTCTAGCAGCTCATCAGGGCGGGGATAGCTGCATTTGTCAATTAAGGGGAAATGTTTGATTACTGATCCTTTGTGGATGGATTGGGGCAATAGTGACTCAGCTGTTGTAGCAACACACAAGTTCCAGACTCTAAGTTGGCTGTCACCCGCTCGATACTCAGCCTGTTTGGGCCTTTTTTCACCCCCAGACATTGGCAGAAGAGCAATGGAAAACAGAACACGTTCAACATGTAGGAGTGTTTACTCTTGTCATGACACAATTTGGGATTTTCCATTTAAGCTTGAAAAACAAACCCTAAACAGAATTTATTAGGAAAATAGCAGCTATGAGGTAAACTTATGTCAACAAATGCCAAGAGGTCAAAGAGACAAGGCATGACATTTTGGTTGAATATTCTGCGTGTTCCTAGAAGCAGTGCAAAAGCTGGCTCACAAAGTATTTGCCGGAGCGTTATAGTGAGTGGGGAACAGGGCAGGTCCAGAAAGTTCCTGAAAGCAAAGCCTTATTCTGCTTTGTTGTAACAGAGGTCTTTTCTTCATACACCAAACTCAAGTGCTCCAGATGCCAAGGCTGGGGAATGGCAGGGGATTCTGACACCAGGACAGCCACATCACCAGCAGGAGCCAGAGGATGCAGGACAGGCTGGTGCCACAGACATCCCCACTCCAGCCTGGGTGGAGAACAACTCTGACTTTCCTCATCCTGCTCCCAAATTAAGTAGTCATAATTCCTCCCAAAAATAGTCCTAAACACCCCACCAAAGTGAGAGATTCACAGCTGTATCTGGTGAAGGTGCTCAGATCTCATTAACAGAGGCAGAAATCTGCTCAGCCCACAAGAGAGGAAGCAGGACTAATGGTGAAACCTGAATATGAGGAAGGGAAGGGTAACCAACCCTGCTTTACGTAAGGTTCATATATTGTCCTCAACTATCACAAACCTGTATGATTTTTACATCATAGTTATTTTTACTCTTACATCATTTTTAACTCCATGAGTTGTGTTTTTAAGAAGAATTTCACATGACATGAGATTCATAATGAATATCACAAATTACACCATTCCTCTATGTAGGCAGCAGCTGGAGAATGGGTAAATCCTATGTTGTCAGAGATTGTTCATTCCTGGGTTACTAGCTGTCTACCAAAATCTTGCCTTGGCATCTTCTGCACAGAAATATTGAATGCATAAAATAGCACAGGTAATCAAGAATCATCCAATCACAGAATCATAGAATGGTTTGGGTTGGAAGGGACCTTAAAGATCATCGAGTTCCAAGCCCCCTGCAATGGGCAGGGACACCTCCCAGTAGAGCAGGTTGCTCAAAGCCCAATCTAGCCTGGACTCCAACACTTCCAGGGATGGGGCATCCACAACTTCTCTGGGAAACATGTTCCAGTGCTTCACCACCCTCAGAGTAAAGAATTTCTTCTTAATAACTAATCTAAATCTACCCTCTTTCACTTTTAAACCATTACCCCTTGTCCTGTGGCTCCGATCCCTGACAAAGAGTCCCTCCCCATCCTTCCAGTAGGCCCCCTTCAGGTACTGGAAGGCTGCTATAAGGTCTCCCCAGAGCCTTCTCTTCTCCAGGCTGAGTAAACCCAACTCTCTCAGCCTGTCCTCATAGGAGAGGTGCTCCAACCCTCTGATAATCTTTGTCGCCTTTTCTAGACTTGCTCCAACGGGTCCATATTCTTCTTGTTGGGGGCCCCAGAGCTGGACACAGTATACCAGGTGGGATCTCACAAGAGCAGAGTAGGGGGGAAGAATCACCTCACTTGACCTGCTGGACATGCTTCTTTTGATACAGGCCAGGATGTGGTTGGCTTTCTGGGCTGCAAGTGCATGCTTCTGGGTCATTTTGGGCTCTAATCAACTAACAACCCCAAAACCTTCTCCTCGGGGCTGCTCTCAATCCATTCTCTGCCCAGCCTGTATTTGTGCTCAGGATTGCCATGATGCAGATGCAGGAGCTTGCACTTGGCCTAGCTGAACTCATGAGGTCTGTATGGGCCCACGTCTCAAGCCTGTCTAGGTCCTTCTGGATGGCATCCCTTCCCTCCAGCATGACATTTCCAGGGATGTGTTTCTAGAAATTATTCTCCCTGGTTTATGTTACAGCACACAGTGTTTGCAGATGGTGAATAAATTGTTCTGAGATTATGACACAGGAATTAGAAGGAAGTTACTAACCCAGACAAACAGGACAAGTTATCATCATTAGAGCACCCCAAAGAAGTTAAGTCTTAAGTGTTGTGTAGAACTATTTTGCAGAGAGGCAACACACTCCAAAATGTCCTCTCCTGTCACTAAACAGGGAAAACACTCATATAGACACAGGCTATTCATAGACTATGAGTTGAAACCCAGTGATTCAGGAGAACTCACATACCACAATTAGGTGTGCTAGTTTTCACAGCTGTGATAACCGCACTGTGATGGGCATATCCCAGACAGTCACTTGTAAACTGCAAATACTACATAACATTGCAGTCTGCACAGAGACCCCTGGAAGATGCCACGACACAATTCAGCATTTTGCTGTGTAACTCTCATATGAGCTCCAAATTCACATGCTTTATGAGACTTAATTTACAATGCTGAAAAACTGGAAAATAAGTAATACTACAGAAAAGGAGAAACATGGAAAAGATAAGATGTTTCAGATGATGAAAAAAAAATCCAGCTGCATATGTGTGACTTTGGAGGGTAAGGCCACAACTATATCAGAACATTTCCATGGGCAAGGCCATAAACAGGAGAGGACCTGATGTACAGACCATGGACCGTGTCATGATGGCTGACTGTGGGAATGTTCTGGCATGACAGGTAACCCCAACTGCTGTGATCTACTTTACAGCCTATCATGGTTAAGAACAAGCATTTATCCACCATCAGTAAGGTGAAATAATGTCATCCTCTGGCTCACTATGCCCTAAATCTCGAGTCACAAAGCTCAAGTAACTTTGAAAAACAGAAGTTTGGGTAAGTAATTATCAATTTTTTTGCAACATTTGTGGCACCTAAAGATGCCCAGTAAGATTTCAAAGTTGAAATCCTGTTAGGATGGCAGCGTGTTTGCAAATCCAGTCTCCAGATCAGCCCAGGTGTGTGAGGTGTGTACATGTGCAAAATATAAGTCCACAGAGTCCTTCAGCTATAACGCCAAAGCATCCCCCTAAACATTTTGACATGTACTGTCAATTCTATTTCCAACCACAGCATTTCTGCTGGGCATGTAATTCACACTGAAGCCTGGTAGGGAAAAAACACCTGAGCAGAGGTCCTGGAGGGAGCTCCTACTCAGACCAACTGGGATGTGAAGGCACAGCCAGCTTCCTCTGATACCTGGAAAATTAAACTTTTACAAGAGGAGGAAAGAGGACAAAGCCTGGATTCTGGTCACGGTTTACATGCATGAATGTCATACAGATTGAGATGTAAGGACCTCCATGCTTTGGATGAGCAATGAATTGAGATGATTTAGTCAGCAGACTATCACTACCCCAAGTTTCAGGAGGTGCAAGACTGCAAACATAGACCAATATTTAGCCCTTCCTTGGAGTTAATTAGGGTATCTCCCCATATTTTGACTGGTTCACATCCTTTCTTAAGTGATCTCTGAAGTATACAAGCCACAGCATCCCAGCTCACAGGTCTGGATCTCTCTCTAGCAACGAAGCATCTAAGGCAGGTTCTTAAGTGACTGAGCTTTTTCTATCTAAGTTCTTTATTAGTTCTAGCTCTGAGGCTCAAAATATGCCTAAAAATGTGATAAATATGATAATTAGATTCAGGGAAAATCTTATTCCTTCCCTGTGAAGCGCCACATCCACACCTCTGCAACACCAGCATGTCTTTCTTGCAGAGATTGTTTTGGTGAGGTATTCGTCAGTGGTGGAATCTGAAGTCCAGATCTTAGACATTTGCCAGGAGGATTCAATTTTAAGCAAATGAAATTTAGAGCTTTAAAATGTCAATTTCAAACCACTAGATCCAACTGCTGCCAATATGGTGGAGCATGGAGTTGTAGGACTGAGATGAATAAGATAACAGAATCTGGTTCTCTCCAACGCAGGGGAACAGAGCCCAGATCCTGCCTTGGGCACCCTGGTTAAAGATGGCTGGTGTGTGGAGGCATTCTTAACACAATCCCACAGCAGATCCCAACAAAAAGACAAATGGAGGTCAACGCACTTCCCCACCCTACCATTCTTTGTTGCTAGCCGCCCCCCCCTCTATTCACCCACACAAACCCTTGATGTAAATGGGTCAAGACTCATTCTCCTTATGGGGCAGTGCATGCTATTTTTAATTTTTGAAAGTTAAACCAGCTCTGAAGCCGGATTAGTGATGGCAGATCCCCCTAAACTATAGGCACGTAAACTGAGGGTGGACAGCTGCTCCGACGTTCCTGCCTGGGAATCCAACCCTTAAACACACTAGATGGACATACATGGCTTCTTGGCTGCCCCATTTATGCCCATCTGTTACGATGGCACACTGCCTGCTTAGAAGTTGGTCAGATCTTTGCCCTTGGGTAATATACCAGACAATGATGGATATATAAGGACAATCTGCACAAGGTGGCAAGAGACCTTTTCCCCAGGAAGTGCCTTCTCCTGCTCTGCCTGAACCTTGCAGTTTGGTGTGCTGGTACATCCTTGCACTCCAGGCACACCTGTTTCATTACTGCCCTCCTAATAAGTAAGCAAGCCAAGGAGAAGAAAAGGAGCTTGTGGACTTCATGGAAAGTTCTGGCTGTCAACAATGAGCCAGGTTGTATTACAGGGCATTCCCGAAATACATGTGGTCACCAACAGGGACATCAACATGACAGTTCCACCCACTGCCACTCTGCATAACAGGCAACAGAACCAGGGATCAAATCAAATTTCAAAGGATTGTGTACATTTGAGCCCAAGATACCACTTGTACATTTGCCTCAAGAAGAGAGCCAAAGGACATAACCCTTCCTGGTCTTTAGTAGGGTACACGATGCCCTTTCACATGAAAGTGATGACATGAATAACTATGTCAGGTGAAAAGCAGTGATTTTCTTGTGTTTCCCTTTGCATAAAGTGGGAGAACCCCCTTTAAGCGAAGACTGAGAATTTTATGGGTTTCTCTTTCCCCTCACCCCGAAGATTTTTTGCTAGAAGCAAAGATCTTGAGTGTATAAGACAAGTAATATTTGGCTTGATGCAGAAGAGGGCATGCGCTGATCTGCCTTTGTATTTGCAGTAACACTTAAAGACCTCAGCTGAGATTGAATCACTAATCACTCTGCAGGACAGCTTCTGTCCTGGGAAGCATAAAATACAGGTACATAATATGGAAGAAGGAAAAAGAAGAATATTATCCTGCAGCTAACTACCAAGAATTGGATAAAATAACTTATCTGTTCTCACAAAGGAAAGTTTTATTTTAGCAAAGCCTTATAAATCCCTCACACACACTTCATCTATGATATAAATTCTCATATGTTGGAATTGCCTCAAATACATTTGCACTAGTGCAGGTTAGTAACAGTGCCTCTTTTGTTGCCTTTCTCTCTAAATTTTTTCCACCACTGCATGCTTCTGCTTCAAGTAGATTTATTTAGTTCAGCAAAAGCTTAAGGAAAACAAAATTGTTTTGATATCACCTTGGAAGCTACTGTTAGGAGAATGATCCCCCAAGATCCAAGATCGTGACTCAGGAGAGCAGAAGCATGCTTAATTCAACGCGTGGTGCCGGTGAAGATGCTACAACTCTCTCACCCTACTCTACTCTCCCAGTAAATCTGCACCTTTTTCTACACTGTCTGCAAAGCAGCTTCCAAACCCCAAAGGAGCTCTGGTGCCCAAATGAGTGCAGTGGGTCAGTGCACCAGCGCAAGCGCGCTCCGGCTCCACCATCTCGTGGACAGGCGGTTGGCAGCCCTTCAGAGGCCATTCTTGCATGATGATACACACATCCTCAAGGGTAGGTCTTGGAAGGGTAACTGAATGTCTAGATCCTACTGAAATCCTATAGTCTCCTTGTCCCCCAGGTCTCCATATAAATTGGGAATAACAGGAAAGCTCCAGCTTAGAAGAGCACCATGAGGCACTTAGATACTGATGTAATTATAGCTATTTATGTACTTCAGGTGGACAGATCTGATGTATTACCCGCGACGGCCCTCTTACTGTCCAAACCAGCCTGCAGTATGTGTACATTTCACTGCAACACGCTGGCCCATATCCCATCGCTAAGAGCTATTTAGAGTGTGCTTTGAGACTTTCTGGTGAAACCTCTATCGTTCGGTCACCAGGATAAGATAACATTTTAACAGAAGAGAAAGTCCAGAGTTTTCTCACCACCATCAGTGAGAAGCCCTTGGTGTGAACTCCTGTCTCTGGGAGTGCGGTGCAGGGTGCTGCCTCAACCATCTTGGAGGCTGGCTCTGCCCCAGAAGCCAGGAGTGGACAATATATGCAGTTTCTGACCATAGGTCATTTCTCTCACTCTAATTAAATTTGACAAGCCCAGTTTCTCCTTACACATTGAGCTCACATGTTCCCATATGAGAAAATTTTATTCCAGCTGCCATTGTATAATCAGAAGTATTATAGGTTTTGTTCTTTTCTTGCCAGACAGTGTTTTTTCTCTAATTGGATCCATAAGAATGCCCTTACTCCTGAGATGAGACAGACTTTTGCCAAGACTAATGTCTGCAGTGAGGAGCTAACCTCATTTATACCTTAGAAAGTCATGCTTTTAATCCAGCAACAGGATTTTATCATTGTGTTATTTGGATGAGTGATATGGAGTGGAAGGCACCTAAGTGACCTAACAACTCTTAGATAGTTTGTGGCATAAACTCTTTTTCCTAGAAAATCGTCCTTCCATCTTGTGTCTGCTGGCTGCATTTTGCGAAATGTCCATCCTAAACAGATGTCCTGTAAACACCACTGGCTGCACGACTTGCTGGTGAAACAACTAGAGAAATGCCTCTTGTATGTGATCTGGCAGGATTTAGCTGTAGGTGAGATGCATTGCTGTCCAGCATGTTCCAGCTAAACGCTGGATGTGTACAGGGTGCACTTGGTGTATGTGTGTGTGTGCATGCTCCATTCTGGTGAGACTCCATCCAGAGTACTGTGTCCAGCTCTGGAATCCTCAGCACAGGAAGGACGTGGACCTATTGGAATGGGTCCAGAGGAGGGTCATGAAGATGACCAGAGGGCTGGAGCACCTCTCCTATGAGGACAGGCTGAGAGAGTAGAGTGCTGGAGTTGTTCAGCCTGGAGAAGAGAAGGCTCTGGGGAGACCTTATAGCAGCCTTCCAGTGCCTGAAGGGGGCCTACAGGAGAGATGAGGAGGGATTCTTTACCAGGAAGTGTAGAGATAGGACAAGGGATAATGGTTTTAAACTGAAAGAAGGTAGATTTAGATTAGATATTAGGAAGAAATTCTTTACTCTGCGGGTGGTGAGGCACTGGAACAGGTTTCCCAGTGAAGTTGTGGATGCCCCATCCCTGGAAGTGTTAGAGTCCAGGTTGGATGGGGCTTTGAGCAACCTAGTCTAGTGGGAGTTGTCCCTGCCTGTTGAAGGGGGCTTGGAACTCGATGATATTTAAGGTCCCTTCCAATCCAAACCATTCTATGATTCTATGATTTGGGTATCCAGCAAAGCATCCCATAACTTCTGGCAAAACATATGGCAGGTAGTTCACAATAGACCTGTTCCAGCTTTTCAGTCTTCCAGTGTCCTTAGGCACAAGAAATATTCATACAAAGGATCCCTCCTTCCCTGTGATGGTACCTCTCTGTATGTCTGGACCACTGTGAAACTCACATTGTGAAGTGAAAAACTAGGTTGTTCACACATGTGGACACCTGAAGGTCCAAGTCCCCATGCAAATCATGTCCCAAGACTTCAGTAGCACACACAGACAGCAGCTGAGTCAGGGCTAGAGGATCTCCGTTTTGCTCTTTGGGAGTTTCCTATTCCTTTTGTGGAGCCAGGTCAAGAGCACAGATACTTCTTTTTCAAAATGCCTCCTACTCATTAAATTGTATTTCTGTTGGCAACTGAGGGCCTTTGACCTCTCTGAGCAGCATGCTCTTTCCAGAGGAAAGTTTATACGTAGACTGACTAGTTCATTACCACACAAAGGATCATTTCTTTGTTAAGAATAGACAGTACTTGAGCATGGTTAAAAATGAAAACACAAAGGAAACCGGTCCTTTTTGGGCAGGAAATCGTGGACGTGGGCTTCAGCTCTGAGTGAAGTCACTGAACTGCTGCTCCTTATGGTGGCATGAAACAGGAAAGGCATGATACCAAGCTTCGATGTGATGCTGCCAGGTAATTGCTAGGGTTGGAATCACTGCTGAACCAAAGACCCGGAGAATCAGGGGCTAAGGACTGCCAGTGTTGTTTGAACCATTTATTAAAGACTTAAATGCCAAACAGACCTAGCAAACTCTAGCCTACAGAATACTTGAATGCAGCTATGCTACAGCTTCGGGCTGACAATAGGAACGACGCAGAAGGGAAGGGGGAAAGCACAGGGATATGTCCAGGATGTCTGCCTTACACAATACCTTCCAGAAAAAAGGCCAAGATTTCTAACTTCTTGGACATACTCACCCAAAAACTTGCCAAAGCTTTTCATTCTCTGTGCTGTGAACAGGAATAAGGTAATGGTAACGGGAGGCGAAATTCAATTAGGTGGAACAAAAGGGACCTTTTATGGATTTTCCATCATAAATCCTTTACTCGGATTTTTTTTTGGGGGGGGGAAAATCATACTGTTTAAAGAAATGAAGCATAACATATAAACCAGTAATGGTGATTAAATAAACATAAATCAGTACTTAGTGAAAAGTTGGTGCAAATGCAATCGCTGCATAATATGTCATTGTCCTTTTGCCAGGAAGACTGCTTAAAAGTAATGGGTGAAAAACTGCTCTTATTTAGGCATCGTATACTCACCAGATGGATGCCAAATGGCATTTGGGATTTTAAATCATAGTCTATGTTTAATGCACTAAGTTCAATGAATCTCAAGCAAGGGACCATTTCCATTCCTTAGACTCTCCACACTTAATTCATGCTGACTTACATCTTTTCCTGTCCAAATATGACGAGGAATTACAAAGCATATATCTGGGCTTTGTCCACTGATATTGAGGGGATTGACTTAGGTCCTATTGATGTCAGGGCGGCTGCTGCAAATTTAGACCCTGACTAGCTTCTTCATTATATTATTTTGAATTTTTCCTTGGCACGTCTCAAAACACTTTAACAGTATAAATATTGTCACATTGATTTTTGTATGCTACTCTAGAAATGAATAATACATCTACATCACAAAATTTGTCTCTTCCCACCCTCAAAAAAACCCCAAGTAGTAAAATTAGGAATGTGACGGTGCAGGATCTCTGTTTTCCCTGCTTTCCTCATCTTTGGGTCATAGGTTCAGAGAGAACAGCTTAAATTTCTCTTCCCTGAGAAAGCAAATATTGCACCAAGAATGTCTCTCTTCTTGTAGGGTCCAAATCCCTTAGGTATAGCAGTTTTTGTACACAAAAATAACACATACATTTTATTACAGAAAATCACACCCCACAGACATCAAAAGAAAGGAACCACGTATTTTGCCTCTCCTCCAGGAGCCCACAGCAACCCAGGCCTTGGATGGAGAGGATGTGGGCACACCAGTCACCCCTCATCAGGCAGCATTTACTGGTCCTGCCCACAGAGACATGTTGATCTCACATACGCAAGAGCTCGGAGAATGGCCCATGGCAAAGTGTACAATTTAAAACCCATCAAGCTACATTCTTGGAAACATTTTTCCCCAAGTCAAACCAAGAAAAATACGTATTGCAAATACCAACAAGAGGCACAAGGAATTGTATCACTCTCTGATGTCTCCACGGCTGCAGCATGGCCAATACAAAGAAGGAGGTGTGGGAACAGCAGGATGCAAAACTGCAGCCCTAATTGATACCTTGGAGGAGGCTTGATGGTCCTTGTTTTCAAGCAAGAGAGATTACAGCCCTGCACCAGGACTCTCCTCAGCTACCAGCATATCATCCATAAAGGTGGCAAATCGATTTTGTACAAGACATAGTCTTGCTCTCAGTGAAATCAGCGCTAAGACTTCTCCTGACTCTTAATGAATCAAAGGCTCATGCAGACCCGGGTGCAACCTTGCCTCAGTGTGTCCACTAATGTTCAGCTCCCCACACAGCAGCACACCAGTACGCTGGTAACACAGAGAGCCCACAACAGACATGTAGTTATGCATCCACATATTCATGCATTCACAGATGTTACATGTGTAAATAATGGGTTTTAAACATGATGATGGAAATGAGCTGTGTATCTTTAAGAAGGTGGATTCCTCTTTTGGAGAAACAATGATTTTTTTTTCATCTTCTTGAAGTGTGAACAAAAGAGTGGTAGGTTTAATTAATGTTGGTTTTTGCAGGGGTCATTATTTGCAATTTCAAGAATAGAGATCTTAAAAAAAAAAATAAAAATTCAACCTGTTCTTTAATCTGTCTTTTCTTTGAATCTCTCCTTTCTTTATAGACGTGTCCACTAGTCCTTAACCTGATTTATGTGATTGGTCAATTGTGAGTTAATGAAGGGGATAAAATGTTTTCTGGAATGCTGGGATAATCGACAAATAGCAATGACCAGTAACTGGACCACGGCCAAGACAGGAACTTAATCCCCTGAAGTCCAAGGGTATTGTGAAGTTGCACTGAAGTGGGAACTGAAAGAAACCAGTTACATCATTCCATTTGTTTCCTTAGATAGGGACAAATGCACTCACTCCAGAAAGCATATCTGAAGACTAATTACATAGGGAGAAAACAAGTTAGGAAGGAATTTCTCTACTTCTAGGCATATGTGATTTCAAGTGTGGTATAAGGGCTTTAATCCTCTTCTTTTCTCGCAACTTTTTACTGTTTGATGCATTCTGTGTGGGTTGTTTCTTCCAGAGGTCACACACTCTCACCCCCTACCTCTGCTTTCCCTAATGATGCAGAGCAGCTCCCTCACCCTCTGTCAAACATTTCTCCTGAATTCTCAGTGGCCACACAAGAGCTGAATGGTTCAGCTGCAAGGCTTAAATAGGTGGGTTTAAAATGTATGTATATCCTTTGAGTGTAAAATTTAAATTAGAATACAGAGACATCCTTTCTTGCTCTGCCTTGGATTTCATGTAAAGGTCAGAATTCATCACTGCTGGAGTCCCACTGAAGTTAAGCAGTTTTGTCAAGGACAAACTTGAGACTATTCAGTCCAGCCAAGGCTTCTCAACCTGGATCTTTCTGGTTTTGAATGCAAACCTCAACATGGTTGGAGAGAATGGGGAAAGAAGATTTTGAGGTAGTTGGTACGCAGTCATTGAATTTAAAAGTTGGCACTATGCTTATGAAGCCCTGATAAATGCTCACAAATTCAGCATCTAGACACAGACTGAAGCACAGCACCTGTAAGATCACCAAGAAGTGAGTTATTATGCCTTTGGTGGAGGAAAAAGGGTGGGCTATGGGCAACTTACTAGTGGTAGTGAGAGAACGAAGGGCACTCTAAAATATCCCCTTTGCCTGTGGTGGGTACCACCAGCACCAAGGAGCTTGCCAGGAGTGGAGGGAGGACAATCCATTTTGCCCTAGGTCTCTGATTTTGAGAAGTTTGACCAGGTCCCCAACGTATTACATGACATATGTCAGTACAAAGAAGTTCGTTGACTCAGTCTTAGTACTAAGACTATGCAACATATCTCACAGAATTAAAGAATGATATGGGATTGGAAGGGACCTCTGGAGATCATCTAGTCCAACACCCCTGCCAAAGCAGGTCCACCTGGAGCAGGTTGCACAGGAACATGTCCAGGCAGGTTTTGAATGTCTCCAGAGATGGAGACTCCACCACCTCTCTGGGCAGCCTGTACCAGTGCTCTGCCACCTGCAAAGTAAAGAAGTTCCTCCTCATGTTTAGATGGAACTTCTTATATTCAAGTTTGTGCCTGCTACCTCTTGTCCTGACACTGGGCACCACTGAACAAAGACTGGCCCCATCCTCTGGACACCCACCCTTTACGTATTTACAGCCATTGATCAGATCGCCCCTCAGTCTTCTCTTTTCCAGACTAAAAATACCAAAGCCCCTCAGCCTTTCCTTGCAAAAGAGATGTTCTAGGCCCCTAATCAGCTTTGTAGCCCCCAGAAGGGGGTTCTGGGGATACTGCAGGGTGACCTCTATGCTCAAGAATGTTTTCTCAAATACACATCATCTTCTCAGATCTTAGATCTTGCTGGAATAAAAAAAAAAAAACAAACCTACAAACAAACTGAAGTGACAGAAACTCTTCATGGACTTCCAAGCTAACACCTTCCCCTGTGTTTCTGTGCTGCTTAGTCTCACTTTTCCTTCAATGAGTGGCTAATTTTTATACCATTTTATGGATATTTTTCTGACAAGAGGCCCTGGAGAGCCAATGTTGCACATGCAGGTGGATTTTAAATTCACTAGGGAGAGGGCTGAGGTTTATTTGCCTCATTTGCACCTCAGACAGTGGGTCCTGATTTTGCTGCTACGCCTAATTCATGTAATTGATAGGTAAATAACTGAACAGCTTAAAACGCCTGGGAAGGCCCAGGAGAAGGTTCAAATGGAGCCATTGCTTTTCTTACAAGAACAGTTTGGGTTTGTAATGACGTGAGCTTTGAAGGGAGCAAGAGATGGTGTTTGTGGTAATGAGATTTCCAGAGCCAGAGGCCCACGGGGAATCATAAAGAAGAGAATGAAGTGAGACATGAGGATTGAGGAGAGATTAATTAGTGGTAAGAAACATCCTCTTGATACTCTTTAATATGCCAAAACACTAAAATATGTGAGAACTATATTAATAGCCCATAGTGAAGCACCGGATGGGCCAGCACCAGGGTCTACACCCAGATGTAGGAACTCTGGGGCAGTCCTGCTGCTCCTCTCCTTGTCTGGCTCTGATCCAAATTTGCATACTCCTCACCACCCCAAGCCACCTGGCCATACCTCTGATGGAGTCGGATTCCTCTTCCACCTTCCTCTGGCTCCCCCACACTGGTCTCTTTATGCTCCCGGCCTTGCTCTGCATATTGTTTCAACAATTTTGCCTCTTCATTAGCATTTCAGCAAGCTAATTGCTGTCCCCCAGCAAGCTGGCTGGATAACTGTATCGGCCAGGCAGCTGCATCTCTCTTGTGTTTAGGGATTTGTTGATTAAAACGATTAGCTCATCCAGTTTGACCCTATCAGCTTCAGCTTCCTTTGCTGCTGATGAGAAGCACATGTTGGTGGGCCTGGAGCATTTCACTGTAGAGCTCATCAGCAAAACAAGGGGCTGGACAACAAGCAGGTGGGCTCTGGCAGCGTGATTTCCTTATTGCCATGGGTTTGAGACAGATCCATTGAGAGCAATTGTAATCACCAGTGCAGAAAACGTTGCTGGTAGCCCTGGATCCCATTTCAGATGAAATTCAGCAATGGGCGGCTTCAGAAGACGAGGTCCTTTTAGAGAAAGATTGAAAAAGATGATGCTGGTTGGGCGAGGCCTAAGAAGTTAAAGGAGAAGAGGTAATTTGTTTGTGATAACAAAAAATACTTATAAGAATTATTGTGTAAATGCCTTGTGAAGAAATAGAAATTCTTCTCATTGTGTTTGTGTGTGAGGTACTAAGGAGTTCTATTATATTGCATAAAATTTGGAGAGCTGTATCTGCTCTGTGTTTCACAGCTTTCCAACTTTCTGAAGAAAGCTAGATCAGATTGGGTTAGAGCACAAGGGGCTAAACCTGATCTCCACAAACTTTTAGTCAAAGAAAGGGCTTGGAGGAGAGGTCCAGGAAGGTTTTTTCATTTGCCTTCAATCCTTAAATGCCTTAATAAGGTACAGAGTTTTAAGGTCTAATCTGAATTGGGTTTAAATCAGGAGGACAATTGCTCTTAAAGACAATGAAGTACAGCTGTCCAGCAATGAATGTCTATGATAGCTCAGTTTAAGGCCTGATTCACCTGTCTCAGGTCTCTTAAAAACCTCCTGTCGGAAATCTTCCTATGCAGTCTGTTTCAGTGCTTGCCTTTCCACTGAGTTACAGAGCTTTCTGGTGTTCAGCAAATCTGACTCTTTCATTCGTCCATGATTTTTCCATCTATCTTCTCTTCTGTGATTTGGATCTTGTGTGTCTGGAGTACATATTACTTAAGCTGTAGTGCCTGAAGCTGAACAAAGCGCTCCACATGTCTCAGATATGCCTCTCTCAATTAAAACCATGAACTAGAGCTGCCAAGTGCTGACTTCAATAGCGTATCTATTAATAGTGACTGTTATCGGGGAAATAGGAAGAAAAGCAGACAGATAGAAGGAGAAAAACAGTATCAAATTAGACATTTCTCTGAAAATATGCTCCAGCTTAATCCACAAAATACAGTCAGATATCCTACAGTTATGGCTATGTGCGTGATAAGCCCCCCTTTAATTTTTGCACGGGAAACTGTGTTTCAGATTAGCTTTTCAGAAGGGGTAACAAAAGCGATCTACTCCTACACGCACAAAAACCCACACCAGCATGTTTATGCATTGCCACGGGCAAAGCGCCTTCCAGACGACCAAGATCGTTCCCTGCTCTGAGCATTGTGCAAACCAGACTGTTTTTGTTGCTTGCTGGGCTACAGCAGCACTGATTATTAAGTTTATAACAAAATCTCAGGTAACATAAATATTTAGAAATGGCAATCCAGAGGGATTAAACAAACAAAGAGCCTAACGCTCACAGGATTTCCCTTGTGTTTTGATTCAACTTGCACATTTTAGAGAGAGGATAACCAAACTGTGTAGGGCTGCACTGATTGCTCCCAAAGACTAAACGCCTGTACACGTGAGACTAGATTCACAGGAAGGATTTAAGGATCAGTATTAGACCCTGTTCCTAAATCCTAATTAGGCAATTCCTAAAGATGGTAATTCACAAACAACAGCACCCTGAGCACAGTTCTGCCTAGTGCCAGACACTCTATAAAAAACAGCAAAATGCTGAAGGGGAGAAATTTCTTGTGGGATTAAAAGCTGGAGGTTTTTTCTTAAATCGAAGCACTGGATCAGGTCAGTCATTCCTCTCCCTTCTCTCAAAAAATAGTGGAGTTGAGATATCTTTTGCAGAGCTCTCCTGCCCCAAATATTAGCCTACATGTCTCTGACATGCCAGACCCCCTGCAATGTCCACACCCTCCACTGAAAAGCGTCTTAGAATTTGGGTCATTAGGTCTTCTGGTGTAATTATTAAGGTTTTTTCATGAAGAGGGGATGGGGACTTTGGTGTGGTGGGGAGCACAAGGAGAGAGGAACAGGGTTTCTGCAATAGTCCATGGGGTATACACTTTGTCTCCAGTGTGTTTTTCCCATCTGTGATCTGAAGAAAACCTAAAACCCAGCTCAGAGTGGAGGGAGGCAGTTTTACGTGGTGAGCCACAGGGCTCATACACAATGAACCCTGTTTTGGATGGAAAAGCTTCAGTTCCAGCTCCAGAAACATGCTAGCGTCAGGGGACTGACCAAGTTATAATTTAATCTCTTTGTGTTATTGGTCCCTTGGCCTTCCTAAGCTGAAGCAAGCTACATTTGATTTCTTTGGCATCGTCTAGCATGTGTACTGCCAGCATGTTGCCCTTGGTGCCTTGTGTAAGCCAAACTGGCCACTTCTGTGACCTCTTGTTCCTTCTATACATGGAACATATTTCAATGCTTTTATAACTCCTCAAATAAGGTCTCTTTTATTCTAATCTGAATGCCCTGCTAACTTGGTTTTGGATCCTCTCCCAGTCTCCGGAATACCTGATGCTTTAGATTTTGGGTATACCAGACTGCCTGTTGCTTCAGGCTGTGACAAACCGTATCTGGTTCATATACTTCTCCTTTTAGATTTAGACTGCTTATTCCAGTTCCCCATCACCACTTAAAAAAAAAAAAAAAAAAAAAAAAAAAAGCAAAAGGGGAAAAAGAGCATAAACGGCTTCCTTCAAAATTCTTACTGAAAAAGCTGCCCATCAGCTCAGTTGTGCTGTCTCATCAGACAGCAAAGGCAGAAAGTCCCTCTTGTTGCTCAGTTCAGCTTCTACAGCCCATGTAAGCAGACAGATTTTGAACCAGGAAAGCTCAGTGTGGATTGTTTCAATACAGATCTAAGGACAATGACTGAGGCACAGGATTACAGAGATGAGGATCTTCCAAGCAGTGCAGGAAACTAACTTGAGAAAAGTCACATTTCCTGGAAACTGGTTTGTCACAAGCCAACCTGCTTACAGGAAAAATGAACATTTGGGGCAGGAAGAATCTCCAGACTAAACATTTTAAAAATATACTTGCCATAATGCTCTCTCTCTTCTTTTTTTTTTTTTTCCCTTAAATGAAGAATTTCTTTTTATTCTAAAGCACCTTTGAAATTGCAGTACACTAAACTTTTCAAAAGTTTTTTATTGTCTTTAGATATCAGAATTGAAATAAAGTGTTCCCGTATGCTTCAGATTAAAAATTTCAGTGGAACCAATCTTAAACTGGAGGGGGAGAGTTTGGCGTGCAGAGTTTTACTTGTTCTTCTTATTTGTTACAGAAGGGGAAACCCAAAGCTCTGAAACCTCTCACAGGATGGGGAACAACATTCCTACTTGCTTGTGGAGGCCAAGTTCTCTAGGCAGATCTGCTCTCGTAGCAAACCAGCCCTGGTGAATGTTTCTTTCCATGAACAGATGGAGAGGACGCCCCTCTCAAATATAAACTGGTCATGGAGAGCATAATGAAAACTGGGGGGTAGACTAAGCCAAAGTGATTGGCCTTTTCTCTCATTCTCAACTCGGCTTCATCCTCTTCCTCCAAATTAACTAGTTTCTTTGTACATCTCCTTCTTAGTGCTAAGTGTGCAAGCTGTAACTCCTGTGGTGGGTGCAGCTATATTAAATTATAGCAATGGACCCTAAACTTCTCCTGCTTTGACTTCTCTCCCTGGCCTTGGCTAGTTATTCCTTGAACTTCACCCTCAAAAACGCCTCTCAAATCCTGAAAAATCTTCTTGTGTCTCCCTTGTCTGCAGATTTTCCAGTTGAAGCATCCCAGGCCATGCCAAACTGGATAAGTTTTAGAAAAGCCTCCCAGAGGGAAGATTCAAGTGTTTCCCCCTGCTCTCCCCCTGTTCCTCCTCACACCTTCTTTTTATGGTTTGAAGTCTGGGCTGTATCATCTCTGCAGCCAGTAAATTATCCAGGAATTCAGCATAAATATGTTCAGCAACTTGTGGGTTCCTATCAGTTTTTTTGCCATGGTCTACCACAGCATTCAGGGAAAATAGTGGTTTCAGCAGAAAAAATCCAGATGAGCAGCCCTAAGTGCCTTGCTGGTCCTCTTCTCCTGTGACTTTGGGAAGCGCGTAGCAAAGGCTACTGGTCATCCAAGCCTTTACCTTCATTATGGACATGACTGATGAGTTTCCAAAGGGTCTTGAGGTCTTGGAAGTGTGGACAAGGCTGTCTGCCACCCTTGTAAACTTTTACAAAACCAATGTCAGCCTCTCTTCAGGTGTTACCATGAAAGCATGTGTTTACTTCTTAATTGTTCCTCATGAAATATCTTTTAAACTCAGGTTCCTACAATAGAGGTTTTTCTTCTTATTGCCTGTCCCAAGCTTTCAGTCAGGAAGCATGCTACTAGCCAGGAGCCAAGGAGACCTTGCCAACAGAGCATACCATTCACTAGCCCAGAAACAGCAGACGAGGCAAGATGGAGCCCAGGCTGACTTCCTCTACATCTGCCAGGACAGTAAACTGGGGAAATTGCTCCAGGTAGCAGATAGGACTGTACAACTCCAGGCTGTGCTCCAAGAGTTGCACCATATTGTCAGAGAATGACTCAATGCCGTATGAAGTGCCATCCTGTGCATTGGTAGCAGAAGCTGCTTGCAGAAATCCCTGCCATGATTCATATCCACAATCCTGGGCAGTGGAGAAGCTGAGGTTCCCGTGGGAGCCCTGTGACCAGCCAATATTACAGCAATGAAAAATGTTCAATAACCAGGACAAGTCAAGTAAGGCTTCAGTGAGGTGCTACAAGCAGTAGAAAAGTATTTCTAAAGGTCCTTCTAAAATCCAACTTGCCTTTTCAGCTCTACACCATTTTCTTCACAGCAAGGGATTTTTTCTGGGTACTATTGCAAGGACAATCCTGAAGGGGCAGGCAAGTGTGAAGGGCTAAGAGGAGGTGAGGGGCAAAGAGAGATGGCAACACGAGACTGGTCTGAACCAGATATACAAGACAACATGGAATGGTAAGGACCAGATCCCTTACCCTAATCTGCCAGGTAAGGTTAATATCCAGGTTTTCCAAGGCATCTCTATTCAGAAATAAAAAAACAAAGAATTGTAATCAGTCTATCCCTACGTGTCACTGACGTTCTGAAGCTTAAAATAATAGCCTGTAATCCCAAGTGAGAAAGCAATTACTAAATGCAAATGTAATATAGAAAACATGTTTAAAAAAAGAAATAAATCCCAGTTCCTCTTCCCTTTCCTCACAAATCGTTCCCTGAATTTTATACAAGTGTTTCCTATTCATAAACCTTTCATATAAATATTGAGTAATAACTTTCAGATAGTGGGATGTATGTGAATTGCTGTCTTAGTCTATACAATTTCCCAGTAAGAGATGGCCACACTGCCGTTTGCATTGTCAGAGTGGCCAGTTAAATCTTACAGCAGTATCTGTGTACTGCTGTAAAATGAACTCTACTACAGCATAAGGTGTGCTAAAGGTTGAATGAAACTACTCTCATCAGAAATTAGTGGTTAAGGAGACGCAAACATTTTAAGAAATCCCCAGTGGCTGCCCCACACATTCAAGAATATGTTATTTAATTATATGATGAGCTCTAGGTTGCTATGGGAACTTGATGAACTTGGAGAGACAACAAAACAAGGCCCTTCCACTTGGGATGGCGATGTCTTTGGTCCCAAGCATTTCACGTTGTACTGTAATTATTTAAACACCAGCAGAGCAGTGATATCATGCAAAGACATGACAGATCACACTTTTCTCATATTAGGAGAGAGGGCTGGAACATGTGAATATGTGTACAGGAGTCTGTTTGTAATGAAACTGCCGTTATGGGGCCCTTGTGTGCTTTCAGTCTCATTTCATCAAGTTAAGAGTACTCACTTTTCTTAATGCTTGCTTAATGTGTTTACTTAAATACATTTAATAGCCTATGGAGTCCATTTCCATTTACTGTTGGGAGCTTTTTTAGTGTCATAGTGGCAATGCTGCATAAAATACCCATAAAAACCATCAGTATGATAACATTCTGAAGGCGCTGAGGAGTGCGTGTTCAGGATGTAAGAGGGTAAACTTCAGTTTTGTGATGAAAATAAGTAAATGAGGAAAACTGTGGGGACATATTAAAATAGAGCAATCAGCCAGGAGAGTAACAAATTCCTCTATGTACCCAAAGGGAAAGAGTGAAGAAGGCCAATTTCTTTTTTCAGGTGTTGCTTGTTGTGCAAGCAGTAGATACCCAGTTCAGAACAAAAAGTAATAATAGTACAAGATATTGCTCTCTCTACTCCCTGTTGACCATCTGACCTCATCACTATCGCATTCCTGGCTGCAAACCAGCTCAGTTTCAAGGAAAAGACTGGACTGCTCTCAAGAAATCCTATGACCTGGTGTTCAAGACACTCTCTTAGTATGAAGAAAAGGAAGGCTTAGTGCCCCTTGGTCTCAGTGGTAGCCTCTTTCTTCCTAGATGAATGCAGCAGCATGCAAACAGCAGCAACTAACTACCAAGAGCAAAGGTAGTGGCTGTCCTGACCACACTCTGGGACCTTCTCTGGAGGGCCTTGGGTTGAAGTGGGTGTGACTGCAATGGAGCTCTAGGTGGGATATCACCACCTGGAGGCTCTTCTGACCATGTCTGCAGACTAAAGCTAAGCATCTCGGGAAATTTCAGACAAAGTTGCTGCAAGTCCTTCAGCTACTCTCCTTTCTATGTCAGTAGACAAGAAACTCCCAGCTCAGTGACCTGGGGGAAGAGAGGCAACGGAAGAGGCTAAAAGCCTTGAAGCAGAGGCAGCGAGTAATTGAGAATCCACCCTTAAATTGCAGGAATGGCAAGAGGATTTTGCACTCACCCCTTCTGTGTTTGAGTACTGGGAGTCTTGTTATTCCTGCTAGAGACATCTATATG
Source organism: Tringa tobata (assembly GCA_033628505.1). Classification (NCBI taxonomy): domain Eukaryota; kingdom Metazoa; phylum Chordata; class Aves; order Charadriiformes; family Scolopacidae; genus Tringa; species Tringa tobata. The sequence continues at coordinate 4,696,603 of JAHREE010000130.1, read as the reverse complement.
CTAGAGAAGCACGTCCTGGTGGCTAGGGACACAATGATCTCTTCAGAAGGGTCCCAGCTGCCTTCCCCTGTTCAGTGTCACTCATACCACCGCGCCCAGGGAGCCAGTGCTCATGCATGTAAAATCACTCTTTTTAATTTTCTGTTTCTGTAACATGACCTATTACTATACTACATCTTCATGAGGCAGAGCTGTCTGGAGAACATCTGTTGCAGTCCCAGCTGTTCGGGTACTTCCTCCGTCTGATGTTTCAGCCCTGATATGTGCAAATCACTGACAGTATTACATCCCCCAGTTCCTCCTACAAATCCTGTTTTCTCTGTTCTCACAGGGAGAGGAGGAGGGGAAAAAAAAATACTTTATATGGTTAAATATGGGCTAGATGTTTTATTCTCACCAAATCACACGTAGGGTCATTGTGGACTGACTCATACCAGACAGACAGTAAAAACCATCCTAGTGTTTATTCCCTTTGGAGCCTATATAATTAAAGCTGCCCACCTGCTCCTGAATTTTGCTGTCATTTTTTTGATGCTAGGGGCAATGTGATACTCAGTTATTATCATAAACTATGTTAAGCTCTATCCACTATGGGGTTTATGACAACAATCCTTGAGAAAATTGTAATCCTCTGCACTCAAGTATATCTCCTTGTTATAATGCTTATGATTCTTGGCTTGAGATGATGGCAAACGATGGCCATGAAAGACTTCCAAATATGGGTCCTGGCAACTTGCTCTCTCCCTAACTTGCCTGTGTTAGATACTTTAGGTGAAGCCATTTTCAGCCCGTCTCTTCCAGCCTTTCAGCAGAGCCACCATTCCTCTTCCAGGATACATGACTGAGAGATGTGATAGCCTGTCCTGAGGTAATAGTTCCCCTCTCATCTCCAAAGCTATCTCTCACAAAGCCCCTGAGGATCCAGGGGGAATTAAAGTAGCTGCAAGGAGGTGGGGGGCCTGGGGTGTCGTCTGAACAGTTCTCATGCTGCTTCACCTCAGAGTTTGAAAAAAAAGCTACTTGCCTCCTTTTCCTGCCTGGCCCACAACTCTTGTTCTCATCCACACACTACAGCAAGCATCAGTGTGCCTAGCCAAGGGTGCTCAGTAAGGATTTGGGGCACTTTCCAGGTCTTGGCTGAAAAATTTGCAGGGAATGGAGTGTAGAGTATCCCTCTCCCACACCTTCAGTGAGAGTTACAACCACTAGACCATCACATTAAAGGGAGGCAAATCCTCTGGTTGTGTTTTAAAACGAGACACCGTCTGAATTTTGAGAGAAGGGTTGTACGTAAGAGCACTCTAGGCTGTGGGTCCCATGCAGACTCGACTTTGGGTGGTTCCAGTGTCCAATATTTCCCCTTGGAAAAATGGGAATTATTGACTATTCCTCCTTACACACTGCACAGGCATTTCCAGAGGCAAAGACTGAAACACGTCTCCAACACTCAACATTTAATCCACTACTTTCAATAAAGAAATCTAGCTTCCAAGTTCTAAATGCTGTGGAATAACCCAGGGACATCAACTTACAATATTACAAATACAACCATGGGACAGCTCAAATATTCGACAGTCTTGGAAACAATAAAATGGGTTTCTGTATCACCCAATACCAGTGACACATATATCAAAGCAACCACCATAAAGTACTTACTGTAACTTCATGATTGAAAACAGCAATAGCAGGTTTTGTCTCTGTAAACACTCTTCATTGGTTTCTGGAAAGATAAAAATTGTTAAGAATATATTTTTATAACATTTTTTTTTCAAATGGTACAAACACTGAAGGCTTTGGAAATTCAAAAAAATTTAAGACTTTTCTTAATTCTGAATAACCAGACATCCAAAATTTAACACCACATGGTTATGAAAAATCCACATCTGATATAGTTTTCCTTGTACTAGTGCCTCTAGCTACAATCCCAACAATGAAAAACTATCAAGATTAACAATCCAAACATGTTTCCTAGACAGTCTGGTCATCCATAATTGTTGGAAGCAGCCACTTCTCTTCACTGCCAAAATTTTGTCTATCATCTGTTGCCTGATACTCCTGGAGGGACTTATCAGTGTTTATTAAATAATTTGAATCTGCTTGGTAAAGTTTCCATTTAATGCTGGTTGAAATGTGAATTATTTATCATTATTTCCACACACATCCCCCCCCTTCCCCCCAGCTTTCTGAAGGACAACACATGGTCTTTGATAAAAGCTTTTGAATGCTGGATGTGCATGAGCTGGAACTACACACAACTAATGTTCTGTGGTAGCTGTAGGATAAAGCTTTGATCTTAGCACATCTTGCACAGGTCCTACAGGAGGGTGCAAAGCAAATTTTCCTCTCATATTCCTCTTGTACATATTTACTTAGAAAAAAGGAAAAAAGAGACATTACTCTGTTGTATTGGGTTTGCATGGCAAGGTTTTGGTAGCAGGAAGGGCTACAGGGACTGCTTCTGTGAGAAGCTTCTAGAAGCTTCCCATATATCCAATAGAGTCAATGTGAGCCACCTACAAGACAGACCTGTCGTTGGCCAAGACCAAGCCCATCAGCAAGGGTGCAACTTTGCTGGCAGGACGGACTTGTGGTCTCATGGGGGAGCCACGCTGGAGAAGTCTGTTCCTGAAGGACTGCACACCATGGGAAGGACTAACATTGGATAAGTTTGTGGAGAACTGTCTCACATAGGAGGGATCCCACGTGGGAGGAGAGTAAGAGTGTGAGGACTCCTCCACCTGAGGAAGAAGGGGTGGAAGAGAAAAAGTGTGATGAACTGACCACAACCCCCATTCCCCATCCCCCTGCACTGCTCGAGGGGAAAAAGTAGAGAAAATCAGGAGAGAATTTGAGCCAGGGAAGAAGGGAGTGTTGGTGGGAAGATGTTTTAAGATTTGGTTTTATTTCTCATTACCCTATTCTGACTTCTAATTGGCAATAAACTAATTTCCCTGAGTCGAGTCTGTTTTGCCCATGATAGTAATTGCTGAATGATCTCTCCCTGTCCTTATCTCGACCTATGAGCCTTTCGATGTATTTTCTCTCCCCTGCCCAGCTGAGGAAGGGAGAGATAGAGTGGCTTGGTGGGCATCTGGCGTCCAGTCAGGGTCAGTGCACCACATCAGTGCTGATGACAGCAGTTGTCAGAAAACTGTTAGCTTCTTAAGACAAACCAGCTATTCTCCTCAGAAGTTCAGCATAAGACTCTCAATCACTTCAATGAGGCCAAGTTCAACTCAAACCACTCTGTTGTCCTCACCCAACGGTTGGCCGTTTTTTGCGGAAACAAGGGTAAGTCAAGACCCTCAATAGAATAACAAATCATCTGTGCCTTCCACTGACTGAGAAACTTATCTCAGCACACCACAGCCACCCCAGTATGGTCTCCAGTATCTTCACTCTGTCACAGCTCAGGTTTGGGAAATAATTGATCTTGGTCTTGATTTGCTAGCCCTGAGACTCCGAAGGACAGCAGATGTCCTGTGCTCTCCCTGTGTCAAAGAACCACTACTGATACAAGAGGGAAGGTGATGGCTTTGGACAGATGTTAATTGGGTGCATGGATCCAAGTCCAAATCTCTGTTCTTCCTGCTTTTAAAAAAGACTATTAATTTCTCTGTATTTCATTTCTTTTCCATGCAGCAAGAGTAATTATAGTGATAATTCACAGGGATGTAATTAGAATAAGTGGGTAAAGGTGTCTGGAGTGCAGACACTCTGGAAATGGAGAGAGGCACTGAGTCATTTACTTACACAATATATATTTTCTCCCTAAAATTATTTAACAAGTAGGTGATTTTTAAGTGCCATTTTAACCTTGTTCTGCCCATTTGATTTTCTGCCTTTTGGTTTGTAGGTGCCAGTTCTATCAAAAGATGGCAAATCAAATTAAATACTGCAGAGGCTTGCACTTTAAATGCTGATAGCAGAGTCATGTTTGCACAGAGGCCCCTGCAGCACTCTCAAGGAACCAAAAACAAGTGCAAACAGAGTTGTGCTGACTTTATGGCCCCTTACAAATCTCTTCTGGCATATGGGAGTATTAGATCTTAAGACACCAAAACGAGAGAAAAGTGTTTTATCACTTGTCTCTGATATCAGGTCATGCCTGTCCTTACACGCAGCCTCTCCTGTGCACGCACATTTGGAAGAGGGGTTGAGATAGATATACATCAAAGTGCGTCTCTTCTGATGTCAAGCAGGAGAGCTCTTTGCTCTTATTCAACCATGACAGAGGGCAGCTAGTGTTCCCCAGGCAGCGTGGGGCCAAGGCCAGCAAAGCGTGGCTGGAGCCATGCGATGAAAGCTGGGGCTTGTACCAGCAGGCAATCCCACCCTGCACGACTCCCCTCTCTGATTCCCTCATTTTGTTTCCTATTCCTATGGACAGGGAGAGCTCAGGAGGACACCATCCTCACAGGCTTAGAAGGACGCTGCAGAGACACAGCGGCATAAGGAATGTTTTTTGCTTAACAATAACTGCAAAACAATTATTTGCTGAGGTCTCGACCAGATTTGGGCAAATGTAACAGAGACGGACACTTCACCAATTTGCTGCATGGGTTTGTAGTCTTCCAACATTGTATTTCAGCACCAAAGCCAGGTTTATCTTTTTGTTTCATGGTATCTGGATGACAAATTTAGCTTCTCTCATTGGCTTCAGTGTAACAGCAAACACCACTGGGCATCTTTCTTTCCACTTGGACACTAAAACACCATCGGGAAGTGCTAGTTTCTCTCCCGTATTTAAGGAAGCTTATGATTACTTTGTCCCTAACTTTGTTAACTCACTTTAGAAGAATGAATTCTGTCCTTAAAACACATCCTTATTTCTCTCTGAAATCCAAGCAAGGCAAGAAAGTGCTTTGAATGAAAGATGCTCTCCAATGATGCCCTCAAGAGAAATTGTCTGTTACAGTGGGAACTGAGTGCTCTGGTTTGTCCCTGGTCCGAGGGGAGCACCCCAAGCAGCCCCTGGCTGCCTCCCGGGCTCCAACCCATGTGGACCAGCCAAAGCAATAACTTGACTTTACCCCAGAAATTTCCTGTGACATGCCACCTTTCCCCTGCTTTTTTCATTCCTCCTTACCGTTCACAACTTCTCTTTTCATATTTACCTCCTGTCTTAGGCAGCATTAGTGAAAATATTAATATCTTCATTTTTCTATATTAACAACATTAATATTGAAAGCAGTAAATAGCATTAATATTGAAAGTCAGAAAAATTTGCCTTAAACATTTACCCACCTCAGCAAGACTTCAGATCCCAGCTCCCACTGGTTTCAGCATCTGGGCCTCCATCCTTATATCTCTGATTAAATCATTTATCTCTAAAATCCTTTACCATTTTCAACGCGATAATAAAGCACAGGGAAATGTGGTCGTAAGCTTCATGAATATTTATTTTTTCAACAGTGAAGGAGCAAGTTTACCTAACAGCTTTGCTAACTGATTGTCTGCAGAACAAGGAAGTTATGGCCATGTTAACTCAAGCAGTAGTAGTTTATTGTTTTAGTAGACACTTCTTTTTCCTTCCTTTTGAATAAACACACCGCAGGGTCTGGGAAGACGTGTGCCAAGAGCATTACCGAGCGCAGCAACAGCCGAACAAAGCGCGGCAAAAGCACAATCCTAATCATAACAGAGCAAGCAAGTATTGTTACAAATGTTCCCTTTAGTATGGAAATGAGCCAGGGGTAATAAAAACACCATAAAAATGTCAAAATGACTGATCACCATGAAGCACTGGCCTTTTTATAACCAAAACTTGCACTGAACTTAAAAAAATTCCCGTGTTAAGAGAAATGCCATTTTTACTTAACTTTATTGTTCGACTTATCCTCAGTTCACTGCACAGTTAAATGATTGCAGAAGAGAACAACTTCAGAAGTGCATCAGTAAAGATCTGATTGATATTAAATGGCACTCAAGCATGATGGTGGACTCTGGATGGAAACAAACTGTTAACCAGGGCATTAACATTAACACTGCTACTGCCTTTTTATGAGAATGTAGGGCATATTTAGGTACTAATTGTTTGAACACCAGCAATAAAACATAATGCTTAATGACATACAAATGAAGAGCTGTGTAACTCATGTAATTCCATCAGAAAACGCTCGGGAACAGCAGCTTGACTCTTTAATTACTCAGATCAAAGGAAAAAAAAAGGCATTTTGAAGTCTAGTCTAAAGTGTTATTTATTGCTTCTCTCACTAAGGCATAGATCAGCTCCAGTAGAAATCACACTTCAGACTGGATTTGATTAGCAAAAATGGGAAAAAAAAAAAAAAGAATATTCATTGCTTTGCTGATGTCCACATATATTGAGGGATATGTTAAATCCTGATTACAGCAGACTGGCAGAATGGAAAAGAGAAAAGAAAGAAAAACTCTAGAAGTTAAAATAAGGACAAATAAAGGACATAGCTCCATGTATTGCTCTCAGAGACCTGAAGCTGGTAAACAAAGGTGCCTGGGCTAAACACAAATTGTAAAATGGGCATCCTCATTTCTTCAGACTCCACGCTACACATAGGCAATATGTATGTGCCACTTAATAGTGCAACGCCAGCATTTTAAGTATGGTTATATCAGCCATTACTTCATATTTTCAATTATAATAATCCACATTTTGGGTGGATTTTGTCTTGGGGTGGGTTTTTTTGTTTTGTTTTTATTTTAGCATTTGTAGCAAACTTAAAAACTGGGAATCTGAGTGCAAGAAATGCTTTTCTGGTAAGATAAGGTGAAAAGAAGTCTGAAATACCAACAGCTTCCTAATTATTGGCATTTTCTGGCAGGTCCACAATGCTGAACTGACCTGGCAGGTGACCTGGGTGCATCCCAGCACATTTGGATGACAGACATTGACCCTGGCCAGCCTGATACCTCTGTGCCTCATTTCTTCCTCTGTGAAATTCTTGCTGAGACCTATGTGTAAAACCCAGTCCATAAAGCTAGGCGGCTTTGTGTCTGTGCCCTTCACGCTCTCACTACATCAATCCACAAGAAGAGAAATGCACATGGATGACCTTTTTGTGGGTCCAACACCTGATGAGATCCCATGCATGTAGGAAACCTGTAGGGGCACTTTGGCCAAACTGTACAACCCAACATACAACCTCTCATGTCTGAATGAGTGTGCTGGGGGGAGTTGTGACCCCCCAGGGCGAGGGAAGGACAGGATGCTGGCTGGCTCCCATACATGGCAAAAAGGGATTGAAGATACTTACAGCAGTATCATGGTTTAACACCTGGTGGGAGTTGGGACCACACAGCTGCTTGCTTGCTCACTTCCCCCAGCTGGGATGCAGGAGAGAGAAGAGTAAAAGTGAGGAAAAACTCCTGGGCTGAGATAAAGACAGTGCAATTGTAATAGGTAGAGCAAAATCCTCACTCACAAGCAAAGCAAAACAAGGAATTCATTCACTGCTTACCATTGGCAGGGAGGTGTTCAACCATCTCCAGGAAAGCAGGGCTCCATCATATGTAACAGCTACTTGGAAAGACAAATGCCATCACTCTGAACATCCTCCCTTTCTTCTTCTTCCCCAGCTTTATATGCCAAGTATGACATCACATGGCATGCAATATCCCTTTGGTCAGTTGGGGTCAGCTGTCCTGACTGTGGCCCCTCCCAGCTTCTTGTGCATCCCCAGCATCCTCACTGGCAGGGCAGCATGAGGAGCAGAAAAGGCCTTCATTGCTTTGGAGCAATTAAAACCACCAGTGAGCTATCACACTATTCCCATCACAAATCCAAAATGCACCTGCTGCTAGCAAAAAAAGCTAACTCCATCCCAGCTGAAACCACGACAACAAGCAATGAGTTTAAGCAACTGGGCAGGCCATTAATTGCATGTGTTTACGTTCAAATTCACATGCAAATCCTTCATGATACTAACTGCAGCAAATCCAGTAAGTTTTTGTAATATGCTGATAATGTAGAAAATGCGTGTGTGTACACACAGGGCTACACAAGGGTTTTCTTGCAGGCACAGTATGTGTCTACGCACAGCTCTAGTCTATCTAAATAACACCATTGCTGTGGTAATAAGCTGGAAAGTGCTGAGGTCCCATACTCACAGTCCGGAGGCAGCAGGGCTGGGTGTGCAGCCTGAGTGAGGCTGCCGTGTGCCAAATGTAAGGTCCGTGGTGCATGTGTGAAGCTACAGCACTCGCCGGGTGCAGGGGACCTGCGCTTGCATCTCCTTTTCTCTGCAGCTCAACTACATTTCTTTAGGGCCAAAAAAGGACCACTAGATGACCCCCACCTGGATTAGGTGCATCCCTTTATCCTAAAAACATTCCCAATATCTTGCATCCAACCGAATCACCCTGTCCACAAAGCACCCAGCCTTATTTTGAAGACTTCGAGAAATGCAGTGTCTACCCCTTCGATAGCTCCTTCCAAAATGTGTGCATTTCCCATTTAAATGTGTCTGGCTTCATACTTTGCCCATTAACTCCCGTCACATCTTTCTCTGCCAATGAGCCAGCCAGAACAGCGATGTAAAAAACCTTGCAATGACTCCATGTGTCTGACTGATTTCCCAATGGACGTTGCAGGGATTTTTTCCCACTGGCATCTGCAGGAGCTGGAACGGGCACTGTATGTGGAATAACCATCGACTTTGGGTAATTTGGAGTTCTGGGAACACTCAACATACCCCTTATAGGCAGAGGTGATGCCCAGACAGCAAAGGCATGATAAATTCCCCATTAACCTTTGACCACCTCCCAATTTCTGCTCATTGCTACATCTCCCCTGGGGCTTTATTCCAATATTTCAAACCTCTGAAGAGTTTCAGACAGCTACAGAAATGGAGCCAACAGAGAAATATTTCCTCTTTCCCACCCCAAGTGTGCAATTTCTGCACAGGCCTCTTTGGGTTCGAGGTCCAGGTCAGGTCAATATGAAGTTTGGGTGAGAGCTAGCTTTTCTGAACTTTAAGTGTCACAGCTTGGGTGTTTGCTGCCTCTGGAGTGAGTAGTGAGACACTCACACGTTTGCCTCAAAGGGCTGGAGGTGCTGGGCTTGACCTTGAAATCCCTGCTCCACTCCAGCCATTGCAGTTTGGCCATCAACTCCAGGGACCCCAAAATTTCATCTTGCTAATTGCAGTTTGGCTCCTAGTTTAACTATGGTATTTGGCTCTAGAAGTGAAGAGAGCAAAAATAGTCCCTATTCACTAAAAACCAGAAACCTTTTCCAAACCATTCAAAAAATAATGCCTCTGCTGGATTCACAACACCTACACAGAATATCAGACCAGGTTGTGGTGCAAAGGTAGTTTTGGAATATTGTCTGCTTTGCCTTGCCAGCATGCATTCCTGATGTATGCACACCCTCACACACACACACACACACGGGTAATTTCCTTCACAATACAGTAAGTTTACAGAAATCTATCACCCATTAACACCATTCCAGGCTTTTATTCCTCTCTTGTCTTCTGTAAGTTTTATTACACAGCCAACAGACATGCACACGCTGTGCCATGCTGCCTCATTTTGATGTGTTCAGTTATTGCATTTGCCACTGAATGAAAATCACGTGATGCTTTTTATTTTAAATGTCTGATAAAAGTTTTCAGTTTGAAAGGGGCCGACCATACAAAGATTTTCCATACAAAGTTAAAAATGGCACACACAAACTGGCATGTAAGGCCATGTTAGATCTGCAATGCAAATGAAATAAACAAAGATGGTGAGTTTTAAGCCTAAAATTTTTGAAGCCCCATGGCTTTAAAAGTACGACTGCCTTCTGTATCACAGCCTGGCATGTAGATCTATATACTTATGTGTGTATGTATACTTACATAAAAAACAACTGTGTTCAAAATAGGGTCAGTGGCTAATTGCAAGACTCCCATTTTCTTCTTTAAATGCTCTCAGTTCGTGAGTGAAGATGAGTCCAAATCTTGTCTCACTGAAGAAAAACAAATTCAAACACAAGCAGGACCTGGTTGAATTTATTCAGACTAAGGAAGACTTTGCAATACATACAAGGCACAATCAAGCCCTAAAGATAAATGGCAGGCAGTAGGGCATTAGGCAGAGTGACTCTTAAGAGCACTTACAGGTATCCTGTGGAGGCAAAATAACTCCTCAAAAATGCAAAACCCACCCAGGCACAGCAAGATAGTGCAAGCCCAGACAATATATACAGCCCCACTTAAACAGGGCATAAGGTGATATTTTCCTAGGGGGGGAATTTCGCACCAGTTTGGGAGTTCAAGAGAGAGTTGATACCCAAGGCAGGACAAGCATCCCGAGCTTTTTGCAAATCAAGACCTTTATAGCATCTCACATGGCACATCCAAAACCAGAGCTGTCTTTTCAGTGCCATGGCTGAGAGCTGCAGCTTTGCTTGGCTGCTCCATCGTCCATGCTGGCTAGTTTAGTGCAGTGCTTGCCTTTGGAAATCTCTCCATTAGCATCACTAGAGATCTGTTTCTGAAGGCAGGAGCTTTAAGGGGCAGGAAGAAGCTACTCCTGCATATCTGGTAATATGTAAAATTTTTGACTGCATGATGCAACATTATGGAGCTGGACCACCAAGGGCAGAAGGCACCAGTGGAGAGCATTACGGTCAGCATGGAAGACTGTGCTGTACGGGAAATGCAGGATTGCTTCTTTTAACCTACTGACCCTCTCTCTGAGGGTCAGCGATATAGCTGCCATTTGAAAAAGTGCCCTAGGACACTCCCTTAGGGCTTGCTTAGAGCTGAACCATCCCAAACCAGTGTTCACTCCCACCTTTGAAGCTGGTTTCAGTGTTGCTATCACAGCATTGTGTTGAAGTGTCCTCTCCCTGCAGCACTGGCACGGAGAGTAGAGAAGGGCCGTGGGCTTTCAGGTCCATCCTGCCCTCTGCCATGCCCCTGGAGCTGCTGAGATGTGTGGTACCTCAGGACATACGATGGTGCAGTAGGTAGCTTCCCACAGGCATGAGACATGAGATGTAGCCCTCAGTATCCCTCTCAGGAAAACATCCACTTACTGCCTTCTTAAAATAAGGGTGATGGACTTAGTGTATAACGGCATTTCAGGCTTGGCATTTGTTTTTTTTTTTTAAATGAAATGACTCAATAAACTACAGCAATTAAGAAATCCTGCCTAAAACACATTTTGTAACCAGAGACCTCAGTGCTCATATCTAAGTCTCTCTGAAGCCAAGAAGATGTATACAAAGACACCCGTGATCTGAATTTAGCTTTTATGGACGTTATAAATTTGTGTTAACAAAGTGTAATTGAACCCTCCTGCTGAAAAAAAAATATTAACAATGAGTTGCTTTATTACAACCTCTATAGGAAGACTATCTTGAGGGATGTTCTTCCTGTAGAGGTTGTAAGATGGATTTCCTACTACGGCGTACAGGAAAGCAGCAGTGTGCTATGCAGTGCTGTATTGCAACAGTGCCAGCTGGTAAACTCCACATGAGTAGGAAGGTCTCCTTTCTTCTTCTCCCTCCTCCCCTTCCCCAGAGTTATGGGATGGCTCCAGCCAGCCCAGCACAGCGGGCAGGGATGGAGCCACTGATTCGGGCAGCTAAGGCAAAAAAGGGATATTTGGAGCAGCATGTATTGGTGAAGGAAAGCAGGAGCTTACGTGCTTTGCTGAATCGGGGCCCCATCTCACAGCCCTACGGCTGAGCAAACAGGGAACTGTTTGGTTTGCTGGTGACTCAAACAAGCCCACAGAAAAATCACTGCAGGTCAACCCAGAGCAAATACCTTCAGAAATGTTCCGAGAAAGGCAAAGCCTAAAGCACTGTTTTGTTTCAGGTTAAACGAAGTGTTTCACTTTCAAATGGGGCAGCTGGTTTCCTGAAGATGTCTTTTGCACAACAGGCTTGAGAAGGAAGTAATTTCAAAGTTAAAAATTGGCATGTTTCAAATTTTCAGTTTTTTTTTTTCAGCAGCAAACTTTAAGTGAAATTCAACTGAACAGCAGAAGTTACACCATTGCTGAATCTGCCGTCTCTAAAGAAAATTTTGGCCGCTAAAGGCTTGGGTGCCTCTCCTTGGCCTGCAGCAGAATGAAGGTGTGAGCCCTGCGGGAGGGGAGCAGCTCCCGGCGTGCTCTTCTTACTGCATCCAACTCACTCTCCACTGGCTCCTTCAGCAGCTGCCTTTACAAATGAAGTGTTTCACCTACATTTCATATTTTCCCCTCCCAAGCACCCTGAGGCTGAAGTTCATTTTACAGGCTTACAAATTATTGTGTTTTGACTTACAAAATTTTCTTTTAAAGAAAACCCACTGCAGGTTTTTGCTTAAAAACAAATGCAACCACCTACACCCCCCCCAAAAAAAAAAAAAAGAACATGCATAGTGAGATGAATTTCCCTGTGAGCAGAGATCTTTGCTACTGAAGATGACAAGGTGTCTATGAGAAGTGATCTGGCCACTGCAGACACTCACAGTCAAAGTACAAACAGTGGGAAAGTCTGGTTTCCGATGGAAAGGATGGAATCAGTGGTACCTGAGATGATGTCAGAAGATTACATGTGGCTAGTGTGAAAAGGCATAGAGATAGATGACATCCAGGTTAGAAGTACAGTTGGTCACATGTTACATTGAGCATATTCTGAGCACGGCATCTATAGAACCCCCCAAAAAAATCTTTATTTTCTTTGATCAAAAATACATATAGAAATGCCTGTTTCAAGGAAAATATTATACACTTTTTTTCTTGTTTAACAAAATAAATTAAATATACATGACTTCTGTTTAAACTCTATATAGAATTACAAAGGTTTTATATTTGCAATTGGACTAATTTCCAGTCCATATAGGTATTTAATATGGTCCTTATTTATATTGTCTTCTTACCATTGTTTGAACTGCAATGAAGTTGTATAATTTCCAAAATGTTATCTGAGGGGAGGGGACAACCACACATAGCCTAGGTGAATATTTCTCAAATGCATTTTTTCCTACAAGATTATTATTTCATTCTCTTTGTTTCTTACTCTTTTTTCTAATGTTTTCATATATTTTGCATTGATGTAGAAAATCCAGTAGCTTGTCACTGTGAGCCATCAGAGGACAGCATGTTTTGCTTTCTTCACCATCAGCAGTTCAATTATTATTATTATTAATTATTATTTCTTAAATATAAATATAAAGGTGTTCTGTACAATGTTCCTCTTTCCTTTTTTCCTTTTTCCTGGCAGTGGCACTGAGTCCTAGGACTGGGGAATGGAGCACTTGTGGTTTGATCTGCAGAACCCACCACGGGAAACACGATGCCTTCAACTTGTAGAAATTGAACACACCAGCTCAGTTAGCATTTCAGACAAAATGACCATGATTGAGAAGCATTCACCATTTGACATCATGAACAGAAATCCATTTTTCCAGACCCTCTTGTGTTACTTTTTCTCCCTGGAAGAGGTGAGTTGGTTGCGTCTCCAGCTGCTTTGGCACTAAACCTCAGGTACTTCAGAGCTCGAGTCACTGAGAGGGAACAGGCTCTCCTGCATGCTCCCAAGTGGGACAGGCTTGGGTTTTCCCACCAAAACAAGTGATGTGCAACAGGCACAGGAACAGCAGTGCCCATCCAGGAAAAGCACCGTGGTTGCCTCTTGCTCTTCTTGCTCCTTTCAGCAACACGAGGAGGGAGGTGGTTCATGTCCCTGTCTCACTTGTTGCCACCTTGATTAAAAAATCCGGGAAGGCTCTGCTACTGGGGATGGCTGTCTCTCTGCTGAGATTTGGAGTTCCTTCATTATTCCTCAGCTACATCCTGATTGCAATAATTAAAAAAAAAAAATCTCTTTTCTCTCTCTGTCTTTCTCTATTATATATATATTTATATAGATAGATATAGATATATACACATATATATATACACACATACACACACGCATATACAATTATATATATATGTATATATATATTTAAAATTATATATAATCTTTTCTGTCTGCTTTGCCTATTGCTGGCAGTGTGAGCTGACTTGGAGCAGTCTCTTCTGAGGTACCACGAGGAAAAGCCCAAACGAGCTACTGTACACGGCCGCCCTCTTAGCACTGGTACTGAATGTGCTGGTGCTGATGGACTTTGCCTTCCACGTGCGAGTGGGTGTGGGTGTGGATGTCCGTGTAAATCTTTGGGTACATTTTGGATGCCATGGCCGGGGCAAGTGCAGGCCCTTGCGACAGTAAATGTTGCTGCTGAGCGACATATTCCTCATAGTTTATGGAGGAGATGCAGTCTTTGTCGGGGACCTGGGAGACACAGATTCTGTCCCGGGGCTGCGGCCGATGCACGGGGGCAGCAGCTGGTGGGGAGCAGGGTTTCTTCTTGGTCTGGCAAAGCCACAGGAGGATCGTTCCGAAGATGAAGACTGCTCCTGCAGGGATGCCGATGATCACGGGCCAGGGCAGGCTGCTGGTCGAGGAAGGGGGCACAGGTGCACTCGGAGGCTTGGGATCTGGACATCACAGCAGGAGAGAGACAGAAAGAGTTAATTAAATGCAGGCAAAGTGAATTCAAAACAGATGTCACACTTGGGCTGGCTTTTGTACAGCCTGTCTGGCAACGCTGCCAGACCAAGTAACAAGGGAGAAATCAAGCCAGTACACAATGTTTGGTAACTGCTTTGCTTTTCAGTGCTCCTGGAAGCACAAGCAACTCATTTTCTCTGGTTTAGGGGTCGGGAGGAGAGTCTTTGGGGGATTTTTTAACTTTCTTATCCAAGCTTTAATGGATGCACTAGAGCCAACCCGAAAGAGTTTCCTAACACTCTCACTCTGCGATGGAGTGGGCTTCACTGCCCAGGCTGGAGGATACACGGGACATGTCAGTAATACCTCCATGTCAGCAGCCCAGGAGGCACGTTCGGATTGCGCAGAGCAACAGCATGTTGCCCACTTCCCTCTGCCAGGTGGAGCTGTATCTACGTGGGCTTCAGACACTCTTTAGTATCACTCTCTAGAGATACTGGAGTTGCTCAGCAATGCTCCGCCATGGCAGGCAGCATGAATGCGGTGTTTTGGGGGGTGTTGTTTTGAGTTTCTTGTGTGGCTGGGAGGAAGGTTGAAGGATGTATGTGAGCTGGAGTCCCCTCCTTCATGCCCAAGCCATGGAGAACTCAAAGTTCACATGGCATTGAAGTATGTGTCCAACTCCCTATGCCAAATGGGCTCTACCTTCACCAGTCTATTTGGAGCTGCTGTTGGCTTTCCAAGGGCAGGAAATTCAGCTACTGCAGGAGGTAAGATGCTTCACACAGTATCTTTCACACCTACCTTCCCCTTTCCCTTTCTGCTCCTGGCACTCTTTACACTGCCGGGTAGCCACTCCGGTTTCTCAGCCTGATCTCTTGATTTATTGACCCAAGAAGAGGCCTGGGGTAGGATCCTAGCTATCAAAATCCCCACCTAGATATCCACCGGCTGGGATTTCCAAAGCCTTAAAAATACTTACTCATAGAATTCAGCTTGCAGGGAGACACTCAAGAAATTTTGAAAACCACAGGTTATCCAAATCACCCAATATGTTAAATTCTAACATATATGACTTAACTTTCAAGGCAAATTTCTGTAAGACACTAATGTCTTTTTCTGTCCTTGACAAATAAGCTAGGGCTAGTTTGAAATATTAAATATACACCATGTGGTCCCTTTGAAGTCAGAAGCACCTATACTGTTGACCTTAACAGACAAAACTTCGATTCACCAACACTGAAAGTTACAGAATAATTTGGGTTGGAAGGGGAGTTTGGAGGTCATCATCTGGTCCACCCCCCTGCTCAAAGCAAAATGGGATCAGAGAACTGATCCATCAGCTGACCACAAAAACAACAGTCTTCATGTTGGTTGGCAAAATCCTCTACTGAGATGAAATGAAAGTGTTTTGATATTCATCCATGTTGTTCTTCAGAGTTGTCTATATCAAATCTGGTAGCTTTACAAGCAAAATGGTGTTTTTCTAACTCATGGCCTTGCAACCACATTGCTGCCTCTGAGGGCAAGCTGGGTTCTTCTCCATCATTGCCACTAACAACAGGCCTGCAGGCTCTTGTTCTGGTATGAGGCCTCATTATAGTCCCATTTAAATCAATGGAAAGTTTCCCATTGATTTCATTGGGAGCTGGATCAGACTCTCATAGTTCAGAAACTCCCAGAGGCTTTGAGTTATATCCCACCCACACAGCCTTTTCCTTGGGATCGACAGGCTTTCTAGTTGGGAGTTCAGTCCTATATCTAAATGATGCAGAAGATGTCAAGAGCATTCTCTTACTTGGCAACATGCTGTCAATATGTAAATTCAAGCTAGTGACTCTCAATGGCTGCTGAGACACAGAGGTTTGGCAATCAGTGAGCAGAAGAAGCCATGCTGCCTTAGTTAAAGGAGTCATGAGCATTTTGCACAATCTACACAGAAAACCAGTCCTAACAGCCTGGGAGAATTAATGACCTTTGTTTCTTACTGATGTCTTGACAGGAGACACCCCATTAGACCTGAAAGCTAAAATGTTCTGATATTGGCTCCAGCTCCTGAACACTCTTATCTATGTTGGCCTTGTGTTGGTGAAAGGAAGAAAAAAAACAGTAAGATTGATTTTTGTCATAAGACTGGTGGATCTGAAGCTATATTCACGCAACAAGATAAGGCAGAAAGAAATGCCCTTTTCAATAAAAAAATATTTATCAGGGCAGAACTGCACAGTCAGGAGACAAAGGAGTAAATGACACAGCAAGGATGTTGTGTCTCACAGACACTCAATACAGCCTCAGTTGGATGCGGCCACCAGCTCTGAGGCCTGGAGAGAGAAGGAAGCAGCTGTGAGTTTGGTACAAGGGTCGCCAGGGGATCACTGGGTAAGAATTTAACTAATCAATCATTCTCTCTTTCACACTCATTCTTTTCCTTTCCTTGTGACCAGGACAGGTTTTATTCTTCTGTCATTTTATGGGCCTGTATCATTGTTTCCTTTTACCAGTAAAAGCAACATAAATAAGAGAAGAGAAAGGAGAAATGTGAGGGAATGGCATTCCAAACTGTGCTGCTATTCTGTTCCTGTCTCACGTGCTGCACCCTGTCACTGAAGTGATGTAGGGCATGCAATTGTAATATCCTTTCCCAGCTACTCTTCCATACAGGAGCTGATTATTTACTTTATTTCACCTTGCTGGAATCATTATTCCCCACACAAGAAAAGGAAACACCATCAAGAGAATTTCAGCAGAGGCTGACTTAAATCAGGATTGATTTAGTCCCTCATGCATCTTTACCAGAACTGGGCTAGCCTAAACCAGCACAGCATCACAGAGGGCCATGGAGCTCAATGGGCATCAGTGGCTGTGTTAATAATTACCACGATGAAGACTATTGGTTCAGATGGGGTAAAAAAAGGCATAACTCACCTGGCAGGACTGTGAGAAAAGCACTGCGAAAGCTGTAGCCCATGGTGTTTGCCCCTAGGCAAATGTACATCCCTGCATCCTCTTCCTTGGCTCGAGTAATCATCAGTTTGTTCAGGTAGGAACCATCGGGACGGGACCAGACCTCCCCCGTGGGCAGCACAACGAACTTCTGTCCCCCAACATCGATGGTTGAGTTGTACTTGCTCTCCGTGCCATACTCCACCCTTTTCAGCCACTGGATGACGGGTTTGACATCACTGCGGACTTTGCACTGGAAAGATGTGGTCCCACCATAGTCTACTGTTGTGTTTACGGGGTGCGTCCCTGTCAGGATGGGCTTGGACCTCGTCCTCTCTGCACAAAAACAAAGGGAGCTCCATGGAAAAAGGTGTTTGCCAATTTCATTAACTTGTGATAGCAGATACATAGGAAAAAACTGTAGGGTAAATGAAAAATAATTGTCTAGTCCAACTCCCTGCCCCAAAGCAGGCTGAGATTTCTGCAAATCTCTCCTGATAAATTTGCCCAGCCTCTGCCAAAGCCTCTAATGGTAGACGCTCTCCAGGCGACTCCTCCATTGTCTGAGGCTTAGCAAATCTTTTTCTCATGCTCAACCTGAATCTCATTGTTTCTAACAAGGAAGTTACTTACTCTATCCACATCAGACCTGGAGAAAAGTTTGCTGTCCCTCTTAGCCCTTATATTTTGGAAGATTTTCTTCTTCCCTCTCTCCTAACTGCTGAGAAAACAGTCCTAAGAATCTCCTATAGAAGGTTTTTCTCTCTTTTCTGTGTTTCTGCTCTCTCAGGTCTCCCATGAAGCATTTATATTTGGGTGGTAGTTTGTGACACCACACAACTCAGACCTGGCCTTTCTGCTCCTTGGCCAGTACCGTAAGTCCAGTCTGGACTGCTGAATTTCCTCATTCTCTTTCTGTATGGTGCAGCTACGAGATGGGGGGCCATTGTTCCTTGTACTCCCACTTATCCCCATGTCTCAGGGACCATATGCCAGAATAATGGAATCTTAATGATGTACCTACAGGGACAGAGGCTGCAATGATCTTTTTTGAGTCTTGACCAAAGGAAGATAAATGGCCTGATACTAGCCAAAAAGGCCAAAACCAATTTCAGGATTAAATTTGGGCAATAGTACAGGTTTGAACACAAATGAAGTGGATTATTTCACTCTAAGTGTTCATTTTATATTGACCCTGATGATGTCTTATCAATGTTTATCAATATCTGAAGGGAACGTGTAAAGAAGATGAAGTCAGGCTTTTTTCAGTGGTGCCCAGTGACAGGACCAGAGGCAACGAGCACAAACTAAAACACAGGAGGATCCTTCTAAACATCAGGAAGCACTTTTCTGTTGTGAGGGTGACTGTTGCTGAGCCTGGTAGCTGCTGGAAGCCATCGCATGCCATGTCATCCACTGCTGGGGGAGCTGAGACCACAGGCACTACTAGTGAGGACAATCTTCATTTCATCCTCACCTCCCTGCTTTTATTATTTCTTTCTTCAGTCTAATCGTCCACACACTCGCTATGGAACAAATTTTTGTGGAGGAAGAGCTCAGAAGGCTTTTGCTTTTCTAGCCAATAACAAAATTTTTCCTTTCCCACAAAATTTTTTGCCTCAAGTCTCAGCTGATGAAGGAAACACGATGGTAGGAAAGGAAATCAAATGCAAGAGGTTCACAAGACCATCTTTTCCAGCGTGATCATAAGCCTTACGTTGTGTTAACACCACATAAAGTCAAAGGAAAAATATATCCCTCATTCTGAGGAATGTTAGGGTTGGTTTTTTTTAGTGCTAGCATCAGAGAAATCAGTCACAATTTCCAGAAAAGGAGGTACTGCAAACCTCTATCCTAGGCACAGAGATAAATTATGGTATCACAGTGGGTGGTAACTGCTGGCAATCATCAACTGCATTTGATGGCAAACACTGTAGAATTGAGCATGTAACAAAACAGCTCCCACCAGCACTGGCTTTGGGGTGAGAGGAAGGAACAATGGACCCTCTTTCAAAAACTCAGGATACTTTCAATAATGAGGGCTCTAAAGATGTGTCTGGGAAACAAAAATACCACAGTGGTCTCTATAGGCTTTGCCTTGGGACTACGAGCGGGAATCACAGCTGGGGCAAGTAAGACTCAGATAAGCAGGACTTAGGAGTGGAGGCTCAGGGGAAAGAAAAAAAAGGAGGAAATTGAATAAAACCTGAAATGCTCCACAGAATTATTTTAAAAATAGAAAGATGTCTGAAAACTGCCTAATGCCCTTATCTCCTTGACTCTGGTTCCAGCTTTGGTTACTGTTTTCACTCCTAGCCAGCAAAAGCTAATGAAAACAAAGGTTACATACATCTTTAAGTTGATAAAAACCAAGATAAACAGGGACACAGAAAGGGGTTTGTTCCTGGTGCTGTCTGGTTTTGATGAAGTGAAAATGCCACAGCTGCCATTAGGATGGGGCTTGATTCATTTCCCTGTCTCTGCTCCTGGTTTTAGTGTAAACACATGTTTTTACTGTCTCCACACAGCTGCATCTTTATCAATCCCAGATGTCCAGCAGGTTTGTGCCTTTGGAGCCCAACAGAGCTCCCCACATGTGCTTTTAATTCCTGTGATTCTAGAGAAAGGACTTATCAGAGAACAGATCTTTACCTTTAAGAACAATCTTTCACACTGGGATAAACTTTCTCATGCTAAAATGTATGCACAGACAAACAACATGCTTTCCATGTGGCTGGAAATAGCCCTCCATGTCCCCACTCCTCATTAATGAAGGCTATTCTGTCTTCCCTCCACTCAGCTCATCTTCTCCACTTTCGTGAGTTGGCTGCTCTGTAGTCATTTCCATGACAACTTATGATGATGTCACAGACAAAGCACAATGATTTAAGATAAGAGCTCTTCTCTGGTAGACTTAGGTAGGATTTGAGTATAATTATCTTCAGTAATAATAGGAGAAATGGGAAATTAGAGACCAAGAATCAGAATAGCTAGATAGTAAGAAGAGCAATTTACTCTACCCCACCAAAACGCAGGGTAATCCTCCGCTGCTCATCTTCTAAGGGCTGAATCTTTAAAGCTATGTAGGCAGATAAAGATACAGACAGGACCATAGTGGGATTCTATTATTTTTTAAGTATCTCAGTTGTACCCATCTGAACATTCAGATGTCCAAATGTTTTTTGAAATCTGGTCCTAAAGCTTCGTCTGGCTAATCACTCTAGTCATAGAGTGACTAGAGTCAAGAATTCTGCTAATTCCCTCAGAAGATTTCTCTAATGAAGTTGGCCTTCTATTATATCTATCTCGTCTAAATTTTCAATTGATTGGTTTGACCCTATTACCACTCTGATAGAGTGACCTGGGCCATCCTAAATATTTTCACCCCTCCTCCATGGTACACGAAAGGGCTTTCTCAGTTAGTTCTCAGTCTGTCTTTGAATTGAGTCATTGGTAGGATAAGATTGAACTGGGCAATGGTAAACTTGCACCATGCAGGTGCCCTTAGAGATGGCTGTTTCCCAAGTATCTCTCCTCATTTCAGCTACTAAATCGTATTACTGCTACTCTGTATTACCCAGGTGTGAGGTTTATTCTAGAATTTCAATAATGTTTTCTCTGTCCAGCTACCAGCACTGCACACTTGCCATCACACTCTCTTTCTCTGCCAGCCTGCTTCTCAAAGTTCCCTCCCTGCCTTTCCACCCCAGTTGCTGAACTTACGGATTACTTCAACTTTGTATGTTGCATTGATTTCTCCAACTTTGTTAAACACTCGGCAGGTGTATTTCCCACTATCCTCTGGCTTCAGGTTCTTCAGGTTCAGCGTCCACTTTTTCTTCTTGTTCTCCCCAATCTCTTGGGGGGTGAGGGGCTTATTGTCCTTCAGCCACGTGATGTCAGGCCGTGGGTTCCCACTGGCTACACACTTCAGGCGGATGGAACTGCCGACAGGACGGGCGATCACTCTCCGTCTCATCTTGGCAGGCTGTGTGAACCTGGGTCGGGCTGCAAAAGGCATGAAAAATTGACTGTGGTGAGCAAAGAGCACACAAAGGAAGATACCACTGTCAAGTGTTATGGCCAAATTTGTTTGAGAGGCACCCAGCAGCCCCATACATACCAGTGTATCACTCTCACATCAGCTCAAAATGATTTCCTTAGAAAGGAGTAACTATCCAGCCTGATGCATTTGAATGTCTAGTCGACTGCTATGGCCACCGCATTAGCCTTCAGCATAGCACAACCCTGAAATTTCTCAGTGTCCATAAGGCATCTGCATCAGACCATCTCACAAAATAATACCAAAATTACACTACTGTAGATGAAGGCAAAATGCAGCCCCATAATCATATTATAATTGTTACCACATTCCATGCCACAAGCGCAAACTCTTAGCCAAGACCTAAGGAAAAACCTCAGATTCCTGTCAGGCTGACCATTTTCTCAATATTTTGCTTGTCATCTGAAGCTTCATGTTCTGAAGACATTTTGACCCTTAGTTCTCACTGCTTTTAATGGGACTTAAGAAGAGTCAACATCTTTTCAATGTGTAGCAAAGTTTTAGAAGTGTGTCAGAGTTGTACATTGATCTGAACTGAAATGTATGCAACTCATTCAACATTAATGTATGAAGCATTGACGTTGAAAGGCCCAAAGAAGTAAACAAACAAATGGAAAGACCCAATGAAAAATCTTGACTTTGTTATTAGAAGATACTCCATGCCAGTCCATCACACAAATGGAGAAGCGGAAGCAATAGCTGCTGGTGGAGAGAATCATGGGTAAAGACAGTCACCTTGTCTTAGCAAGGAAATCACCAATATTTCTTAGCAGCAGTGACAAGAACACTAGAGAAATGCAAGGTCCTCACCTGGCAAAATCTGAAATTTATACCTTCAGCTGCACCTAACTTTAATTCAGATTATGTTAGAATTCCAGAGGGAAAAGAGGTGGCACCTTTACACTCTAGAAGTTTTACTGACATTGCAGAGAGTCTTCCTGTAAAGTTTTGAGTTGGTCAGACTAATTAATAGAAAGAAAAAGATCTTTGCAAAAATATTTAAAACAGTTGAAACAATAGAACATGATCTGTTGCGAGACAAAAGCTCGTCTAATAGTATCCTGTAATGAAGAATTCAAAAGAAATTATAAATTTCTCACAGTTACTTTAATTATGCAATGCCAGTCCAGGGGCACTTCTAACTGCAATCTCCTGCTGAGATTAACACCGCTTCTGACTCCCACTTGGCACTCTCCTCCTACATCCAAAATACTCCTATCAAATTCACCTGTCTTTTTCTTTTATTTTGACAAAGCCAGTTTCTCCTCCAAGTCTATTCAGCGACTCCACAACAGGCTTCTCCCCCGGCTTTTGAACTCTGTTTCTTGCTTACTGTAATCTTACTCTTCAATCATAAAGGGCAGTCATCCTGCATTTTCACACTCACTGGTAAATTCCCCCTGATCCTTTTCTTGGGAAATAATAGGAATAGGTAATGAGCGGCCTGCTCTGTGGCACACTGGGTTGAGTTATGCCCATCAGCCACCGGCCTTCACCACCAGCAACTGGAGATCCACAACCTCAGCAGCACATAAAACACCAGAGCAAGCTGAGAAGCTTGTGCTTCAGGTATTAGGGAAGTTTGCTACAGGGTGGCACAGAGGGACTCCCTACTGTAGTGCCAGCCCTGCTGCCCAAGGCTGGGGGCCAGAAGCTCTGGGATGTGTACTATAGTGGAGCTTTGCTGGATGGAGGAGGCTGGTCTGCAGCTTCCTCTCTCCAAGCACTGGGGAACTGCAGCTATTGCCCTCTGAGGTCTGTGCACATATCCCTTAGTCCTCACTCCCCTGCAGCCTTGCCCAATGTTCCTTCCACTCGGAAGAAGACACCCTTTGGCATGCCCCTCTCTTCAGATTCCTTTTCTGTAGGGGAAACCATGTGCCTCCGCAGCCTTCCCTTGGCCCCTTGGCTGTCATTGTGGGTCCCAGCCATTTCATGTTATTTCAAACTCTTGCTCAGAAATGCTTTACTCTCCATCCAGAGGCTTTCATGTGTAATCTAATGAACCAGAGCAACTCCAGCACTGAAAGTCCTTGCCGTGACAGCTGAGCAGCAAGTGTGACATACTAACCCATTCCGCAGGTCGTGGTGTGTAAATTGCTGGGTATTCCCCTGGGGGTCTGCTGCAAGAGGAGGCCCCCTCCCAGCAAAAACAATCACCCTCCTAGAGGTAATTAACCCCACCCCACCAGAGCTGTACACTGTGAGCAATGACATGCTGAAGTTTAAGTCTAAACCAAGGGAGACGTGCTGATAAGGGCTGTCATTGTGGAAATCCAGTGAATGTCTGCAAGGTGCATGGAGAGATGAAGAATAAGGTGTGAAATGGGTCTAAACAGTTATCATGTAACATGGCAGTAATTTACTCAGAGACCAGGAACTGTGGTTCAGGAATGGGTAGATCCTCGCTGGATGGGATCCCTGGGCTGGGACTGCCATATCAAAGAGCAGGCTGGAGACAGGACAGTCACACTGCCCATGCAGAGAGAAGAGTCAAGTGAATGAGGCTAAGCTCTCGCCTTCCCTTACCTCTTCCCTGCTTTCACAGCAGTATTTCAGAAAGACTTGGTGGTGTCCCTGCCTAGTAAGGGCATTGCAAGACAGAAACCCTCTTTCCTCCCAAAAAATCAGGCCTATAACATTTCTGGTTTTCCTCCCACTGTGACTCCCATGAATCTGTCCGGAGTTTTGTGTTCACTCCTCGTACATTGTCGCCCAGATACATTCCAAACTACAGGTAAAGCTAAACTTCTCTGGTTCTTTCTGTCTTTCTTTCTTCTGTTTAAAGAAGGTTAAGTGATTATGTGGTCTCAAAAGCTACTCCAAGGCTGTGTGCAACATGCTGAAACCAGATCCCATTTACAAAGCCCTGAATGTTTGCTTGACAAAAGCCTGAATTGGACAAGTTTAGAAAAGCCAGTTAACAAAAAAGGAGAAAAAGAGACACACACATAAGAGAGAAAAAAAGACCAGCAAACAAAAAGGAGAAATAGGGAGAAGCAGCAGTGTGAGAGAGAGGCAGAAAAACTCTTTTGAGCTGGTGCTAGTCAATGTCTGTCCCCAAATCTGTACCATTACAGAAGTTTTGCTTGTTGGAGTGCCAGTGAAGGCCATTACAAAGTGCCTCTGTGTTATTTATACTTCGCATGCTTGTTCTCCTCCACATCACTTGGCGTTTGCTTCATAAACATGAATAGTAAATTTGTACAGTATAAATTATGCCACACAGAAGAGCAAAAGAAAAACACAAGTGGATGGGGACAAAGAGACAGGGCTGTGTATGGGTTTCTTGCTGAAATGCTGTTTACCATGAAGCTGTATTCAGGCTAATGAAAATTAAATGAAACAGAAGGCTGTTGGCACAAAGATCTGGGACAGAATTCAGCAGTCTCCTCTTCTTCCAGGACACCTCCAGGTACGTGGATTAGTCCCAGAGGCTCCTGTCAGATGTTGCTTATACAAACTGAGGTGGTTGGCTAAAACACGTAGCCTGCTGCGATCCACCACAATTATGTCTACGTGGTGATGGTCAGTACCACTTCAATCTTTCATGGTACTTATATAAAAAAGTGTCACGATATGACTAAGTATTGAAATACTTTCAAGTCCTTTGGATAAGAGTTCAGTCAGTTGTGGGAGGACATGGTTAGGGATATCTACCCTTTCCAACATCAGCCACCTGCTCTTGAGAGGTGTGAGATACTCCCTAGAGATACTACTCCACGATAGTAGCTGGAAAGCAAATGGAGACTGTTTTTTTACCGTGCTGCTTCTCTCTGATGCCCAGGACTCTGCAAACACAACCTGGTCCATCACCCATTATCCTCCAGAGACCTGCCGATACACACTGACCCCCCTGCACACCAGCTCACACCAATGCTTTACTGATGAACACTGCTGGATGGAAAAGGTGTGGTGTGCAGCCTGCCCCAGCCATTTTCCTGCTTGGGGAGAGGAGATAGGAAGGAGGGAAAGGGAAAAAAGCAGAGGTGCAGGAACACTCTGCAGCATGATGAAGGACTGGGCCAGGGCAGAACAAAGTAAGACACAATTTAGTATGAGTCAATACCTAATAATTTTAGCAGAGATTGCATCTTTTTAAATAATATTATTGTTGCATTAATCCACTAGCTCTACCAGAAGCACATCTGCCATAGCATTCAATGTCCGCTCCACTTCACTCCACCAGGGCAGCGAAGAGTGGATGGGTGGCAGCACTTCTTGCTACCTGCTGAATCCCTCCTGAAGGACACCTGACCTGAAGTTTATCTAAGCCACCCTTTCTCTAGCTTTAAAATGTTGTCAGCCTTTTCCAGAATGAGTTGAGGTTGCCTTCCTCTCCCAGAGCAAGCTCAGACTCAGATGAATCTGTAATTCAAAGCTACTATGGCACTGCCTCCTCTAGGTGTTGACTAGACTACACCACAGCACACCACATCCCTTGTTTGCCAGCTCCTGAAGAAAACTGGCCTCAGCTCAAGTAGTGGAGACTCACACAGTGAAAGCCTGACAGGTTCCACCCATGCCACTGCTATGAGGTTACTCCCTGGCCATGAATGTGCTACAAAGCCACCTCTGTATTATAAAATTAAAAGGAAAGAGGTACTGCAAGAGCAAAATGGAAATGCTGTGCTTCATCCCTTGAAGTCATAAACTCACATCACACTCCTGTTGGTAATGGCCAAAAGCTGTTTGGCATCAGCCTGACAACCTACTGTCCTTCAAGGACTGCTTGGACCAAACTTTGGGCCTGCAAGTCTTGTGGTGATTGAGAACCTGCTTCAAGTAAGATTTTAGAAGTTCCCCAAAGCTCTGCAACAGCGTCAAAATCCTACACTTGAACAGTCCAGGGCTTGGAGCAGTTCATGCAGGTGTCTGAAAGAGAGGGTAATTTTAAAAAATACTCAGCTTTGGCCTAATGCTATTTCTCCTGAAGTGAAGTCACACCTCCGATTTGCCCTCAGTGGGAGCAGTGTTATGTTGGCACTGAAGGCTTTTGGAAATATTGCTGTAAAAGTCAATATGCCTTTTATAGACAGTCTATGAAAGCTTTAATAACTGCACATGCAAAAGAAAGTCACTGCCCAGAAAAACAAATGCAAGGGAGAACCATGCTGGGGTACATGGCAGGGGGCCCTAGAGCGGACCACGGGCTGCATTTCACAGAAGGACCCTTGGAGGGGATCCATTCACACTGAAATGTTCATCTGACACTCTGTTTATTATTTGACCATCTGTAGGGAGAACACACTCCAGTCACTCCGCCTTTCCTCTCCTTCAGCAACTGAGAAATGTACCACGTGTACAGCACTGAACCAAGAACTGAGCAAAACCAACAAACATACACTGCTCCTTACCCCATTGCTTCCCAGTATGATCTTCATATTCTCCATTGGAGCCTTCAGGTACCTGACTATCCTTTCCTGAGCTGGCGTCATCTGCAAAAGAAAGGAAAGGGAAGATGTTAAGAAGGTCTCCTGCAGTGCAGCAGTAGGATAACAAGAGTTTGCATCTCCTCCTGGAGGCACCAGGCAGCTGAAACACATTCAACACACATTTGGCATCCACATCCTGGCACTTACAGCCTGGCCAGTTTAATGAACAATTTAGTTTGCTGCTTTATGAGTTTTTCGGCAGGCTACCAAAGCAATGGGAGATTAATCAATGTTTCCATTAATAGCTGACAAAAGCCTCTTTGTTTATGTTTACAGGTTGCTGTTCCCTAGGAGGAGCTGATCTGTTGTACCTTCTATGCAAATAATGGTATAAATCAAAATTACAGCTAATTAAACCTAGGAGGTGGGGGAAGACTTATATGATCAGTCACACAGAGCACAAGCAGTGGAATTTGGGCCACTAATTCACCTTTCAGCTTCCATAAAAAAATCAGGAAAGCCAGCAGGTCTAGGGTCAAATGAGCCCTCAAGGGATACTGAATGCAATGCTATGGCTGGAGAAAGCAATAGTGAATCAAAAAGCTATTTGTGTTTTGTTTTGTTTTTAAATTAAGACCACCTATCCACCTGTATTGACAACTCACCACTTTGTCCCTTATCACTCTAGTTGCCTATACCACTACTACAGAGAATCATCAAGGTCTCAACTCCATACCCCGTAGTGCTGGGAGAAACAGAAATCACCAAAAGCTGAAACTCCCATCTCCTCAGTAGCCCCCATCTCAAATTGCCACTGTGATACAGCCACTTGCAAGGTCTCCATGAGGGCTGGGGGAGCAGGGTAGTACCCTGAGCCTCTTTGTGCAACCTGGGCTGTGCTGCTGCCCTCACATCTCTGCAGTGCCCAGATGTGAATTTTTTTGTTGCTCTAGTAATAGCCTGACCTCTACTGCACAAGCTCTCAGCTCAGTGCAGAGCATCCATTTACAGCGATGTATCACACCAGGAGGGAGGTCCACCTAGGGGACTTTGGGCACCTGTAGGGGACGGTGCAGCAAAGTGTGGCTCTTCCAAAGCTACTTCTGTACACTACAGGTGGCACAGCCCCATACAGCAGCTGGATTTGAGGTGACCTCGATCAAGAGCTACTCAGCTCCTAGCTGAAGTGCACTGAAGTGTGTGAAGTTTTATTTTCAGAGACAGGTCAGGTGCAGGCTGGGAGAAAATTCACTTTGATAAGGAGCTGCTCTGTAGTGGTGTAAAAAAAATAAAAATCATAAGAAGTGGGAACGCTTGACCAAAGGAATGAATCCCTTCAAATGTCCAACTCCTAAAACCTGTAAGGAAAAGGTCTCATGAGCAGAAGAGAGGAAATTTCTTGCTGTAATTTCTACAGCAGGGAGGAAAAACTTGTCTCAGCATATACATGATCATGCCCCCTCTCCCCCAGGTACAAGAAGTAGAGCTGCAGAATACAGTTGTTTTATAAGCTAGGCTGTGCTTAAACAGTGCTTAGTGCCTAAACTTGTGTGCAGTCTTTGTGAGAGAAGAACATGTGTTTAACCCCATCCTCACCCCAGTTTGCACTGTTTTGGAAAATCATCCTCTCTCTTCAGCACGGGCCATTTTATGCCGACACGTGCTCCAATCTTGTTTGCTGCTGTCCCTTAAGCAGAGAGGCTGCAATGCTATATGGGTTTGTGCCCCCTCGCTCCAGACAGATTTTTCCCTTCTCCTTGTGGTTACTTCGGCACAGTTTCCCCTGGAGGTATGTGCAGCTGTCACTTCGAGGAGAAAAGAAAACTTTCAAGCCAGGAGCACGCCATGCCCTTACTTTGGCAGCTCACTCCAGCTGACTGCCCCTTTCACCTCCCTCTCGCCCTCTGTCCATCGCCGGGAACCCGGAGGCTTTCCTGAGGGCTCCAGCCAGCTCCCAGGCCAAACCACAGGGAAGCAGCCTGAAACGCAGTCACACTCAGGAAACAGAGACTATTGAGCAGTGCTGTGAGTGCAAATGTACCGTCCAGGCTCTGCTGGGGCTGGCCCGCAGCCTGTGCTACACAGGAGACAAGTAATCCATGTGCTGCGTTTTACAAATATATTTTTACAGCCTTGGCAAACCAAACGCAAGGAATACAAATATACCCATTATGTATGATGGCTTGCATATGACAGATTGTCTCCTTTCAGTCAAAATACTGAATCGATTATCTTCTGGCACTTGTACAGGTTTTCACATAAATATCAGTAGTGCTACAAATGAAATTTTGGACGCTCTCCGACAGAGAACTTAGTAAATCCCGTAGCACAATTAGAAAAATGTATTGAGTAACGGAGAAGAAAGAAAAGTTGTGGTCAGAGATGTAGGATTCCTGCCCATTGTTAACTGCCGAATATCTTAAAAGCACTTAAAACGTTTAAGCGACGATGTTCTGTCAACTATATCTTAATCCTACTCAGTTTGATGTACAAAGAGCAGTATATCCTCCCTTGCCTCCTGCCTCATGTTACAGTATGTCAGCCCATGTGCGCTCCTCCTGCCTACACACAAGGACTGACTGGCGTTCTCAACACCTCTTGACATGCTGCCAAGCTTTTGATGTAAGTAGAATTGTTCTGAACCTGTTTGATCTTTGAAGACCTTCTCTGGTTGTTATCCTGCCAAATCGCAAACCTGCAGAGTAACCTACCAAACCCAGAAAAAATCACGTTGGGTGGAAGAGATCAGGATAACTAATGCCACCGTGCCGAGCCTATGAAATAGATAATTTGGTGGAGAAGCAAGACTGAAATAAATAACTGCATGCCTCTAGACATATTGTTTTAGATCCACGGGAACCGGTTTCACTTTTGTTAGGAATGAGGTAATGTTAACAACAACACACAGTAGAAGTCTCAGCGGTGGTGGTGGGGAAATGTCATAAACATGGAAACTCATGTAGAGCAAAACTACTCCTTCCCATCCCCGGAGCTGCACACTGGGTGAGGGATGTTACAGCAGTCTCCATTCCAGCTGCAACACTGGGTGTGAAGTGCAGTGAATTGGGCTCCTGCCTTCAGTGTGACTGTATCTGAACAAACTCATGCTTGAATACTGTAGGAAAAAAGCTGATTCATGAGATCAAGATATTGGATGAAATTCAGCAACGCTCATTTTGGGAAGATTCCCTAGAGCCCAGGAATCTCTGGTCAAGCTTCAAAGTGTGAGTGAGGCAGCAGAATAGCCAGTAATATAATGATAAAGCATTAACCTGGGATGAGTGACCCAGGGTCAAGTTCCTCTTCAGTTGTATTCAGAGAGGGATTTGAACCTCTCCTCTTTCACCTTGTGTGAGTGTCTTAAGCTCTGAACTGTGGTCTGAGAGAGCCAAAAAAGAGCTTATTATTACATAAAGTGGAACAGCACTGTGGGAGACAGATATCTCAAGAACACCCTTAGGATGGAAGACCCCTGTCTAATTCAGATGTCACCAAGATTTGACTTCCACCTGCCCCATCCAAAGTTAGTACTGTGCCTGCATGGAAATAATCTGTCTCTCCCTGTTTTGAAGAACTTTCCTATTTTTAAAATTTAAATATCAAGTGGTTTCCTAGGGTAGGGTAACACTTTTGCAGTTGTTCTAGTCCTTGTGCGAGCAAGGACGGATACCTTTCTGTACCACAAATACACTTTGGTCAGCCTGCTCACTCACAGGGACGGATCTGTGACACTGAAAGCAAAGCCAAATTTCCCAAAAGGTAAGAGGCATCTGATTCAGCTCAAACCTGCAGTCTGAAGCCTGGTTAATAGTGCCAGATCTGAAGACCTGCTGTTTGTATTTCACCCCAAGCTTTACAAATGCAATTGGCCTGGCAATATTCTTATGAGACAGAGAGTGGACCTGAGAAAATGAGCCACATTCTGATATGTATGATCAGCATACGAACCCATGAGTGAGTGGCAGAAATCACATGAGTCTTAGCTGTATTCAAAAATGACCTAATAAGCTGATTGCTTACTCATGCTCTTGTCACCTCCCAGAGAGGCAGGCAGGTCAGGGTGATAAGTACATACAAAAAAATCAGCCTGCAGCCAAAGGGCAGCAGGGACCAGCTCTGCAGCGTGGCCAGCTTTGCTGCCAGCAGATTACCCCAAGAGGCAGTGCTAAGAAGGATGAGCTGCTGAAGTTTCCTACAAGCTCCGTTTTGTGTGACCTATATTGGAAGGTCATCCAGTACTGGACTTCTTGGACAATATCACAGGCTTAGGAGAGCAGCCAGTTGGAAGATGAAGTGGAAAACCCGCCTTGAAAAATAATCACTGACTAATTTTGTGTCACGAGTATCTGAGGCTAAGAAAACATATATGTGATTTAGGTGTCCTCCCTGTACAATTTGGTTCCATGGTGTTAAAAGCATGCTGGCTGGTTGAAGTGGAAGGCTCTGAAGTCATGTCAGGTGACAGGCTTAGAGACATGGGACAAACTCATGTAGCCCCTTCCCCTCCAAATACCACACCTGGCCATCCAAGTCAGGACCAGGAGGGATCCAGAGGCATCAGCCCGTTGTTCAGGAATGTCATCCTGGTGGCATGATCTCTAGCTGCTCTGCAGCCATTGCCTCTCCCTTGTTTCAGGAGCTTGTCCCAAACTGGCTTCTGGGTCTGAGATGTCACAGGAGTGAGATGCTGGTGTTGTGCTGGGGAAGTGTGTGGTGGGACTGAAATGGGCAGTCATAGGACTGGTTTTGCACGGACTCGACATGTCTGAGTGTACGAGGCCCCGATTATCAGTGCAGATAGGCCAAACTGCCCTTTCTTACCCCAGAAAGCTCGATGCTCTATGCACACTGCCTGCCATGGTCTACCCCCTGTCCCAAAGCAGGCTGGATTTCTGCAGAAAAGAGATTTCTGTATGTAACTCCATCAATTGACAAAGCACTTTGGGGATCTCATGGGACAAAGAGTGCCACATAAGCAGGGTATAGTTACTGTTTATTACCATAGCAGAATTGTTGCATTCCCTCTTAAAGGTCAAAAGAAACGGAAAATTCTGCATAACGCTCCGGCTCTGAGAGAAACTGATGGGAAATATTCACAGACTGTTACCGAGCCAGGATCAAATTTTATTTACCCGCAGACTCTCTGTGAAAGCTTCATGTTTTAGCTGAACGTGTATGATTGGTTTTCAGGCCAATACTACATGCTGAGCATCATACCACAAGTCTAAACAAGGGCCCAATTTTTGAAGCAAAAACCTAGCCGTAATATTTCTCTATGATTCGCAAAGTTGCTTCAATTTGTTATAATGCAAGGCTCGTCCCTGCTCTGACTTGATGGGACCAGCTTTGGAGTCTTTGATGTCAGAGGCCTTGAAAGCCCCATTTCACAGATGAGCCAGCTTTGCATAAATAAACAAAGTGACCTCTGAACTGGAGCCTGAGACCTGAGCACACTTCAAAGCACTGGGGGAGGTGATGGGGGGGCAACGGGGAATGAAGCGATCAGCATGCATCATTAAGGCAGCCCCTGCTCAACACTGCTGCCGAACAAGGGGTGTAAATAAAAGGAGGGAGGCAAGCAGGGAGGGAGTGAAATGAGGGGGAAAGTGATGTAATCCAGTCAGGCTTGAACAATTATAATGAGGCCTTCTCCCATGGATGAATGAAAGAGATCTCTCTGAACTCCAGCTTTAAGAGCTGACTCTCACGTTTACCCAGATGCATCATATTTGCACATCATATTTGCTCCCCAATGCCCTTCGCCGCTGCAGATGTCTAGTGAGTGACAAAACACAAGCTGCTTGTGGGAGGTGAGTCTTGGAACTTTCTAGGACTTAAATCAGAATTTGTTCTGCTGAGCCTAACCAGTAAAACTGAGGGGTGGGAACACACCATAAACTTGTACCGGGAAGCGATTGGACTTAGTTTTCAGTAGTCCTGATGGTGCAGTAGATAGAAGATAAACACACACGAAAGTAAGTACAATCTGAAAATGTAGGTCTCTGCAGTTTATCTCAGATAAATTCAGGATTTCCTGTAATACTTACTAGAATTTAAGGAGAAACACAAGAGAAAGATCATTTTGTACTTTGTTTCAGGGAGTCTTCTGCTATCCCAATTGGTTCATCTGATGCCCAGATAAATGGTCCATGAGGTAAATATATATGTAGGCAGGCAGTAACAACTTTATCATTGGTTTTGCAGGGATTAAGGCACTTGCTTTCCCCACATCTTCTTAATATGGATTAACACTCCAGGTTTCACTAGAATTACAGCTGCTATTAACCCCTAATGGCCAGGGAAACACACCCCAACCTACTGGGTAGCACGTGATTTCCATCTGAAAGCTACCACTGCCAGCTGCCAGCATTTTATTCCTTGTCTTGTGATATTTGGGGTGTTTCTGGAGGACCTCTATACTGGTGTCTACTCAAGAATCTAAATTTTTTTTGTTATTGAATAACAATTCTTAATATCTGTGATTATAAATAAGAACACTACACAAATGTATTTTAAAAGCTTGGAGGAAGAGGAACTAATTTTTGAGATCTTGTGATTTTTCAGCTTGTTTCATGGTTTTGCAAGGTCTGAATTATGGCTTCAGAACCCTTGGAACTGTTGATCCCTAGATGAATCCCAAGGCTGATTTGAAATCATAGAATCATAGAATTGTCTAGGTTGGAAGAGACCCTTGGGATCATCAAGTCCAACCATCTACCCTACTCTACAAAGTCCTCCCCTACACCATATCCCTCAGCACCACATCTAATCATCTCTTAAACGCATCCAGGGATGGTGACTCAACCACCTCCCTGGGCAGCCTATTCCAATGCCCAACCACTCTTTCTGTGAAGAATTCTTTCCTAATGTTCAGTCTAAATCATGAAAAAGATCAGGATTCAAAGTCCTCATCTTGACTAATTCTGAATTTCCTCCCATCATTGAGGTCTAATTTAGCAAGCCTCCTCCCTGAACACCTCCTTCCTGCCAGAGGCAGACATGACAAAACTGCAATGAACTCATCCCGCTAACACAAACCTGGTGTAAATCTTAGCTACTATTTTCAATGTTTTTCATAGTTCCTCCATCAACCCTTCATTTCATGCTCACCATTCCTTAAACTGCCTACTATATTTACACTGTCACCTACTGTATTAACAGTGCTGATGCTATGAAAAGACAGGAAATGTGTTTAGAATTTATTTGGAATGGCATAGTGAAAGCAAAGGGATCAGGAGGGAAGAAAAAAGATCTCATGAAGGAAACCCCTCTCCTTGGGCCCAGCCAAACAAAACCCGTCAAGATGAAAAAGAAGAAACCCACTCAGAGGAGCATATAGCCAAGGAACACTCTACTTTTCTCAAAAAAACTCCACCAAAAACCCCAAAAAACCAAGCAAAACCCAACAAACCCAACACAAACTAAAAGGTTACTGACAGACAATTTGCCTCTGTAACAGGCACTGACGACTTTAGTGCTTACTGCCTTTGACTCCAGTTGGGCCAAAACCAACCAGAGGTACTGATACTGGAATTTCCTGAAAATAAAAATAAAAAAATGTTTATGTTAGTGGCTTTTTTGGTATTTTCAGCTCTGGCCATTTTCATGAGAACTTCCATGCAAAATTTTTCATGAATTTCACTTCAGCCCTAGCACTGGGAATCTCTCTGTAAGTAGGATGCTTTGCAAAAGAAATGTTTGCAGCTCACCTGCCTCTTGCAACACTGTGGAGAGGCTCCACATTCTACAGACCAAAACACTGGCTGGGGAGTGAAGAAACAAGACTCCTGTCCCTAGCTAGATCAGTAACTCACACTTTTAAATTATTATGATGTACAGGCCCATCCTATTACTTGTAGACAACAAAGCTCTTAATTGGTGGATATTGCTGCACCCCACATCTCAACACACATGTCAACATATATCAGAAGCGACTGCTTTAAGACCAAAGAAGACTTAGCTCCCACAGAAGGAAAGAAGCTATGGGGCAGCATAAACGTATCACAGCCAGTTTATTTTATGGGCCAGTTTATTTTTTCTAGCTCCAACAGCACAGGCAAACCAGTCCTACTTCTCTGGAGAGTTTTAGCAGTCCACAGAGAATCTAGCACTGCTGTGCGTAAGCTGTTACTAGCACCTGAGATAACTCTTCTACCACCAATTCCTTCTTAATACTGCAATCTCTGCTGGGAGTCCAACATAGGTCCAACATAGATCCCTGCTCTGTACTCTTGCAGACCACTGAAGAATGCTGGGGCTTATTGTTTGGGCTTGATTTAAAAACTTTGGTATGGAAAAGGACCACATATTTCCTGAGAGAGGTAAATGTGTAAAGTGGAGAAATGGAACTTCAGAAAAGCATAGTACTATAGGTATGTAAAGGGACTGATATATAAATATGAGATAGTCACCAAGAAGAAGAGAAGGAGGTTCTATTTCATAGAATCATAGAATCTTTTAGGTTGGAAAAGACCTTTAAGACTATCGAGTCCAACAATTGACCTAACACTGCCAAGTCCACCACTAAACCATGTCCCAAAGCATTTCATCTACATGTTTTTTAAATATCTCCAGGGATGGTGACTCAACCACTTCCTTGCCTGTTCCAATGCTTGACAATCCTTGCAGTGAAGAAATTTTTCCTAATATCCAATCTAAACCTCCCCTGACACAACTTGAGGCCATTTCCTCTCGTCCTACCATTTGTTACTTGGGAAAAGAGACTGACTCCCACCTCACTACAACCTCCTTTCAGGTAGTTGTAGAGAGTGATAAGGTCTCACCTCAGCCGCCTTTTCTCCAGCCTAAACAACCACAGTTCCCCCAGCTGCACCTCATAAGGCTTGCGTTTAGTCCTAGATTAGACCCTTCACCAGCTTCGTTGCCCTTCTTTGGATACACTCCAGTACCTTATAGCGAGGAGCCCAATGCTGAACACAGTATGTAAGTCCTGCTGGCCACACTATTTCTGATACAAGCCAGGATTCTATCGGCCTTCTTGGCCACCTGGACACGTTGCTAGCTCATATTCAGCCAGCTGACAAACAACAGCCTTGGGTCCTTTTCCACCAGGCAGCTTTCCAGCCTCAGTCTTTGAAACATTTAAAATTATAATGATCTAACTATGGACAAACTAGGGATTTTACAAATCCATTTTCCAAAGGAAGCTTTAGTAACTCCTTCACTGTTACTGTGAATACGGTATGATCAATAAGAATGAAAAAGCTCAACAGAAAAGGATATTAAAGAAAAAAGAATCCTTGAAGACCATAAAAAATATCTCTCCTCCCCTTCTTTCTCTCCATGACTCTGTATCTGGTTCAGATCTGTACCTACTTTAGAACTCTTTCTCCCCCTCGTTCCTCAACCACTTTCCATAATGCTGTGGAAGGAGAAGCCTTCCTGAAGGTTTAGTTCTTCCATTGTTCCTTGTGGTATATAGCTATCCAGAGATTACAAAGTCATCTCAGACACATTCTTATGGCACATCTCCTCATAGGGATGCTCCAGCTCCTGCTGTAACCACACAAAGAACCACAAGGAAGAATGGCTGGAGCTTTTCACTGAACCACTGCAATTCCCTGGCCTACCATTATAACAATTACATTACAAAGGCAATCACAGGCCTTCCGCCATGCCGACTCCTCCAGACACCAGGACCTCCTGCCTGTCTTCAGGTCTCCATTCCACAGGGGCAAGAAAACAATTCTTCCTTCTTTGTTGTTGTTGTTGAGGTTACTTTTTTTATCAGCATGGTACAGATTATGCAGCAGCCCCAAGAGCTCTGCACCACAGGCACCAGTCTGTGGTTATATCCTTGATCTACTACTGGAGAGGATGAAGGGCAGAAGAAATTAGAGAACAAGACGAGTGGTTAGGCTTCTGCCTTGTCACCAGCACTTTCTGAGAATGAAATAATAGCACCAAAAAGACAGCACTTACTAATAAGTTGTTCCAGACCTTGAGCAAGTTGATAATATTTCCCAGTAATTTTTGTTTGTTATTTGCACCATGATAGTATCAAGGATTTCTTAGAAACAGGTTCCCAGTATGTTAGACATTTCACACACAGCACAAAAGACAGACTCTTTTTAAAGGGTTAACTGCCTGGGTAGTGCAGGTACGGAGCAGATGTCACAGGTACTAATGTTCCTCAGGAAACATATTTTTTAGCATCCACCCATTTTGGCCTGCTGGGGGAATGATGGGCCTCTTGTACTTTTACAGAGTTGAGAAGCAAAGCTTCATTTATAACACCAATCAGCCTATTTGAATTTATAACAATTTTCTTGCATTTATTATTTATAATAAAAAATCATTAGTTGCTTATAGTAAGTTTATAAACATTGGGAAGAATGTAATGATTTAATGTGATTTCAATTTTTATCTGACAAATAAAGATGTTGAAACAGTCCTTACTTTAGAAAGCTAACTCTAGTGCCCAAGTTAGGAGTGAGAATGAAAAAAAGGTCAGGTTGACATCTACCTCTCCTCCAAGAGCGCAAAAGAGATGATGGAGAGGGCCTCAGCCACATGGGTGCCAAAAGTGAGGTGGTATGAACACCCCACCCAAGAACATAGGCCAAAATTCCATCTTCAACAATCCTGAATTGCTTAGGGTTGGGGGAGGGAGGCATGCCACTGAAAGGACTAATGCAAGGTTAATGATAAGAAAAAGATTACAGCGGAGCCGAGGATAAACTGGTAAGACCTGGCTCTCAGCCTTCTATTTTAACCACTGCGCAGCTGCTATTCCCCATAAAGTTATACCTCTATCACTCCCCTTCCCTGTAGCACTGATCAATATTTATTATTTCCTTCACTGAAATGTGTAGGAACATCATTGATGCATATTCTATCCCCCTGAATGCTCACATGGTCAAAATAGCCAGCACAAAGAAATTTCCAGAGGGGCTGGAAGGAAAGAGAGGTCATATTTGTCAGTGACTGAGTACAGGAATTATTTTTGGATGGCATTTATAATCAAACAAAAATAATCAATCGTACAGTCCTGTCCCCTCCAAACACTGAGTTAATTCCTTAGTGTGGAATTACCCAATCCATCATGATGAACTGGGAATTCTGATACTGGACTTTACAGACAAGAATGTGGATCCAGCTGTTTCTTCAACACCAGTATGAAAATTATTGAAACATTCTTTATGGGCTTACATATTTCATAGTCTTCTGGTAGAAAAGTAAAAATATCTCCTATGGAAGAAAATGAAGCAGCCTATGCAGTATTTACCAAATACAGCAAACTCTCAGAGAGGACTGCTGCTTAACATCTTTAATAGGAACAGTAAGCCCCATGTGTGTTTGCTTGAGGTGAAAAATCCCACCTTATCATTATTAGCCTATTATGTTTTAACTTTGATTTCAATAAATAACAGCACCTAAAAGTGGTACAAGTGCTAATAAACCAACAGAGGATGACAGTTTTTAATTAGACATTACAAAACATAAAAATCTCAGTGTCTAAGATGTTAGTTATATTCAGTAAGGCAGAAAATGTTGTTAGGGAATCCTTCCTCTCAGATTTCAGAAGTAAAGAAAACTATTTCAGAAAACAGTCCATATACGTAATAAATGTGGATTTAAAAAAATATGTCATTTGCAGCTGTCAGCCCCTCAAGAGCCACCAACCTATGACTATATACTCAAATATCTTTTGGTAAATACACTTTCTAGAGGACAGGTAAACCACTAAGAGAAAAAGTACAGAAAAGGGATTTGAAAGGGAAGAGAGGAAAAATGAATTTTAGCTTACTTTTTTTTTAACTTAGATTTAACTTTTATTAATAAACTGATATGCAGTAGTGTAATAGTAATACGGCAATGGTGAAATCTCTCTGACCACTATACTTCATAGCATGACAAGAAGCTAAAGAAACTGAGATTTTGGGGTCCAATTGCGAAAGACATAAAGTAGCCTGTGCCTGATGATGTCAAGCCTTTCAACATTCCCCCCATATGCCGTTAAATACATAATTTTGTTAGTGAATTCCCATAAACCTTATACATAATGTTTAATGAACGATACATATATCTCTGGGTCACTGTCAGACTAATAATAAACTGGTTTAAGTAGCAAAATGTTACCACTTTCACAATTCTGTCCAAGAACAGCTCTGGACAAGTGGCAATTTTGTTGGCTCCCAAAACAAACGGAATACTTGGCACCCTACCTAACGTGAGGATTACAGTATATTACATGGGATAATATGGGCCTATGTCTCGCCAAAATTAAACCTCACCTAATTACTTGGAGTAAATTACAGCTTTCCATGTGGGGTAAAACACAAATGGTAAAAACTGTTGCTCCCCAATTAACTATATAATCCCAATGCTGTCATTACAAATTTCTAAAACATACTTCAAAACAATGACTAGTGTGGTACAGTCATTCCTGTGGGATGGAATTAAATTCCCTTGTGTTTTTTCTGTTGTTTTTTTTTTTTTTTTTGAAAATGCCTGTCCTAGGACATGACCGGCAGTGTATGAGAACAACAACCAGCTTAGGACCAGAAAGAACCAGAGACTGTAGCTACCTAAG
Source organism: Tringa tobata (assembly GCA_033628505.1). Classification (NCBI taxonomy): domain Eukaryota; kingdom Metazoa; phylum Chordata; class Aves; order Charadriiformes; family Scolopacidae; genus Tringa; species Tringa tobata. The sequence goes on along the minus strand of JAHREE010000130.1, from coordinate 4,657,202 downwards.
AAGACACGTGAAACCCAAGAGCATTTTGGGTAGAATTCAACAGCTTTTGGGTGCTCAGTCACAGAGTAACTGAATGTTTTGGAGAGTGAGGGTACAGCCCTCCCCGACGCTCAGAACCCTCTACAGTCAATGACGCGATGCACCCCATGTTAGTGCACTTCCTACCTTGAACCTCTTTCAAAGGCTTCACTGAGATGAAGAAAGAGTGGCAGAGAGTCTGCATGAGCAATACTGTTTTGCAGATAGGGAACGAAGGCACGGAGATCATACAAATGCATTGAGAAGACAGACTACGGCTGCAATTTGAATTCAGTGCTCGTCAATGAACCAGAGCTAGCTACCACCTAACCAGAGTTAGCTGTCACCTATGACCTTGCCTAGATGATCCATAAACAACTTTTTCTAAGTATTTCACATTCTTCGATAGAAGCTAAAGCAGGTCTGGTTTATTAGCTTTCTATCTGAGTTACCCCATAAGGACTGCTCTTGGAGAACACTGGAAACCACAGTGTGCACCAAGGGTGCAAATGGGAACATTTAAGTTCTTTATTCAAAACACAAAGAACATATGTCAGTACTATCTGTGAGGGGAAAATATTTATTTTTTTACTATTAAACAGTGCTTTCCCCGAAACCTCTAAATACTTAGTCTAACGAGCTTTGCAGTTACGCACCTTATTTTTTACTGCGATAATGTATACTATTATTAACATACTCATATGAATATTGCATACTGAATGTATCCCACACGCTGTTGGTTATTTTAAACAACAGATGTGAGAGGGATTTAAATGCCAATTTTAAAACTGCAGTTGATTAAAATCCTGTGAGCCATTCATAGATTGCCAGATATTCTATTTACATGTATTCCTCCCATGTAAAATACTTCAGGGAATACTCTAGAGCCTGGCATATGGTTTAGAATGATGTTGGAGATGCCACACAGACAACAGGACATATTATCTGGTTACATCTGTGCGTAAAATGCTTTGAGATCTTTTGATGGAAGGAGTTATGAATGTGTAAGGCTGAGATGCTACTTTTATGTCCCTCTAAATCATGCTCAGAGATAACAAGCAGTTAGAGCCCCATCAATGCAAAAACAAGTGCTTTTATGAATGCGTTTCATTGCATCCATGTGCTGCTATCCTCTAGGGTAATTATGACTTGTGAGTGAACCTTGAAAAATTGCGGAGGATCAGCTTAAAAGGAGAACTCCCATGCCAAAACTCATCCAAACCTTGAAAACGGAAACCTTGTGAGAATAGCCTGTGCACAGTCAGACTGCAGCGCACTCAGGGCTTACCCCTCACTTCTTCTAACACCGGGGAAACCCCTATCCATGCCACAAATCTGACTGACTTCAACTTCTGCATCTGTAGCCTCACAAATCCCATGGGCCCAAAACTCCCACGCTCTATAGCAGAGGCCCTGCCTGACAGATTACATGCAAATGTTACAAATACATCATAGGTTATAGTGGAGGAATGCTCACAGTGCTGCAGACGCGCTCAGGAAAAAAAGATCCAACAGGACCCCTCGGTAAAGTCCCCACGGTAGTATGTCCTGAATGAGGAACTCTATCGTGTGAAAACATTCCTGATAATTCCTTCTGTTTTCATTAATAATATTAAATTTCCTGCTGCTGAGGTATCCTTTTGTTTTAAAAAGCACAGCTTTTTGCCTCGTCTTCTGAAAGACTGTGCCACTGTATTCTATTATTACTATTTATGCTGAAGTCGTTTAAATGAACCAGGCACCCATATCCAAAATCAGCAATTTAAAAGCCATAATCTCATACCAACCAGATTAATGTGACACCTAAGATGTGTTTTCTTTCAAGAAATAGGAGTCTGAATGGCTGAAAGTGTCAGAAACGCGCGAAAATATAGCTTTTCTACTTCAGAAATGTATATGTAGTTGATTCTGCAGTGCTCGTAAGTGACCTCTCGTAATTTTTTTCTTGACAAACAGCCAACTAAAATTGAATCAACTTGTAATAGGCCAATGGTTTGAAATCACTAGAAAAAAAATAGGAGAGTTGTTTTCTTACTATTTGAAATACCTCATTCTGGCCCAGAAATAATTAGGGGTGGATAAATTATCTGGTCTACAATTTTCTCTGGCATATTATTTTACTCATGTCTTTCTTCTTCCTCTGCAGGGGGTGCTTGTGGTCATATTGTTCTTTTATTTATGGCTCACAGCCTTTTCAGTGGCAGCAAGCACACCAAAGCACAGGCACCGAGCAGGAATGCAAATTCCTTGCGAGGTAACCAAGAAGAGAAAAATGTCCCAGACCATGCCAAATCTTTACAAGAATAGCAGTTAAGCAGAAAACTATACCCTTTAAAAAAAAAAAAAAAGGAAACCAAACAAAAAAAAACTGGGAAACAAGAATGCTTAATTAGAGTGTCATGATTTGTATATTTATGAGCTTTAAATATGAGACCTGGTTACCTATTGGAGGCTAATTGGTTCTTTTGAAATTCCCTTATAAAACAGCACTCATATTATCCAGCTGATGCATTCCCCTATTTATTTTGCTCGATGGTGACTTGCTTCCCCTTTGAATAGGTCGCTCCCAGGACTGCTCTCTGGCTCAGCTTTCAAGCTGATTTCTCTGACAAGCTGGCAGCAATAAAATAATTCATTCCAGAGGCCGAGAGAATCACCCGCAGCATATACTGCAAGTATCATCTGGCAGCAGTACAGAGGCCTACGCAATGGGAAGCCTGGGGTAAACCCTGCGCTGGGACACATGAATGCTGCGGGGAGGACGAAAGGCTTCAGTCATTCGCCCAGGAATAAAGGCAGCATCACGGCAGTGGGATGGGAGGAACGCTGGAGACCGGTCGCTCCGAAGGTGACTCGCCGAAAGGAGGAAGAAGCAACCAAGGAGAGGAATATTTTGAATAAAACTGGAATTTCCACGAGAAGAAGAAAGGCTCTGGAATGAACCCTGCAACGTGGCACAGGTTTTCAGCCTGTGGCCTGCAAATCAACGATGGCTTCCGAAGCCCCAGGGAAGATAACAGAGGAGGACAAGCCTAACAGCAGTAGCCATGCTTTTGCAATGCTTTTGATACAGTTTTGTCTGTATTTCTGCTGGAAATTCTGGGGATCTACAAGCTGAAAAAAAAATTATTGTGCTAAACAATATGTATAAGTATGAAACTCTGAAAAAGACGAAACAGCAGATACACTCCTGTTCAAAAAACAAAAAAAAAGGTAAACTCCTCAGAACCTGGCAAGAGCATGGGTTTTTGGATCATATCTGTGGCTGAGGTTTCTATAAGAAAAAATAGGCTTGAGATACTACAGCTCCCTGCTGAAGTCACTGGATCTCTGAGTGCTCAAAGCAATCAGGACTTTCCTGTATCAGCACAATGTATAATGAACTGACCCAATATCTCACTGAACAATCATCAGCCTGCAAGGAAACTTGATTACATATCCCTGCATACCTCCAAACCAACCATATCTGGGTAAAGATTAGTCACTGTTTTTACAGCCAACTCTTGGACTAAGATCTGCTGTCTGATGCATTTCCAAGGGCTAAAGTCCCCTCTACCTATATGCCCTGAATCCTGTATTAGCGGCAGCCCCAGCTGGATCCCACTTGCTCCCTTGGAGTCCCATGTAGCAGAAGACAAGTCAGTGTAATTTGGCAAGTCCCCTTTGAGATAACGTGGCAGGAAAGCAGGGTTTTACTGTGCTAGCTTTGCTCTTTGAGCATTCAACAATTGTACCATTGAAAAACTATATCAGCCTCCACAGGAATCTTCGTTAATTTGACTTCTGGCTGGTGTAAGCATAATCTGTCAGCATTTCAAACCGCGAGAAGTCTCTTCTGCAAGACCTTCTAATAAGAGAGAGCTGACCCTACTGCACAACCCAGTTTGTTCAGCTGAGCGGGCAGATTTCTATTGCCTCTGTTCAAACTTGGCCACATTGTCCTGGCACAGTCTACAGGCAGTTCATTGATCCCTAAGGATGGCCTGGACAAGGTCAGTCACCTGACCTGCATCTTGGATGGCTCTCCAGAGAAGCTGTCTAGAAGGTGATGCACCACATTGCCCCTTCACAAGCAGGACCAGAGATGCAAAACAGACTTCATAACATGACATTCAATCACAAAGCCCCATACTAAAATCTTTCCATTGAATTGCCAGGGTGAAGTTGGCAGAATTTAGGATTATGTTTTCAATGAAGTAGAAAATTCCTTCTATTTTATTTCTAAGCTATGTGTTACTCAAGTGACCAGATATTCCAAATGAAAACTGCATTGGAAACTTTCCAGAAATGGAGGTGTAGCATTAATTCTTTAGAAAGCAGAGCAGAAGGCAACTATCTCGTTTCAAAAGCATGAGTGGTTAGTTGGTGCCCAGCAGTCTTAAGAAGATTAAATATCACCTTAATTTCAGAAGCCTTCTACTCTGGCTATAAAAATGCTACAACCAATTGTGATATGTCAATGTTTGGCTTGAATTAATACCACTGCTACTTTTTCCAAGGGGAAAGTAGTGCAGTGGGTTTTAAGTGTTATCTCCTCCAGACAAGAAGGGTTAATTACCCATTATTCATTACAATAATTGTGGGTTTGCCTGCTCAATGGAAAAAATACATTGTTTTCTGCTTTATAAACAATGGGTTAATTTTATCAAAATGAAAAAAAATAACCTCTGAAATCAGATTTTTTTTTCCATTAGCCTTTTTTAAAATGGAAAAGCATAAAAACTGAAGAAGGATTTTTATCTACTGATCTAAAAAAAAAAAAATTTTAAAAAATTAAAAGCTAATTTGGAGACAGTAAAGCCAGGGAACACATACCCATCTCTTGCACATGCCATTGTTAAGGAGACATGTCTCAGAAGAGACTTCCAGGAAGCTGTTATCTCAAAGCTATCAAAGCCTCTTCCCCTTCCTTGCCTTCAAGGGGCAAAAGTGGAGCAGACGGCACAGCACTAGCCAGGCTCTAGGCTCTCTCCTACCACCGGGGAGATGACCTTCCCTGCTGATGGCCCAGGACCTCATCTGTGAAACTGGAAGCAATAGGTTCCCACCAACTGGGAGTAATATGAGGATAAATACAGCCAAATTGTGAGCCTCTCTGGTATGAGCATAGACGCAGAAAGACAGGCATGTTGTTTTAGTCAGTGTGTATAACTCACTTAAATTTACCATGCAGTTTCAACTTGCAATCCCATATTTCCTGTCCTAATCTCATATACAATGTGGGTTTTGTACTGTTAAACAGTTTCTCTGTGGTTGCTCCATAGCAATGGGCAAATTGATTCCTAAACGAAAGGCCAGACTCTGCTTTCAGATATGTACACTGTTTCCAGTGGGCTGAAACGGGAGTAGCTGATCTGTTCAAGAACAACTGGTGGAAGGATAAACCATAGGTATAAAGCACAGAGAAGATGATTGCTTCTCAGGTCTGCCCAATGCATCTGACTAAAAATGAGCAAGTTATTCTCTCCATGTTTTTTTCCTACCTTTCCTGCTGTTACTAAGATTGCATATTCTTTGGTCAAGGGTACTCAACTGTCCACAACCAGTTGTGCAATAAGACCCTACTACAAGGAGTTAGGAATAATTAAGAGCAACGATGGTATTCCTTTAGAGGAAAAGCTAAATACAAACTCCTATGAACAACCTGTTCAGCATGACAGCAACCTTATACAACTATCACAGGCCTGATCAATGCACACTAGAGCAAATTAAAATGTTTCATTGGCTTCAAAGCAGAATGGATGAAGAACATTAACGTTTAAGGATGGATGTGAACAACAATGAAAGACCCAATAACCTGAAACTGTTCTCCAATGGCATCACCCTGAAGGGGTAAATTGTTCTCTATCACATATTAAGGGATTATATTAACAAGACTGAAGCAACGCCACAGAAAAAAAGAGAAATGAAAAGAAAGAAAAAAAAAACAAAACAAAAAAACAATGCAAAGCACAAGCTATGGAAGGTTCCAGTATAAGAACAATATAAATTACTTAGAAAAAAAGCCTTCACCCTTCAAAGTTTCTGCCTGAAACCAAATCTAAATCACACCTTAGCTGCACAGCAGTATTACTGGATGGGAAGGTGAAATACCTAGTTAGCAGCAGCAATGCAAAGAGTGGCAGTGAAAGACGCAAAACCATCTGTTTAGTAACATGTTGCCTTAGGACAACATATGTTATGTAGGTTATTTGTGTGAGTTCTTTGATACCTGGTTTGATCTACACCTTGGGTTTTTTTGAGCTTAACAAGTAGTAGACCTTATGATAAATCCTGATCTGTATACACAGTCAATGGCCCCCTTGGCAATTTGTGCCAGAAAAATCTGATTCTTGGGGAACATGGTTATTACAACTGTTGCTTTAAAAGGAAACTATTTCTTCAAAACATGTTATTGCTTGTCTGCACACAGTAGATAAGTACATACTGGTCTGTGCTTCTGTCATCCAAGCAAAAGACAAGCTTCGAATATCATCCACCAAATCAGACAGGACACGAGTGAGTTCCCATGTGCTACTGCGAAAGGGACTATCCCACGTAACAGAAACACCACCTGGCTCTAAGCGCTTATTTGTGCTTGTGATTTCTGAAAATAAGTCACTCATCCTTGCCATGGCCACAAAGCATATCTCAGGAATATGTGCAACCCTCTTGTCTACCAGAGCTAGGGAATGACAAATGCTTTGCCTTCAGCAACAAATATCCCCTGTGGGAATGGTGGACAGCGTGAAGCCACTCCAGCATGGGCAATTCACCTGATAAAAGAGTGACGATCCTGCAACAGAGACAATGAGGCAAGGTCCCAGTGGGAACAGATGAAATGCTGTTTGATTGGAACTGAGCAGGCAACAAGAAGTCTCAGAAAGGTGAGAATTTAATTGTCTAGACAGCCTTACTCCACGCAAGGAGAGGAACTGGACAACTAGTCTAACACCTCCCACCTTTGGCATTTCCCTAAGGTGAAAGATAAGTCAAAGGGTTGCCTTTTCCAGCAAAATCATTGAATTTCACTGCGGGTCTCAGCTGTTGGATTTTTTAACCGTACATCCTCAAGATCTAAGAGCAGGAGCTGGTTATTAAAATGGCAGCAGCTATGAGTGAACACAGTTGACAAGTGTGGCCCAAGAGGGAGAGGAGAGCTGGCTTTTTATGTCATACATTACTGCTTCTGAGTGAGGAAAACATAACTGGCAATAAATTACAATGAAAAGAAAAAAGCTGATCAAATACTCAGCACTGAAAAAATTGCCATTAAGAAGAAACTGATTTAACCAGACAGTTTAGTGCATAATGACACATTTGAGCTTCACCCTGTGAAAAGCAAAGGAGAAGCTCTTGGAAAATGAGCTAAATGCCTCATAACTTACACAACATAAAAGCAGAGACACCTGTAGTGCAAAGTCACAGCTGAGAACATTTTCAGTATCAAAACCAGGCTTACAACAGCAGGACAGAAAAGAGGTTTCTTTTTCTTGTGTCTCAAATGTTGCATGCTCAGCATGAGAAGCAGATACCTGCCTCCTCACTCCAGTCTAGCCAAACAGGACAGCTCGGAGAGAAGTGGGGCATCAGTGAGAATTAGCTACGTATCAAGACTTGCCTTAAATCCACTGGGGTAATCTAGCAGGTCTAAAGACTCTGATTCACAGTTCAAGCAAGGTAAGGTTAGACAAATTCTACAGAAGCCAAAAAATAGCAGAAGAAAACAAAAGAAACCAAAAGGCAGTGCAGTAGCTCTAGAGGAAAGGCTGTTGTATTGGCTGACTGCAAAAGCAGTCCCTTTCCAAAAATTGTTCGCAAATAAGTTTCTAATATTGCAGAAAGGATTGTTCTCTAATACCGCAGAAAGTATTGGCAAAGTGAAGAAGCTCAAGACAAACATCCCCCCCCAAGAAACCCTCACCCCTACCATTAATAATTGCTTATCTGTCAAGAAGTTTTGCCCATATCCAGATAACTCTGGAGTCCTAGAAAATTCAAATATACCTAAAAATGGTGCAGATCAGACCCAATTGCTGGCCTGCATCAGACATACAGCACAAACAGTCATTATCTGCAACTGTGTGCCATTAAGACACCTATTGCAATTTTTCTCTCCAGAGCTATGGGCATGGTGGGCTTCATCTGCACAAGTGTTTATTAGCACAACATGCAGAGTACCCAGGAGAAAAGCAGAAGGATTATGCTACCAACAGTTCAGTAGCCTTCAAAAGCCTGCAATATGTTAATAGTCTTTAAAGTGACATTTCAGAGCACCAGTGGCACCTGGTCCAACTGCTCGCAGCTCTGCTTCCATCTAAACCTCTCGCTGTCCATCTCTCAACCCCTCGGGCCAAGGTGAGGAGGGTTGTGCCTGCCTACTCAGTGCTAAAATTTATTGGTTAGGCAAGAGGAAAGGACACAGGATTCTCCTTCGGTTTCTTGTGCACATTCTCCTCTACAGCTGCTGAACGTAACTTTAGCAAACATCAAGGAGAACAGGAGGCTTTACTGAATTAAAATATTTAACATACTGGCTAGTCATCGTTCCCTTTGAAACCAATACCCATCTGGGATTTGACTTCATGAGGACTGCTACAGTCTTTCCATACCATGTCCCAAAAAAGTTCAGAAGGGAAGCACATTGTTGTATACTTTATGTAGGCCCACAGAAAGATTGGGTTTGGAGTGCACATGCACACAAAAGCTTTTTATCTCCAGGGACCTAACCTTTGATAACTGTCATTGCAAACATTTTATTTTGCTCACTTAAGTAGCGCTATCAATAACTGCCTTTTGCTCTAAAGACAAACGTGGTCTGCTTTTCCAAGCAAAGGAAAACAAATTAAAGACTTAAAACACCCATCAGTTGTTCACTTCAGCAATTTGATCGCTATCTTTTTTTTTTTTATTTCCAGAAGACCCTTCAGGCCAGATAATAGTTACTCACTGCCTGCAACGCTGCACTTCAGTCCACAGCATGTGTATTTTTTGAGAGCTTCAGTGAAATATGAGCAAGAGGCACAGATTAGAATCTGGCCTAGAATTACGGTTTGAACTCTGCAAAAACGGATACAGCAGGTCAAATTCTACTCTCAGTTACACCAGAGTAACATTCCAACGAAGAACAGAAAATCCATGTTTTTAGCCCTCATTTTTTAGCTTATTTATACAACCCGGAACGATGGGGGGGGGGTGGTTTAGAAGGATTAAAATCATTTGTAAGAAATCTACGGCAAGCTCCATGTATACAGCTCACTGGTGCATCAGCTGAATCCTTGACTGAAGAATAAAAAAGTGAGTGGCTCTATGTCATTTGGGAGAAGGCAGATAGGTCTTACTGCCTTGCAAGTCTTATGCCTCCCCCTGGCAGTTCCTGGAGTCTGGCTGAATTTAGAGGAAACCCTCCAGGCAGCAGAAATTCAGTTGCAGAAGTACGAAGTTCAGCAGGGTCAATTGTACTCAAATACTCGTGATTCCTCAGTTATTCTGATTTACTGTAACACACAGACTTTCACGTCACCATGGCTAGACGGGTGCTGCTCCCCTTGATACTTAGTCTAATTGCATCTGCCATCGCTCCATTACACTGAAGACAGTGATGGAGGCGTACCCAAAAACCAGTGAAAACAACTTGACATTTACCTTGAAATGGGAAGAACTGACATAAACATGGTGGCAAAGAATAACACCAAAAAGGACGCTGTGCAATACAGTCTAAGGAGCGCTAGTGTGGGAGCAATGGAAGACATTTATGATATACACACAATAAAAGCAGCATTTCGAGCCCCAAACACATGTACACATGAGTGGGTGCAAGTGTGAGTTGCACCCACATGCACCCACGTCCATGTGAGAAAGGGAATGGGGCACGTGCATCTCTGGTGCTGTTGCAATGGAGTTATTCAAGAGAGCATTTATTGGCCCTGTTCTTCCGCTTGCTTACAGTGGAGACACATCAGGGATAAATTTCATCCTGTGATTCTAAGCAGCTGGCCAAAACAATAAAACTGCAATCTGTAAACGTGCTCAGATTTTTTTTTTTTCCCCAAAAGGTAATAACTTCCCTTTACATACACACATGCACATTGTTCAGAAATATTAGCCATTTCTCCCCTGCTCTGGCTCTGGTAAGTCAGGTAATTGAAGCTTCAAAGGAGAATCACGGTTTAATGGAGCTGTGCTTGCCAAAGAAGACAAAGGACTTTCATTAGATTTCTTCCAGCTTATTTACATGACTTATCTTTTTATAAATTCAACTTCCTTCCAAAGTTGATAATGAGGTGCCTTGAAAAAAAGAAAGAAATGGAACGGTTTATTTTGTCGCAAGACAAGTGATTATTTTTGTGATAGAGTGTGTCTGGTGTAAAGTTCAAAAACAATGGAAGTAATAGTCTTTAGGCAAAACACATAACTGTTCCTGATAAAAGCCTCCCAGGAAAAAAACAGCATTTTTCAGAATTCTGCAGAATAGCATTGACAAATACCTTCCAGAAGCAGCTGCCATGGTTAATTTCTGCTCTAAGATCTAAAACCAGGAATGGCTTTTCAATTAGACGTCATTCATAACTTTTTTGCATTTTATTTCTCTTGCCTGAGTAGAGAACGGACATTTCCAAAACAGGAAAAGAACCATTAACATAATAGATTAAAATGTTTCCATGCATTTCAGCCCTTGTCATTCGGATGCGGACACAAATATATCCAATTTCTCCACTGTGGAGTCCTCATAAAATCAGAGGCATGCTGATATTTTCCTAAACTGGTGTCTAAAGTGTGGCAATGAGCCTTGTGAATATCAAGATTTTAGTGAAGAGAAAAACAGAAGCAGAGCAATGGGATAATTTGAAATAATGATGGAAGTTATGTTCTAGGCAATAAGTGATCAAAAACTAGGCAAGGTGATTTGGCCTGATTCATCATTCAGCCGCTGGGATGCATGGAGAAGATTTACCCAAAACAACAGAAGAGGAGAAATGATTAGAAAAAGGATGGAGCAAAGCATCCCCCTCTGCAGGGAGTCAGCTTCAACACTTAAACTAACTGCTTCATTATGGTTTGCATAAAACCCTGACAAATAAGCACTCACCCAGGGCATCTGACAAATTAATCTGAGGGTCTACCCACGTGAATTTATCCCAGATAACTACCACAGTTAAATCATGCCTTAGCTGAATCTAAATTCACTTCAGAAGCACTCAGTTCTGGCCCCAAGAATCCTGTTTCCAAACTTTTTCAATATATACATCAGCAAACGAACAGCTTGTATGTTTGAGTTTCACTCAAAAAAAATAATTCCATGTCATGAAATAAAAACAACATTAAAGCAAAACTATGTGTGCAATAATTAAATAAAAATAAAAAGCTCTAGCATACTTGAGCAGACAACCTAAAAATAGTTTCCAAAGAGATACTCAACATTTCTAAAATTAAAAGCTGTCATAATAAGAGCATGTTGCAATAGAAAATCTTACTGTAAAAAGTCCTGAAACTTGTGTGTGAACTAAAAGAAACTAAAGCAAGAATTTTTACAAGTCACTTGACTCAATATTATGGTACATTAACCTTGATTTTTATTTCCGCTCAGCATTTTTGCTTTTGGACCAGACTAAAACCCAGAAATACAGATGAATACACATATGGGGATGGGGAGGAGAGAAATGGGAGGAATTGGGGGTTGTAATCACTGACAAAATGTAGCATGAGTTCCCTGCTAAAACCCGAGTGGGTTGTCATTTTATCTAACTGATTAGCTCCATCCATAATTAACCCAACTTTTCTCCCTACAGGCTGTGAATCAAAACATGTGTCTGAGAACTTGTGCAGGAGGGGCAGCCTGGGATGGGATGTGGGCTCAGGTTCAGGGCACAGCTCAGCCTTACTCCATTGAGACTAGACTCCAGGAGGAAAGTAACTTGCAAAAACATACATTTCACTGACCACCTCGTATTCAGTAGAATATCACATGTTTGCAAATAAAGTTGCTAAAAATAAAGGGGGTAGCTGCTCTGCCTTTGCACTGATGGGAAAGGCAGATGTTGCCTGTAGCTCTACCCACCACAATTTTATTCTCAATTTATCCACTACCCCCTGTTTTATGGCTCACCCTGTGGTAAGATACTGAAATTCAGAGCTGCTGATTGCCAGTATGAACCTCGTGCTGGTGTTTATAGTGCCTCATACCAGCAGTCTTTGCTGGAAAACAGTTTGGAAATATTGAGAAACGTTCTCCAATCGTTCCAGTGGGAACCCATGAGAGCTCTAAAATAACCTTGGCCAAAAAGGAAGTGAAAAGGGAAATAAAGAAAATGAGTGAAGATAGCATTCCTGATAATACATTCAGTTTATGTGCCTAAATCCTGCCCTCAGACAGAAATGGGCAACTCTGCTGCTAAACAAATGCTCAAGTGAAGAATTTGGCACCCACGTTTCTAACCACACACAGGTCACTGCAAAGCAAATAATTTTTGCTGCCCTTTGCAACACTGGAAAAGGTCATTTCCCAAAGATGCAGGGCCCCAGGGGCGCTCTGAGTGGGCCAAGAGACCCCAGAAGCACTCTGGCAAAGCACGAAAGGCAGCATGAAGCGGCAACAAAATCAGTTCATGTCAATCTCTTCTTCAGGCGACTGAGCCTTTCTACAACCTTCCAGGTATGGCTAAAAGCTGCTAGTGTTTGACAGAATAAGATGCCAGTAGTGTGGCCAATGTCCCAGCCTTTCCAGGCTCCCTCTCATCTCTCTCATTAGGAGTCTAATGATCTCATGATCATCCTAGATTCATCCCATTTCATAGATTTAAGCTATGTCAACATAGTGTGAATGCACTTTCCAACCCTGTGTTTGCACCCCTCCTGCATTAGACACACCTTTACTTTTGTCTGCAATCAAATGTCAGCGTGTTACCGTGGGACTGCTGTAAAATAAATATTTAAACTGTGATTTCTCCTAGTAACAGAGAGCTCCTGCACTGATTTGTGAACACTGTCTGGCATCATGTAAGACCATGAGCAAATGGACAGATGCAATTCAAAGAAGCCAGATTACAGCAAACACACTGACACCCAAAAGTAGGAAACAACACAGCAAAAAATTAGCCCAGATTTCTTTAGTCAAACTGACATGTGAGTTGTTCAGCTGTGGCCCATCTCTAGTGGAAACGTGGCATATGCTGAATATTTCAATGCTGTGCTGAATGCAGTTAGCACAGAAATGCAAGCACAGAGAAACAAACACATGGCTGGTTTTACAGGAGGTGTAACACGGTCTCATCTCAAACAGACTCCCTCATCTTCAACCCACCTCCATCTACCCAAATATTTTTGAAAAATGCCCCAAACGCCTAATGGTCAGTTGTATATCTCCTTATCCATAGAGGTGTGCTTGCTGGTGTGCCTTGTCAGAAAAGGATTCGCACAGGTGAAATTTAACAACTGGAACTTGCAACTTGAAGAATTTTTGCTCCTAGTTGAAGGTATTTTTTGTCTTAATTGTTTGTGGCTCTTTCATTAAGCTAAATGATCTGGATGCCTTTATGTATGCAGGCTGGCATGGGGAAGCCGCCAGACCGGACCTCCAGGCCCACCAAAACTCCCACTTCTCCAGAGGAAATAGCTCTGAGAGCATCTGTGCTTGGAGTTGGTTCCGGGATAATTATTTTGCTGTCAGCCCCATGGTGATACCTTTATTCCCAAGCTCTCAGTCCAGATAAGGAATGAGTGGTGAGCTCAGACCCCTGGAAAAAGGGGTTTGCACTCCAGAATCAAAGTTTAACAATGAACTTATGCCAGAATTTCCAAGTGTTAGTGCAAGGGAAGCAAAGTGGGCTCCCTGGATGGCTCTCTGTGGCAGCTAAACCTGCACTAATTCTGCATTTGATAGCATTCCCCTGAAAGAACAAGAAGTATTTTGGTTGGAAAAAGAATGTTCTATAGGAACAGCAGAAGGCAAATCCTTGCATGTTATACTGGCCGATACCCAACCAAAGTTCCCAGCAAGGACAGAGGGAATTTACCTGCATACCAACTTCACATTTTGGTCCCGAGGGACTATCGATACCTAAAACGAAAAAAACCCTTTTCTGCCTCCAAAGCAGGAGCATTTGGGAATCAAGGGGAAGTCTGAAAGCTCCTAACGAAGGGAAACATTTCTATGGAGAAACTCTTTGGTGCAGGCAAATTAGAACTGGAAAAAATCAAAGCTCTGGAGGGTTTTATGCAACAGTAGCCAAAACCTTGAAAGAAAACATTGTTAAAGGTCTCTATTTTCTCTTTTCTTTGGGGGGACCATTTCTTCTGGAGTGGCCTACATTCTCAGGCCTGAATGCTCCCAAATTAATTGCTTTGCATACTCTTCCCTCCCCCTACCCCCTTTTCTTTCTCTCTCTTTAGCTTAGTCCCAAGCTGGTGAAGTCTTGGCTGGGCCATAATGAACTGGCAGAATGATAAAGAGATGCTGGGCTGGAGGGAGGTGGGGGACCGAAAGCCTGATAATAAGACCAGGATCCCCTACTTACGCCGTGCCCCACCGCGGGGAAGCCATTAAAGAGACGCAGAATAGAAGAGAAAAGGAAGAAAGTTCTTACAGAGAGACCTCCCCTCCCCAGGACCTCTCCAGCACTTTTTCAGAACAGAGCTCTCGACATGGCTAATCCCTCCACCGCTTAATGAACTACAAGCTTCCCTTTCACTCGGACAAAAGTTTCTTTCCTTTCTCGGGCCTAATCGCAGACAAATGGTCCCCCCACCATGATGCCTGTTAAGAACCCATTCCCTTTTTTGAGGCTGTGAGGCAGGAGGAATGCCACTGGCAAGAATAGGTACCCTTGAAATGAGCTCCTTCTGCACTTCTGAGAGATAAGTGGGAGATGACATTGAAGCTATAATGGAAAAAATATTTTCACAAGGCAGCATCTGTTGTTTCAGTGGATGCAGCCCCATTTTTGTTCCAGAATGCTTCTGTGCATCTGTCTATATCTTTTCTGTCAGTGAAACAATTACCTCCCGCCCGCCCTCTCTCTACACACACATATATTACTGCTAGGAATGTTGCATGGCTGCACAATGAAGCTGCCACAGCCTGTGCCGAGTTTCCTACAGACAACAACTTACTGCAAGAAAGTTATTGGTTTGCTTCCAAAATAGTAGGCATGACTTTTACAGTTTATCACTTCACAATACATGGGATGAACTCAAATATTGCCATTTCCATACAGGAAAAGGAAGATATGCTAACTGAGCACCAAAAAGTTGAGCATCCACATTTTACTTTGGGGTATAAGTAATTACCCTTATTTCAGGATAATAAAGAGGCAAAGCGTTTGCAGCTCTCACTTCTGCTGAGCAACAATGAAACCAGACCATTTATTTTACTGTTTAACCTTCCAAATAGAGTACGAATATTTCATTTGGATGACTTTTTAAATGACCATTCAAAGTTGATTTCCCCAAGTTTATAAGATACACCAGTATCAGAGGTGGGAATGTGGCAGGTCCCTCTAGAGCTACATCTTCTGTCTCACACTCCTTTGTGACAAGAAGATGTATAGATTTTAAAGCAAGCAAGGACTTTTTGGACATCTAATCTGAACCCCTATGTAGTCAGTGCTGCTGTATTTGGCAAAAATATTTTCCAGGGAAGTTCCCAGAAATAAGCTGAAGACATCAAAAGATGGAAAATTCATCCTTTCCCTCCGCAGTTTGTCCCAGGGGTTTTTCACCTCTGCTGCCTGGCTAGGTTCTACCTTGCTTTTGTCCAGACCCACCTGTTAGCTCTCATATCGGCTTATGCTGATATTAAAGAGCTGTTTAATATCCTGTATCTTCTGCCCATGAAGTATTTGCATGCTGCAATTAAGTTACCTCTCAATCTTCCTGTTGATGAGGTTTACAGCTGGAGTTCTTTAAATCTCTTTCTTTAAGGCTCTATCAACATTTTTGTGGCTTTTTATAGAGCCCCCCCAATATGTTAGTGTGCTTTTTTATGCATGGGCCCTTCAGTTGTGTGCAACATCTCTCTATCTTGCCAATGCTGTTCACATGGCAAAACAACCTCCAGCTCCCAACAAATGAGACTACACTAGCCTTCCTGCAATGGCATTTCTTTTACGCCGATATACAATCATATTTAACAAATAGAGAGAGGTATTCAACATATAAAAATGCCTTTCTGGACTTCCTATGGGAATGGATACTGCTTATTTTCTGCACCTGGACTGAAGGAAAAGGCAGACTTCAATTTGTTTGAAAAACAGTATTTAGTTACTGGATTTGACTAGAAGGGAAGGGAGATGGAAAAACTCCTAAACCTATCCCAGCACAGAGCCTTGGGACATTGGTTTCTTTCATGCTCTCATGCATAAGAAAATGCTAGAGTTTGAACCCATGTCTCAGGAGAGTTCATATGCTGTTACTTTACAGGGCGGGGAAACCTGTGTACGGATTAAACGAGCAGCTGTAAATCAATTAAGACCAAATGCTCACAATGGATAAAAGTTTACATCAATAAACAGGTCAAGTAAGACCTGAAGCATGTCTCTGGAGCATCACACATTCAGCATTTCCTTTCCTATTACAAACCACCACAGCCATAGTAACTACAGTTTCCTAACAGGCCCTTGTGTAGACAGATACCCAGAGTTTTGAGTATGTCACTAGCAGCCTACAGAGCCTGTCTGGGAACTCACAGACACATTTTTCCCTGCAGAATTCTCAGCAGCTCTTGTTCCTACTCTGCTCTCCTACCACTGTACTTTTGCCTGTACTCTGGATAGATCCAACAAATGCAGAAGCAATCGAGGAAATGACAAGCAGGAATACTAACAAGATCAGAGCTGTGCAAAGAGATCTCACATCGCCACGTACTGCAGAGGAGAGAGAAGCTCAAACCTGCTGGTGTGAACAGGAGCTCTGTGGCTTTGAGCCCACCTTTATCTAAACCACCACATTTATCTGAAACAAGGGTGATGACACACATTTGGACCGAGGGGGCTTTAAACCGAACTAGTAGCAGCTATACAGAATCCGGTCAGAAAAGGTCTCTTTCAAGGCCATTTCCCACTACTACAATATTGAATTATGGCTCTTTTAGGAGAGGCTCTCCCCATTCCAGTGGCAGAGCCCTCCCCAATATCCGGGTCACTCTAGGCTTTTGCAAAAGCAGCACAGAGCTTATCATCACCATCTTGTAGCAGAGTTCACCCCATGGTCTAGGTGAATCTTTGCCAATGTCTGTAAAGCACATAGGATGTGAGAAGTGAGTACTTTCAATCACACATTTCTGACTCTCTAGAGCAGACTCAGTTTCAAAGGGCTGGGTTCAATTCTTATTTCTCTCAAGCTTGTCTGCCCACCAGTACTTGCAGGGTTAGGCATAGGAGGAGAGGACTTCTACCCAGAAAATCAAGCAGCTACAAACCAAAAGGAATCCCGTTCGATTATTCCCAGCAAGCAGATTAAGCAATGAAAGCGACGTACAAGTCCTTTGTGTGGTATTTTTGCAATTATGTTCATTTTTCCTACATTACTAATACGCTACTAGAAACCAGACACCATGCCCAATAATGCGAAAACAAGACAAAAGAATGGAGCCAAGAAAGGGAAGAAAAAGAATGGAAAATACAAACCAGTAAAGTATTCCTCTTAGCAAATGCTGAGTACCAGCAAGGGTACATAATAGCTGGGCCCCCAGACTCACGCAGCTATGAACTAGGAGCAAAGCAGCAGATGGTGGTGCAACAGATTAAAAACTGCTACCAGCTGCCTGTCTGGAAAGCCTTGCTTGGGATTACGGACTTGAGGGTAGAGCGAAAACCTGTAGTGAGAGACATCAAAATGTAGGGATCCTTGAAACGGGAAGGGTCCAGGCCTCACGGAGATTTAATCTGCCCATGTGGACTCTACCCTGCCGGTACTGGAGAAAGCAGACAGAAAGTTTTTTTGTGAATGTGTTACTAGAAAAAGTAACTAGATCGTGTTACTGTTGTGAATCAGTGCATCTGTGCTGGCCCCAGCAGAACTAAGTCAAAATGTACTATGAAATTCAGGCTTCAGAAACCAGGCGAAAATGGATGAAGGTAATTAGCTTGTCGTGGGCTTACAAAGGAGTAGGAATAAAAAAACCCACCATGGTCTATATATGTCCTAGAAGGAAACACTAAAAACTGACTGCTTGTTAGTTTTGGTTTTTTTGAAGACCCCTTAAATACTCTGAGCAGGTAGCACTGGAGCAGCTCTGACAGGTCTTACAGTATTTCTCTGCCCTTTTGCAGACCCTGGTGTGTAGCATGCTGAACTCTCTATGTCCTTCTCTGGTTTTGGGCCACAAAGATTCAGTATGCTAAGACTTCTAGTATAGAAACATACCTGTGGTGGGAGAGTTCCAAGCATCCAGAAGGACCTGGACAGGCTTGAGAGGTGGGCTCGTGCAAACCTCATGAAGTTCAACAAAGCCAAGTGCAAGGTCCTGCACCTGGGACATGGAAATCTCAAGCACAAATGCAGATTGGGTGGAGAATGGATTGAGAGCAGCCCTGAGGAGAAGGACTTGGGAGTGCTTGTGGATGAGAAGCTCAACATGAGGGGGGTTGGAACTCAATGATCTTTAAGGTCCCTTCCAACCCTAACCATTCTATGATTCTATGATTCATACCAAGTGAATATACAGTACTCCTTTCTGCGAAGATCAACCATTAATTCTCTTTACCCTTCTGTCCCTGTTGTCTTCCAGGTGTAATTGTAGAGTGATGCATTACTATTTCACCATTAAGCTGCCATTACAGAGCAATACTTTTCTCCTAAAGTGTTGATAAAAAGTGATGTATGACATTTGAGGGATGATCGCCTTTACTGCTGGCTGCTTGGAATAGTAACTGCAGAGTACTGAGAGCTGAGAGCATTGCAGCTCTTCAGTGTGTAACAAGTGTCTAACAAACTATTTCATTGAGAATTTCATTCACAAGGTCATCCTCATGTTCAATGGTTCTCAATTAAATTCCTGTTAACTACCAGCAGCTACTAGTTTATCAGTGCATGTCTACCTACAAGCTGACAAATAACACAACTAAACAGGAACCCAAAGAGTAAAGGAACTGACTTCAAACTTTACTGGATTTAGCCTTTCCCTTGTATGACAAGAGGTATTTTCCAGAGCAACAGTTAGATGAAAGCTTGGGAGGAGATCTACTGTATCAGGATAGGGAAATGTGCATGTATGCATATATTTATCACTGCAGTCGTCCCAAGGACTCAAAATGCCTGCTGCAGAGGGATACAGTTTCTTTACTGGGTGATATCCAAACATCAACTTCTGTCATTGGCTTTAACTAATGAAACATTCTGACAATAAATCGCAGCAAGCCACATGCCGCATCCATCGTGCCGAACCAGTGTGTGTTTGCACACGCATTTTTGAAAGCACATTTTCCTTGATGATCCTGTAATTTGACTCAGTGGGTCAGTGCAATGTGTGCTAAATGGGATGGGAGAGTCCTTCATGGTATCATTCACATGGCCAAAGATCTGAAGCAAATCTATTAAACACATTATGTTATTCCAGATATTTAGCTGTGGAAACAAGATCAGGACCTGGCTTATGATCACAAGAAAAATGTCCTTTATGACCTTTGTCTTTCAAGAGTGAGGGGAAAAAACTGCCACTTGAACATATATAAGGTTTACTGATATAGATTTCAACCTGGACCAAAGAGGACCTAATGAGCGGGCCAAGTGTTAAATAAGTATTTTATAGCAGTTCAGATTTGGGCCTCCAGTTGTCTGTCCAACCAAATGTTGACCTCTTCCTATTCCACCACCTTCCAAGCCAAGCAACACAGGATTCCTAGTGTGTCTTGAGAATGCAAAGCTCCAAGTAGCCTTGGAGTCTTACTATACAATACCTACATACAAATACTTTAGAATCACACCTTTGCCTCAGCATGACCCCATTTAGTTTATGAGAAACTGTCTTCATAAAATTATTTCTAAAACGGAAGGAGAAAGAGAATCTCCTCGCATAAACACTGCCCTACACTTTTGAAGGAAGCCCAGTACCCAGTGAGGTAGTTGCCCCTGTCATAGAGGGCAAATACAAGGAGGTGAAACACCCATCTAGTTGACCACTAACTCTTTAATGCTATGTTTGACACAAACAAAACCATTTCTGAGCACTTTGGTACAGGTGTTCAGAAAGCTGGCATCTTCACATCGTATTTGTCAATCAAATAAGATCTTGCTGGGAAATTAGTAAAGCACACAGGCTGCCCTGCTAAGACTTTTTCTGAGAAAACTGGTGACATGAGCAGCAAGACGTGTCACCACTTGCTGCCATGGGGGGCCATTAGTGGGTCAGATCCTGCCAGCAATGCCAGGCAGTGTACTCCACCGATACACACTGGGATCTGTGGGAAGGGAGCAGTCAGGGTTTATTGCCATTTCCGTGAGGAATAAACCCCGATTAGACTGGCCAAGGCAAACGCTGGCCTGCCCTCCTGCTTGCCACAAAGGTCAAGCCAAGCACTGGCTGTCATCTGCTGAACCTGTGCCATTCCCCACGCAGACGAGGCTCTGCTTTTCCAATATGCAGCTACGGCCAGGCCTGGCAGATGCTCTTCGTTGGTGATGCCAGGACTTTCGCCTTGGCTTGGCTTCTCCCATTTGGATGGGAGTCATCTTTAGCGGCAGACAGGCTGACGCCTAAGAAGGGCTGCCCTGCAGGCAGAAAGTGACCCCTCAGTGATAACCAAGGCCTTCCTTTTCTCCTGCCTTGGAGTCCATGCTCCAACCCCAGAGGCAGAAAAGAGACAGACGCATGGTGCAAAGAAGTGCTGGATCTACCCCTTGCTGCTCAGAATATGAAGGCGAGAAACATGGTCACTCCATTTGCTGCTAAGAACTTGAGTCTATAAAAGAGCAGAGCTGGCAAAGTTTATTTTAAAGCCAGTGCTCTTTGACATGAAGACAAAAGAAATCTGTTAAACTAAACCACCAATTATAATGGTCTTTTTACATCAAAAGAGAATTTAGTAGCTTTGTTGCTTTCAAAATAATAATAATAAAAAAAAGAATCACTTCTTAGGAGACACAAATTAAATATTTCTCTTCTTTGCTGACAGAAAGGGTGAGGTTTCTCTCATCTGCTGCACAAGTAATTCGTACGCGCTCTCCTCGTGTAAGACTATCCCTCTCCGCCATCAAAGCAGTGTAGGTAGAGTTTAATTGCTGCCCCTACTTGCTCTGCTTACAAGCCTTGCCTTAGAAGACACGTCTCCCTTCGAAGATGGATTTTACCGTCAAATCCCTCTTTTCAAAGCCACACCCACTGCACAAGATCACAAAGAAAGGGGATTATTTAAACACAAAACCACAACTGTTTGATCACAGGAGTGTTATCACTTATAAATACTGCAGAATCTTTCAAATCCTCAGGTATTCATATAAGAAATAGTTAATCTCTGCTCCACATCATAACAACATATTAGTACTTCTTCACCAAAGCGAGTTAACTTAAACTCTGAAAATGAGAATGGCACTTATATACATAACACACATAAATAAATTATACTCCCTTTTCTATGCATTAGAGACCTACTTAGAGATTAGCCCAAACCAAATGCCAGAATCTAAACAACCTCAGGTTGTAAAAACATGTGAATCCAAGAGAATTAACACCTATCTCCAGTAACATATCAAGAGGATGCCCTACAGTAGAGAAACCCCTTCCCCACCTGAACCAGACAAATTTTAGGAGAGTCCTTCCTTCAGGACAAATGGCTTTATAGAACATCAGTATTGGCTGTGGGTTATTTCTGATGCAAGGACTATGGAAACATGTAAGTTTGTTGAACTAAACAAGGAAGATGGAAAAATTTAGGAAAGGAATATACCAAATGTCTTGAAATAAATAACTGCATGGCTATTTCCCGCTGAGCTTACAAAGATGTATGTTAAAATTGTGCAAAAGCAACCAACAGAGCTATTGAGACAACTTTGAGAACGGAACAAACTGAAGAGAACAGAAAAATGTAAAATTCCTGCTGTATGGAAAATTCTGACATTTCAACACTTGTTTTATATCCTGGGTCTGAAATGTTGACACCTTTTAATAATTGTCTAATGGACCAAAACATAAAACTGTTTCATTTTCTTGTTGTCAAATCAAACCCAAACATGCTAATATTCTCAAAAATTAGACGCCCCATTGTGATGTATTTAAAAAGCTCAAAACACTTAATTTCTCACTATGTTGACACTAGACTGCCTTCTCCCTCTCTTGCACATTGCCTTACGGGAGCTGTAGTTCCTGGCCATACTTCTCCTAACAGGTATGCAGAATGTGATCCATTCTTGTGATGGATGAAACAAGTTTGGACAAGAGATACAGGTAATCGTATTACAAAAATAGCTCATGGGAAAGTATCTAAGATTAAAATGTAACTGCTAGAAGGTGCTTGCTGCATTAATAGAAGCAACTTAATACCTTATTGAACTAACTCAGAACAAAGTAAGTTGAGTCAGATTCAATAAAACAAAATATTTTAATTTGAATCATGCGTACTCAAATAAAATTTCTTCGGGATTTTCCCAACAGAAGAACTGATATTTTTGGCATAATCAAAGTTTTCTGAATTAATGGGTTTATAATTTTATAGAAATTCCATTTTCCATTAGAAAATGTCTCCGGGAAAAAGTTTCCAAATAGCTTTCATAAACATTGTTGGTTGAGGCAGCAACCATCTTCCTGTTCATTGTACACTGGCTAGTAGGGCTAGTACAATAGGGTCCCAGTTTGTGTTGGGGCTCTTAGATTTACCTTGTTACCAATATCATTAAATACTAGAAATACACTCCTACCGCCTTCTTTTGTAACAGCTTTTCTGGTTTCTTGAGGTATAATTCTTTCTTCTCCAAGCAAGAAGTCCATTCTACATTCATGAAGTTTCTTGCATTGCCGTACAAAGGACTTATCCTTGGATCATGAAAGAAGCTGGCAAGGCTTACTACCCCTGGCAAAACTTTACTGAATGTGGCTCAGATGCCAAATTTACTATGAAAACACCCAGAAGAGAAGTCTCACATTGATTTCTTGTACTTCCCTGACACAACAGCAAATAGGTCTTCTCCTGTGGCTAGCACTTCATAGACAAGTGAGTAAGAGATATGTTCTGTGCTGGGCTTCATTCTCATGGCACACACCTACTCCTCCAGGCAAGAGAAGTTATTTTCTGGGCCTGGGGGAAAGTATTTGACAGTAACTGATCAGGACGAATGGCTGCTGTGGGCCTCTCCAACCCAGTGAAACATGGTAACGCGCCATCCAGAATTTGTACTACCACAGCTTAAAACACATTAGGAAAATAGCCCAATCAATAAATCCTCAATGAATGCACCAGCACATTGCTGCGTTATCACACAAGTGGAAACAACAAATGTGTCACTCCAGTGATTGTTTGATGTGAAATCATGTGGAACGCCTCATTTGGAGAGCAGCCCGGTCGGCCTCTCTGAAACCGATCCCCCTCGCGCCATGTTAACGAACTCTGGAGCGTGAAATCCAACCTCGCATCTGCGCTGCTGCAATCTCATTTTGTGCCCGCTACGTGTCAGCGTCTGTTTTTATTTTCTGGCACCTTGAGCAAGTGTTAGTGACTCTAAATAATAAGTGACATACGGACGCTTTGCTGGGAACAAGCACCTGGACTGAAGCACGGCATTCATTAAACCCTGACACATTCACCCTCTGCACTCTTTTCAGTACCTTCCTTTCTTTCCCTTACCACACAATTACTCACGTGCCTGATGTGAGAAATGGAAAATATAGCATGCCCCACTGGCCTAACAACTGGACCATGATTCCAGCAAAACTCTCCTCCTCTATGGTCCCTTTTATCCTTTCTGCTTGGCACATTTAATAAAACCACAGACACACCTTGG
Source organism: Tringa tobata (assembly GCA_033628505.1). Classification (NCBI taxonomy): domain Eukaryota; kingdom Metazoa; phylum Chordata; class Aves; order Charadriiformes; family Scolopacidae; genus Tringa; species Tringa tobata. The sequence continues at coordinate 4,633,280 of JAHREE010000130.1, read as the reverse complement.
TCGGCTTCTTCATTAGAGAAGATTAGGCACTTATTTTTCTTTACTGCATTAAAACCAGGGATGCCATACACAGGTGCAGTCAAGCTAAAAGGGTATGTATGTTTTGCTTTAGATGGGAAAACAAATTTCAGAGGAAGTCAACTGCACCTCCACCGCTTTGTAACACGCAAAAAGCTTGTATTTTTCATGGGCATCTTCCATGAAGTTGAACTTCAGAGAAAGTAAAGAACAGACTGGGAATCATCACAGTTTTGAGACTTGTTAGTGCTCTCTTACCTTGTGTACCTACTCACTCACCACCACAGCACGACTGGGGAAGGAAATGAGAAGGTGTAATAGTCAATCATTTTACGAACTTGAGGAGGTGAACTAACACTGAAATTTGTATTCTTGAGGAAAACAAAAAAATGTACCTTATCAGCTTGACCGGTCTAGCCTATGGCATCCTTAGTTTCTAGTAAAGGACAGACAAACTGTCTTACTTAGTCTTTGCAAATTAAGAACCTAAAGTAGCTTTCACATTTAGCTTCAGATCCCAGTTTCTATATCTGATAAGTCAACAGAAATAGAAAGCTGCAGAAGATGCATGTTGGGTAATTCGTGGGTGATCAGGAAGTTTCCAGCAGTCCCCCTCCCCACAGCATTTTCTGAATTAAACACCTAGTGTTCTACAAAGAGAAAGCTGTGTCTGGAAGGGTGGAGAGATTATAATGGCTGTGTCATGTGGCACTGGGTAATGCAGGATAAACTAAACATTTGCAGACCATGAGAGGAAGAGAGGTTTACAACTTTGCCTACAGCAAGCTCAGTCTCATGAGCTGAGGATGGGACAATCATGAGGATTTTCCACTGAGCATCTACTTTCATTGACAGACCATCCACTTCCATTAGCAAAGACAATGACTGCTCCTTAAGCCTCTGGTCATAACTTGTGTTTTATTTGTGTGTTTTTTTTTTTAAAAAAAAAGCTTTCCAGTGATAATTGGAGTATTTACCTGGACACCCCATGAAGTTTGAACTTCCCAGTGGCAAAAAAATGCCTTGGCTAAAACAATGTGTGAAAGTAATACTAAAACATCAAGAAAAAGCATATATATGCACATTCCCCGAAAACCAGGGAGAAAAGAAGATTGATGACAAACAATGTCATTAGTCTTTAAAAAACACAGCCTGCAAAAAACTCAAGTTAAAGGAGTGAAACACCAGGGACTCATCAAGCCGAAATCAATAAAGCAGCATTTAAAAATCCATTTCCAGTTAAGAATAAGGCTGTTGCTGTAAGGGGAAGGAAAAACCATCAGTGGTAGAACAGAAAGGACAGAAGCAAAAGCAAAATGTGGAGACTGTATATCCTAAGAGAGATGACTGTTAGAACATAAACTGCATCATCCACTGAATAGGTAACCATTCAGCAGATTGATGCAATGTGCACACATTTGAGGCTGGAAGAGTGCAGAGTTTCAGGCTGTGAGATTCAGTCTTCAAAAGCAGAGACTTTAGGACAGCCAGCTCAACTTGAACTCTCGGGCAAAATCTGTGACGAAAACAGCTAATGCATTATTTGGATACAAGGAGAATACTACATAGAAGTGGATACGTGATCTGACTGTATATATAGTAGTATCTGAGACAGTATTCAGGATCCAGACTCAATGTAATGGCTCAAAAATTAAATAGAAAGTATGAAGAAAATGAAAAAAATAGTGCCAAAGTGAGCCAAAAACATTCAAGAGAGCTGGAGAAAACACTTGTAAATGCTGAAGTACTCAGCACATCCTAATTGTTAGAAAGAAGGCTGACAAGTGAGTTAAGCCCCCTTAAAAGAAACTACTACATAACCAACACATAAAATTGGGGCCTCTGCAATCTTGGTGAACCAGAAAAAACATAAGACAGTGGCTGGGAGTGTAAGTCAGCAAATGGCAAAGGAGAATTGGTGACAGCACAATTTTTTATGTTTCATTCAGCAGCATCTTCAAGTCCCTGAGTAAAGAATTTTCCAACCTTTTCCTGGACACATACACAGACTTAGAGCTGTAATACGGGACTAAGTCAGTCAGCTGTTTTTTCACAGCAAATCTTTTATGGATTCCTAAACCTGCCATTTTTCATTAACTTTAATCTTGGCAGATAGTAATGTTTAACCCTACTTTCTTAAAAAAAAAAAAAAAAAAAGGCAAAAACTGAATGACCAAACTTAAATATTTCACCATTTTTTCCAAACAAAAGGAATTAATGTAGCGGATCTGGATGGTTTGAAATCTGTGAAGGTATTTGATTTTAAAGGCTTAACAGGAAAATAAAAGGTAGTGTAGGCCAATGACACCAAATTTGCTTTACAATGTGTAGTACGCTGGATCCAGACTTTATACGTGTCCTCTGTGTGCTTACTCTGATATAAACAGTTACAGCAAACCAGAAATATGTGCTGTCTGTGCAAGACGGACTGGAATTCTGTCCTTGCTCACATCTGATCTGTTCACACAGAAGTCAGCAAGATCAGCCAAAGGAAGAGAAGTTCTCAAGACAGAAGGTATTTCACAACAACAACAAAAAAAGCCCTAAAAAATTTGATCATGAAGAAGGAAAGGTCATGGGGAGCAGAGTATGCATCTTCATATTCTTTGTATCGTATTGTAGTGTGTGACTAGCTCTTGTCCACTAACTTAATCAGGAAGACATATTTTAGAGAGTGACAAGTAAGAATGAATACATTCAGTCTTGTTTTCACCGCAGGACACAGAGATTGGCTTTGGATGTCTTTTTGAAACATTAATTTGCCAGGCAGAATGGGAGCCTGAGGGCAGAAAGCTTCAAAAAAAGAAAAAAAATATATATCCCAAAAGTCATCTAAAATATAGGGCTACACTGTCAGCTAGTGTAAATGAACATAACTCCACTAATGAGAAGGAGCATCTATAGTATAAACCAGAGGAAGATCCGTCCATGACAAACTGAAATTGTGCCCTTGGTCACATCTGATCTATTCACAAAAATATGCATGCCTTCTGGGGCAAATTTTACTATCTGCTCAAGTTTGTTTGGGGAATATGTGCAGCTATGTCTGCTGGGAGAACCAGGAGGGGCATAGGGAGTGCTCTGGCACAAAAAGCACTACATCATTAAACATCTTGAGGAGCAAATTCAACCCCCAGTTGCACAGAGGACAATTAACCCCCTCCAGAGCTCTGCTCCAGATGATCAATCCAGTGCCCAGTGCTCATCACTCTTGTAGTGAATTCCTGGTAGAGCCATGCTCTCAAAACATTGTGTTGGCACAAAATAGGAGCAACATTGCTGAAATAACCATCATAACCATTCTACCATAAAGCTGAGCTGCTTTTAAGGGGAGCGCAATTAGAAATAAGAGAGAATTTATCTGTCGTGACTGGCAGTGTGCTCCAGTTCAGAGCAAATTCCCTGTCATTTACACATGCAGCTCTATGTGGTTTTAACCTTAGCATAGTCACTGGTAAGTCAATAGTAACAGAAGGGGTGGGGGGCAGGATGATTTATTTTTCCTTCTTGCTGCTGCAGAGTAACTGCATATTTTCCTTGTCAACAGCTGTGGTTCATATACACTACAGAGATAGGCAGAAAGAGGAGAAAAAAACCCCACTCAATAAACAAAATGTAGGACTGTAAGGAATTCTTATTACGTGCTGAGCATGCCAATATAATGCTATTTGCTGTCTCCCCTCTAGGTCAGTAGAGATTCCAGCATCTTTTGTCCAAAACAGTTGCTCTTCCCCCGGAGTCTGTGCAACCCCCCATCTTTGTGCTGTACAGCCAAACCCCAATGGAGGCTTTAACCAAGGAAGGGTGACCAAGTCCCACTTGTGCACCTAGCTGAAACGCCTCTGCTCTTCACAACAAATTGCTGCATGCCTGTCTACCCTCTCGCTTTTGTATCACTCTTCCACGGTTCTTTTCTGATGCCTTCCACATGACTTGCTCGTGTCTATAAATCCTTCTCAGTCCCAGCCCTCTAATGCCCTCCACACACTTCTGCTGGGAGGTTTTACTGACAATAGAGTCCACAGGGACACGTGGTCTTGATGCTAACAGCCAGTGACACTCCTGCTTGCTTTTCACCTTCTCCACACATGGCATCTTGCTTATAGCTTAGGATATTGGAAGCTCAAAGAGGACAACTCTGGCCATGCTCCCCTTTAGCATAAAGGCTCACAAACAAAGACTGTGGAGGTGCTGTGTCTACCCCAGCCACCTCTGCCACAGTAAATAGTCACTGAGTCTGCCCCAGCAGCAAATTAAACATGGAAATATAAACTGCTGCAAATGTGATGGCACAAGAATGCCATTTCAGCTACCACAGCTCAGCTGATGAGAGGTAGCTCATTAAATGGTAATCACATCAGCATTGTTCATCAAAAGCCTGTGATTTTATGTTGCTTGAACTTAGCTACAAATTCACTAGCACCTTACTGACATGAAAATATAAGAGCATTCAGACAGCCCTTTGCCTCAGCTTTCTTCTGGGTAGAATAGCAAATATCGTCAGCTGTCTACGAACACAAAACACAAGTGCTGACCTAAACCTTCACCCACCATATGAGCCAAACTATAAACTTACTCAAAGGGATACAAAGTCCTTGCTTTACTCTAAAAACTGTTTTCAATTACTTTGACACTTTCCAAGAAAGCTAACGTCACAGTTTCATGACAGAGAATGTTCATTGAAGTGTTGATTAACATTTGTGTTGTGGTAGTGCCTCAAAAAAAACCCCTGTCAGGTGCCCACTGTCTGCAGCACTCCCTCCAAAAGCATTCAGCTTACTGAAATACCAAATCACTTTTGCAGGTATGAATGCAAAAATATCTGGGCTGGTTCTCAGGAGACTGTGACAGTTGTAACTGGACCACACAAGTCACCACCTGAATGGCCATTCGCTTCTGCTGGGACCAAATCCACCTAATGCAATACAAATATGCCCCCAAATATGCCAGACTGGCTGAAGCTGTGGAGGACAAGAAATGAAGGTCAATTATTTAGAGTTCCAGTGAAACCCAAGCAAACGTATTTATCCATGCAGTTTTGAGCTGAATTTGTTTGTGGAGGAGCTCAGCAGAAGTTGAGGACAGTAGAAAGAACAAAATTGGTTTTCCACTGTTTTGCCTTCACCACACAGAATATTTTTTGGGGAAAAAAATAACACAGTATTTGAGCTTCTCACAGAAACCATGCTATCCAAGTTTTTCAGTTTGAGATCTCATTTCATGTAAGTAATACTGGCTCAGTAAATGGCTCTTGGAGAAAACCATGTTACAAATACAAACATATCAGGAACAGATGCCATGCTGCAGAAAACTAGCTGTTCTCAGGTGGAAGAGTAAGCATTTAGAGCACCCAAAACAATTTTAATATTCATCATCATAAATAAATAATATAAAATAGTCAGCGATAGTCACAGGGGTCCTGCAGCCAGGCTGAAACCTGATTTCAAACTAAACACCATGGAAAAGTGAGCGGCATTGCTGGCATTTCCACAATGCAGGTTGGAAGGAACACTATAACCACTGACTGACACTTGACTCCTTCCAAATAACCTTCAGGAGTTGCACAAAAACAACATCTCTCTGCACCCACTTGCCTTCCACTCTCGCTCCCCAGAGAAATGCATTGCATCCTCCCAGATGGACTGAAGTTTGATACTGGCAGCTGCACCGATGAGAGCAACAAAATGCAAAAAAAATCTTGCTCTCCTGGGCTAGGCGCTGAGCTATGCCTACGTGTCTGGAGCCAGCTACTTTCCTGCCTGGCTTTCACAATGCCTGCCTCTCTTTTGTTGTGCTCAAGGAACCTCGTATCTGCTTTCATTCACAGAGAAAGATCACCCACAGAGCAGGACCTCCATGTGCCTGGAGGGAAATCTTTCTCTTTCACTTGGTGGGTTTTATGAGGGCTATCTTCCAGTTTGCACAGCAAACATATGGCCTGATCCAAAGATCATTCAAGTCAACAGAAAGGCTCCTCTTGACTTCTATAGGCTTTGGCTCTTGCTGCTCTGGACAGCAAGGAACTCTAGTCTTCGTAATAAGGCCCTGGGCCAAAAATAGGGTTGCACACATGACACGGCTCTCACCCCAACCCCATTCTCATCCCCCACCTGCTTCTACAGGTCACAGCTTTGTGGCCACAGGAAGATGTTTACATCATGGTCCTATTGACACAGGTCAGAGTTCAAGGAAGCCAGTAAATCATGAGTCTAAATAGGGTAGGGCTGGAGCCGGGCGGACGAGAGAGGGGAAGTAATGAGACCAGAACCATCTCTTTGAAGAGAAACAAATGCGAATGTTTACAGTCCCCTTGGTGCATTCTCCCTCTGCTGAAAACATGTTCAGACGCTGGTTAGCTAATCTGCCTTCTGAGAAGTTGTGCTGAATGGCAAGGAGCCCTATTCATGCCATCAACAAGATCTTAGCCTATGCTTCAGTTTACTCTGCAAAAATCCTAGTGGCATGGAAGGGAGCCAGACCATTAGACCTGTATTTTCATATGCACTGTACCAAAGAGGCTTAACTATGCATTGTGTATTCCCAAAGGGTTGGTGAAATCAGACATAGTCCCGGCACACAGTGGGATTCTTCTCAAAACGGAGAACAAAACAAAAAAAAGAAAAAAAAAAACCACACCAAACCATCAAACACCCAGTTAGCAAACAAGACAGGGCATATTTCTGCACTAATCTAAACCACAGTACATAGTCTAACAACCTTTCACAAATCTTCTTCATTTATCATTAATCTGAAGGCAACTTCTTTTTCCCCAGCAGAGGATGTATGATCCAGCTCCTTCATGCTACAACATTTCTGGGTTTCCTACGCAGTTCAGAGAATCTCAAAGATATTCCCACTGCCTGTAATTACAGCAAAGTGCATTAGCACTTCACTCTGTCCCTCACTGATTTCCTCTGCCTCATTAAGACTCCAGGAGTGTCTGATGAGAGCGTTTAATTAAAAGTGAGTGCAAACTGATAATAAAGCCTCGTGATTCTTTTGTTCATCTGTTTGTTGATCAGTAAATGGTAAGCTCAAGGGATTGAAGTCCAGGACAAAATGAGTGGAGGAACAGTAAGAAGGGAGAGTCAACATGCAGGTGTGGCACATCAACTCAGCAAAATCAAATTTCACGCTGAGATCCATGTAGCAAGGTTGGACATAGTATTAGAAATGCTTGACCTTTCTTCCTTTTAAGAACAGTCCATATTTGAAAAACATCTGAAAAGCACTTACAAGACAGGACAGTCCTGTACACAGGGACAGGCTTCTAAAGGGAAGTGTGATCTGTCTGACAGGCTCCATCCACTTAGCAAACATAATCCAGCTTGTCTTCAGCACAACCTCTTAATTGACGCCTCATCTACAGTAGAAACATTATACTTGCATAGCTTTATTGCCAGACCCTTCCTTGCTCAAACAGACACAGAAAATTATCATATGGGCAAAATCCTGCTATTGCTAGTAAAAATCAATTTATTCCAGCTGAGCAGCTGGTTGTAGGATTCTTTTTCTCTGCAAGAAAGTCCCAGCAGAGATTCACACAAATAAAATGATCCCCAGGTAAGCAACATTCACTTGGCTTCCCAGACATAGCCTTGGCTGATACAAGTATTATTGGATGGCTGTTTCAGAGAAGAAACCGTGTGGGCAGTCAGCTTCCCACTTCTGTAGCTTTCAGTGAAACCTCCAACTTGTCTTCAGCCCTTTTAAGCCACAAATGTTGCTCCTGATCAAGTTTTTAATAAATAGAAAAGGCAGCTACTGCATTTTGCAGCAGACAGTTGTGGCCCAACTTTGCTGCTCTACAATCATACAAATCTCTGGACACAGATGCTGAATGGCTCCTCTTTTGAGGCAACCACAGAAAAGCCCGTGGGATAAGATTGGCCTTTCCTACATAACCTGTACATTTAGATGTTGTAGCTGAAAGTCAAAAGAGATCACAGGAATATCTGTACTGACTGCCTATCTATCACACGGCAGGAGACATTGCCCATATTCTTCATGGGAAATGCAAAATTATTTTGTTAACGCACTTTCCGATATTTATGCAACTACACTGAGCACAACAGTGAAGGAAGGCCCAACGACTGACTCACTTTCCAGGCCTTCATGAAGAAGAGGGTTAATTGCCTGAGGTAAGCCCCAGTACTAGCAATATCTCTGGATGCAAACACACACAAAAAAAGATCTTGAGAGATCCCTGCCAAAAGCCCTAAAAAAAAATTGCTGGCTCCTACTCTGGCAATGAAAGGTCCTTGCCACATGAGAAAGACATAGAAGACAGACATTGAAACTACTGTGGTGTCTCGGAAATAACATAAAAGGCCTTCATTTTGTTGGTATGGTCTACTGGATTGGGCTAGAAAACAGGACAATATGAATTATTCTGTGGCAGTAACTATTTTCCTTATTGTTTCCTACCTTACTTTTGGGTGACCTGTGAATTTTAACAACAGAGGATCACAGTTGTTAAAATGGCTGCCATTTTTGTTGTGGATGCCCCATCCCTGGAAGTGTTCAAGGCCAGGCTGGATGGGGCTTTTAGCAATCTGGTCTAGGCAGGGGGGTTGGAACTTGATGATCTTGAAGGTCCCTTCCAACTCTAACCATTCTATGATTTATTACTTATTCTGTAGCTATTGCTCAGAGACTCCATTCAGGCCAGGAGGCACACAGACCAGGAGCACAAAGCACAAGGTGACACAGGTATGCAAACAAACCTTATGTCTGGTTTATAGGTTTGAGCCACTATTTTCTTATTAGGTAACTAAGGTAAGATGCAATGGTATCAGTCATCCTTCCTGGTACCTGTCTAGCCACACAAGTGATAAGCAACACAGCCCACAGTGTTGCTTTTAGTAGGGGACGTGCACAACTCCCTCCTCCAGCTACCTGGAACAGTATACTTCAGCCTTATCTGCACAGGAGAAAAGCATTGTGTTAGCAAACATACTTGTTAGCACAACATTAAACATAATTTGTCCTTCTGAACAACGATTATCGCTTTTCAAAACACATTAACTGATCTCAGATATTTCACAGAAACCCAAGTTAATGACTTGTTAATACATTTTAACTGTGTCTTGGCTCAGGCCCTCTGGAAAGTCAAGGACAAGCTTATCTCTCTACCTGCAAATGATTTAACTATCATTACTTTTTTTAAAAAAGGGTTGGTTGTAATATTTGACTGTTGAATTCTCTGCTGCTTTCTGTTCTGCATATTCCGAAGCACTGGGCTGCTGCAGGTATTTTTGATGACCCTCAATGAGAGGCAATCCAGCACAGATCTGGATGAGCATCCAGCATACGGTGCTCCCTGCTCCGCTGGGGATGAAGTCCACCGGCTGCAGCTGTTCAGACAACTTTCCTAACTCCATCCCATGATGCAACGTCTCCTGCTCAGAAATTACTCAGAAATCCCCACTTACAAAAACAGGACACAGGAAGAAGGTTTGTAGGACACCCAGGGCAGGCTGGTATAACCACAGCTCTGTCAAAATATGTGTCCCTCTGTGGGCATAGTAACGCTCTTGCATGGTTAAGTGATGCAACCTGCCACGTTCCAAATAAGCACCAGCTGCAATTTTCTCCATATTTTGAAAATTACATGTGGCTCTCAAGAACCTGGCAAATTGTCAACACAGCCCCTAGTCTGGTGCAATTTAAGTGTCCTTAATCCAAATGGTATAAAAGGAAACAGTTACAGAAACCCTGAAAATAAAGGATGATGGTGGGTTGATGGCTTTCTAAATATTTCTTAAAAGCCTGGGGGTGCCTTCTGTAGACATCTACTTTGAGGCAAAACTTTAATAGCCTGAGCTGCCATCACCTTCCTGAGAAGCTAGTTTAAAGGCTATATTTAGAAGATCTTGCCAAAAAAGTTTCCTTTAAATCAGGCTGCTTAGTCCTACCCAGAAAAAGATGTCATTTCATACTCACTTGCTTAACTTTTAGTTATTTACACACACACACACATTTTTTAAAGGAGAGAGACGACTGGGCTACCTCCTAAACTTAAAACATCATAAAAAGCTCACAGAGAAAATGCCAGCTTTGTGCCTAGTAAAAAACCAACATAGTATTTTCCCGGCACTGTGCAAATGACTGATCCAGTGATTGTTATCTTTGCAAAATGCTCAAACTATGAAATGCTTTGTTGGCAGCTACCAAAAAACTTTTGGGTAGAATCTGGCTTATGTGATTTGAACACTGCTTAGCATCTGTCATGAGAAAGGCTTAGGATGAGTTTTCTTCTTTTGCAGGAATGCAATGAAACTGAAGAAAAACTTGAAAGCATGAGGAAAGAAGCAAATGAACAGAAGAGCTAAGTTATTACTACTGAAGTGTTCTTCAAGCATATTTAATCAGCGAACATTAATGTGAACCTGTCTTCTTGGGGACAGATTACATGACCTCTTTCTGTAAGTCTTTTCCAGGTTTTACATCAATGATTCATCCCTCTTTGGGGCAAAACTTAACACCAGTGCACTGATCATGCATCATCATTAAAAATCTCATTGCATTTTTCACAAAAGCCAAAATTCCAATTTGCCCAATTAGTGTACACTGCCTACCTAAAAATCTCCCTTCATTTTGAATCACAGAAGCATTACTTTACTTTATAATAGCTTCTGTTCAGAGGAAACAGCCTTCATTCTTCACTTTCACGAAGATTGTGTAGTCATTTGCACTTACCCAAAGTGGATATAAAACGCTATTGACATACACTGTATTAGAGTCCTACTGGGTAAAGCATCATACAAGATACTGTGCAGGGGAGAAATGAGCATTGTAAGCTGTCCAAGCTATGGGAGTGTAGCAACAAGGACAGAAAAACATTATGCATGCTTTGAGATATGACTTCCTTCCTGCTGCAAAGCTGAAAACCTTCATAGTGACTGCAGGGCACAGCCCTCCTAGGAGACATCTCCTTGGATCGGTCCCTCAAGGATCTCAGGTTTTCTGCCCATACTTTAAGTTGGGTTTAGTCAGAATGGCCTTACTGCAATGTTACACTCTGCCCAAGGTGACATCTTCTATGGATATAATTTTCTTACCGTTTTTTTCAAGGAAATGTGAATGGTTCTTAGCACAGAAACCATCTTCTCACAGAAAATTCTGGTTTCACCAAACTCCAGAACATGCTACTGGGGGCTTGTTTGCCAGCTCCTGCTCTTCCTTCCAGAACATAGCACCTTGGGTGACTTCAATGTACCACCATATCTTCTAGCCCGGTGGATACCCTTTCCTCAGTCCCTCACGAAGGGTCTATCATATCACCCACCCCTGCACCCAATGGTCACATCTATCTGCTGGTGTTTCCTCTACTGCTAGTCACCACAGGAGAGGTACGAGAGGACATGGAGAAGATAATTCCATAAGCCTTATTCTCCCAAGATGCAAATCTCGGATACTGAAAAATACATGCAAGATTTTCCCTCAGAAAGCAGATTTCAAAACTGGAGAATCAAACTCAGCATTGGCATATTCCAAAGCAAATGGACAACTCAGGCCAGACTGAAGCCCAAGGGACCGCACAAGGCAGCGTCCTGCTTTTTAGCAATGCACTTCTGACCATCACACCACCACACTTCAAATTAAAGGTCTGCAAAAGCCTCCACATTATAAATGTCTATCGGGTACTTCCACGTCATACAAAAACGTTAAGTGACAGAGAGAGATAAGCGAAGAGGGAGAGAGAACTAATGCACTAAGGAAATCAAATGCTGAGGCACAACTGACATAAGCACTAAATATTTACCTCAGTTTAAAAACTTGAGTTATTTTCCTTTTCAGTCCCATCAAATCACCTTCCTAATCCTATGCACTTGTAATTTTCCCCAAAGGATATGAACACAGTAAGTAAAGCATCTACTTGAGGAAAAGCAAATAGTTGCTGGTGTGACATGAATTGCTGAAGAAATGCTGCTAATGGTCTGATCCAAATGCAAGCTTGACCCATGGGGTTCCAGCAATACTGAAGACACAAGTGTGAAAATCATTTCTCTCCCTCTCTCTCAGTCTTCTGATTCAGCAACTCCATGTTAACCTTCCAGATTACCAGAACCCACATTTCACTTAATTCGTAAAATACGAAAACTGAGCTCAGCTGCTTTTGCCTGAGCCTGAGATCTGCCACTTGAAATAAAGGGACTACTTTTCCAATTTCTATTAAATTATTTTTGCAAGGAAATTGTTTTAGCAGAAGCTACACAAATGCTGAACCTTTTGCAAGCTGTGAAGACCCACAGGAACTGAAGAACTTTTCTCCTGTGACTGCTGCATTGTTTTACACAAGGATGAACAGGAGGTCAAAAGCAATGCAGGAACAGGAGCCTTTGGCCAACTTTGTGTGCTGAGGACTAGGAAGTCCCACTAGGAATTTGTTCTGCAATATATAGAACAATATGGTTTCTTTGCAGTATCTAAAAATCCTGCCCCACCTCCTGAACAGTGGCACACAGGCCCTACAACAAGCAAAAACTGCTTTAAAATATTTCATCCTGTGCTCTGGCTAAAGTGTTAAACCAGGCTTCCTTCCACCCCTTAAGGTTCATTGAAAAAAAAAAAAAGCCCCAAGCTATCTGTAAAGACAATATCCAGAAATAGGTCTTTGAATTTTCTCACATCCAGGACAGACAGAAGCAAAATTAAGCTACTCTGACTCAAGAATTACATACAGAAATCAAAAGAAAAAATAATTTAAAATAGTCTCATATAAATTAAGCGTGGCTCTCAGTAACAATGTTCTGAGGCCTTATTTGAAGCCCTATTAAGGAACTGCCAAGTATTATTGTTCTAGAGTCATTAAATAACCATGTGAAATAATTCCAGATGTAATGAGGATGGAAAGGAAGAGGGTGCCTCACACTCCTTCACAATTAAATATTCAGATGACTCTTTTGCTCTAGCTGAAATTTCCCACTCTGTGTCCCAACAGTGGACGTTTGCAGTGCTTTACACACTGGAATTGCTAAGATGAAGCCCACAATGGATAATAGCACTTTTGTTTCAAACAAGCTCCAATTCTCATGGTTTCTTTTGAGATCTCTCTCCCCCTTCACAGATTCTATATTTTGCTGACTTTTCCTTATATTTAAGTGTCAGCCAGCAAAGAATTGGCAACAATTGTGGGACAATTTCTTCTTCTCATCTCCCTCTTGCAGGGAAAGAAAAAAAAAAAAAAGAGGAAAAAGAGGAATTTAAAGAGACAGTCTGAATGAAACAGTGAAGCTTAAACCATAAACTGCACATTTTCAGAGAGCATGAAGCTGCGAAGCGGAAGTCTCGGTGAACTGGAGAGATGCAGCACACCTCAATATCTAGGTTCTTTAGCATGCCACCTGAAGACGAATTTAGAGTAATGAACCTGTATCACAGGGTTCTTAGGGACTTACAGAGTCAGATGCCACCCGCACAACCTCACTGAGTCCTTAGCCCACGGGTGTTTGCAGGAAGGGCTGGTGGACTGAGGCGTTCAAGTTGGAAGAGCATTGACTTGGCAATTAGTAGACCCACAGGGCATCCTGAGTGGGATTGCTCTATTGTCATGCCTGCTAGAGCTCAGAGCCTGGTGAGAGCATCTTTGATGGTGAACTATTAAACATGAGAAAATATTGTGAAGCCGTAGAGTAAGTCGGACAGGGAGCTCCATTTTCTTCCTAGCATGCTTTGCAAGGGGAGGAATGACCCCCTACCTTTCTACTGCCTTTCTATGTAGACCTAGGCTACTTGCTACATGGACAAGCATCCAGTGAAGTACAGGTAAATTATTTTTAATGAACAGAAGGTGGTCTAAGCCACTTATCTCTCGTTGACTTTAGGAACTTCCGGGAATTGGGGTTTGCTACAAGTGAACTCAAATGGCAAAGGATTTTTCTTAATTTGGCAAAAATGACAGCCCTTTTATGTTTTCTCCCATAATGTTTGCAAATTGTTGAACACAGCTAAGGTCCTCAAAACAAGGGATCTGGGATCACTATTGCCATGTTGTAGGACTGTCCTCCATTGAAACATGAATATTCTGGTCATACACTTTTATTTGGGATCAAAAAAACAGATGATGCTCTCAGGAACTTTCTATTGCAATCCTGGGTGCTAGAAAACTGCATCTCAGCCCTCCCAGCATCCTCTGTGGGCACAGAAAATTCCCTCTTCTGCTCTGGATGGAGGCCACCCTGGTTAGATGTCCCTCCTACCTTTGCATTTGGTTAGGGTGATGCTTTATCTCCATGGTGCACAAGGGACTTGGCACACCATGGAGGAAGAAGACAGGGTAAGGACAAACAAGCCCAAACCTGGAAGCCAGACTGGCAGGACACTTGCAATGCCCAGCTGACATAGGGATCTCTACCACCTTAGACTTTATGGACATGAACTTGGACCCTTCCTAATCTTTCACAAGTCCCTGGGACAAATTCCCTTATTCATTCACCTTCCCACCTTATTCTTTTCCATCTTCCCTAGTGCCACTAGACCTAATGAAACCCTAAGAGTCCCATGAAACAGCTTTGTCATTGCTCTGGCATGAATACATTGGTTGTACACAGGAGTAAGAGCTTAGCCTGGAGACATAAACCCAAATATACAGCTGGTACGGAATGCTGAAAACTAACCCAGCACATAGAGCTGCTTTTATGGGCAGAATTTGTTTTTCCAAATGGGATTTATTTAAAAGAAAATTGAATGGTTATAAAGAGCTCACTCTAACAATAACATAGAAAATTAATCCAGTGTTCACTGCCCGCTTTGCTACACGGTACAATCCAGAAAGAGAAATCTTCTATAGAGGTTCCTAGCAGCAAATGGCCTACCCTGCAGAGAAGCCCATGCCTTATGGGGAAACAGCTGGCTGAAAACTGGGACTCTGCTAATGACTGACGTTAAGGCAGGAATTTCACTTGGGCAGAGTGTTACAATGCCAATGTGAGGAAGCGACCACGGGAACACCCTGTTTTGGTAACCTGTATCAATAACAATGCAAGACTCCAGGAGACAAACGGAACTTCCCCCTCCAAGAAATCGTTGGCGGTCCCTATTCCCCATTTCACCATCTTCATCACCAGGGCCAGGACCCCTTCAGTCCAAAGGTATTCCCTTGTATGCTTGTATTGCCATGGTGCTCCATCCAGCTGTATAAAATTGCCTCTATACAAGCTTGTTTCAATTATGATGGCATTTGGGAACAGAAATATGCATCAATAAAAACTTGATGCTTTAGGTTTCAGCATAAGGTGTCCTATTTGTCTTCTTCAGCATGTGTCCCAACAGGCCACTACACCCAGGCGCCTAATTGCAGTTTATCCAACTATCTGAAGAATAGAAACAAAAGTAATTACCCATGTTCATCAATGTTTCTGATATGATTTGATTCAGAACTACAAATCTATTTCAGTGACTAATTAGAGAGACCATTAGACGTCTTTAATCTGAGCCACATCAAAGACCTTTCCTCTCCAATTAGGCAATGGGCTTCATTCAGTCCTGCCCAGGACAGTAAGCCACGCACTGTTGCACAGATGTTTTCAAGTCACAAAGCAGAGTGGGTGTGGGGACAATTTTTACAGCTCTTACTGGAAACTTATTAAGGTCATGGTATTGAGAAAGAGGACAGTATGGCCTTCATATTTTAAGCTTTGGAAATATCAACCCCAGAGTTATAAGATTATTTATACTGGAAGCTGGCTACTAGGCAGCTGCCAGGCTACAGCTAATCAAGGGACTGGCTGGCCTATTAATCCTGACATACTCCCCAACCCATAGCCTGCCCATAGCCTTCCATGCCTGCTCCACAGTCAGCAGAAAATCATTACACCAAGAAGTCCTGATGAAACCCCAGGCGCAACTGCTTTTTCAAACCTGCCCCAACCATATTAAGATCCAGCAGAGAAGCAGCAGCTGGTTATTTTGCTGTTACAGACAGAAATCTGGAGACATGGATTAGCCCTGGGAGAACTGGCCCCTGAGATCACCTGATCCCTTTCCTGATTCATTCACTCAAAATTGTATAACACCTTGAAGAGGTAAGACACTTGTACAAGTGGTAAGCTTTAGTAAGGTACGTTTAGTGATAGTGAAAATTAAAAGGGGGATATGACTTATGCGACACAATGTTTTCTAAGATCTCTGTAGATAACTTGCAAGTAAGTGTTTCTTTTATCATTACATTGGCACATTTGTTGAGAAAACTGAGTTACCCAGTGAAAAGGAAACCCTGTCAAATAGCTACCAGTGTTAAAAAGAGGAATTTCCCTTACTTAACCTTTTGAGGAACAAGAGGTTAACAGAAAAGGTAAATTGTAAATCTTTCCAATTTAAAAAGTGGGACCTTTTCAACAGCATTTTCAAGGAAATCTATTGCCAGAGTGTTCCCAGAATTAAAATGGAAAACCTGACACCTTTAACAATTTCCTGCCACTGTATAACTGTCAGCGTTGCATGGATTTTATCAACTCAAAAGTTAAGTTTCAAGGTTAGGAAATCTTTGCATTCATATACTTTTGGGTTGTTTTTATACAGTTTTCTTTCCTCTGAAGCCCCAAGATACCTGGCTGAGGAATCCTGGGAAAGGCAGCACAGTGTTTTCTACAGATTATTCCTTCATCAGTGGAACACCATGCGAAAAAGATCTGAACAGGAGAGTTTTGGACCACTCCCATGGTCCAAAATAGCTCAAATCTATTGCCCTTTATGTCACATCACAAGACATAACTTTCACAAGTGCTGGTGAAGGAACAAACATCATCGATGTGTCTACTACTTGCCATGCAATTAAATCCAGATGCAAAATCCAGATCCATAGCAAAAATTAGAGCCCCACAAGGGCGAACACTGTCGCTCTGGGAGTACACAAGTGACATGTATAAGACCCAGGTAGGAAAGTAATACCCAGTGCTACCCAGTAGCTAAAAGCCAGAAGCAGGAATAAAATCCTTAAGTCCTACTAGCCTCCTGGCTAGTAGGCTGTCACACTCCATTTCTGGGGTGAAGCAGAAATTTGGCTTAGCTACATGTGCTGAATGTAATTAAGGGTAGGCAAAGCGGAGATGACATTATGGTCTTGCTGGGTTCATACCACACATGGATGCACACAACTTTTACTATCTTTATCAGCCTAGGTAAACTTTTTTTAAAAAAATCACAGTTCCTCTCTTTCTTGGTCTCTCTCTCACATGCACTTAAAAGTCAAATCAGCATTACCAAGATCACGGTGTACATGGAGAGTCACCGGAATGGAAAAACATCCCAGTATTTTACCACTTCATTCTGTTTATTACAGAAAAAGTGCTGGTATTCTTTTTCAGAGGTTTCCTAGGGTATACCAGCCCATTTTATTTACTGTGAAGAGATTCGTGTGCTCCTGCCTCAGCCAGAGGTGCTCGGGACACTCAGAGCACTACATGTTATGATTTGATCAGTTTTATTAACTAAATAACAGTATAAACACAACCCAAAAAGCACCGCCACCACCCCGAGCATGCAGACCACTATAAGAAGAAAAGCAGAAGAGCTAACAGGAAGGGAGTCACATGGGAGGAAGAGGCTGTGACTACAGAAAATGTTTCTACAGTGCTGTTAATTATTTTAAAGCCATCCTTACCATCCCCCACAACATGCTATTTTTAATATACTTTTTTTTTTTTTTTTTCCAACAGAAAGAGCATTTGAGACAGGAGAAGGCATTCGGTTCAGCTGTCCGCTCTCAGCCCTGCAAAACCACAGGGCACTCTCTATATTTCCACCTCCACCACGCCGGGGAATGACATCACCTCTGCTCCAGGGGGCTGGCGGGCCAACAAAAATAACTGTTACTGACCAAGAGCGCTATTGCAAGGAATATTTTTGGAACCGTACTCTGCATTCCTCCAAGTCCCCTGCTTCCTAGTCCAAACATATCATGGCCTAAAAATTCCTCGCATTTTCTATGCAGTGTTTCCTTTGGGCTCACACAATGGGGCAGTTCTTCTCCTCAGCAGCGCTAGTGTTCTGGAAAGGGAAGGGGAAAAAAGAAAACGGCTGAAGCACTAAATAACCCTAATGTCAACCACAGGGGCCGCAATGTTATTTTTAGGTCAGAAAAATGATGCAGAAGGCAACAGAGTCACCTCAGATTTACCTTCCACTGCCCTTTACTGAACAAAAGGCCAAAGAACTCGGTCGTTTCTTCCACACGGCGGTAAGGGGGACTCACCTATGTTTGTGGCAAAGACCCAACTATTTAGTGGTATTTTGCAT
This sequence comes from Tringa tobata, assembly GCA_033628505.1. Taxonomy (NCBI): domain Eukaryota; kingdom Metazoa; phylum Chordata; class Aves; order Charadriiformes; family Scolopacidae; genus Tringa; species Tringa tobata. The sequence goes on along the minus strand of JAHREE010000130.1, from coordinate 4,615,022 downwards.
GGAAGGAGGAGGCCAGAAGGATGTGGCATCTCCCTCTGACAGCACCTCTGGGACCATGCAGTGGTAATGAAGCCCCAAAGCCTCCCGACCTCTATGGTCAGCTGCCTTTTGGCTGCAGGAGGCACAAAACAATACAGACAAATTCTAGGTTGTGTCTAGGCTGTGCACCAGCCATTGTTTTCCCAAAGGAACGAGCAGGAGACCCTAGAGGGGACAGTCCCTCCTAACATCCCACCCAAGCGACACTGTACCGATCTCTTCTACTCCCACATCTGTCAGTGTATTGACATAAGGTCATTCTGGAGGCTTTCTTAGTAGCAAACAAATGATTTTGGCAAAATGTGTATACCTAAAAATATTCCAGCCTAAGCCAAGCAATGGAAAAATCTCTTATTGCTACTTTACTGTACATTTCTACCATTATTTTTTTTCCTTCTTCATTGGAAGAAAGCCATTTTCATTATTATCAAGGTAAAAGTCATGGCTGATTTCACAGGGAGAAGTTACACGGACCTAAAATGGTAGCTCTACTGCAGCCCTGATCTGTCCCAAGCCAAAATATTTACCCAGTCTTGGTACAAATTTCTATTTTAATAGAAACAAAGGCTATTAAACAATGCATGCTTTACTGGCTAACACTTTGTTTCTTTTTTTAGCTGCCCAGATAAGAAAAACAATGAAGAAGAAACTAACAGGGGGCATAAAGAGGCTGTTTATGACACTGATGTTCTGCACAGGTTTTAGAAATTCACTTTATCTTTTTGCGCCTCTGTTATACCACCAGTCTCTGATCAACTTCATCTGTTTAGACTATAAAGCCTGGGAGTTGCTTTCCACTCATAGTTGGGCCTTGAAGCACATGTCTCTCAAAATTATTATGTTTTTAAAGGTATTTATATTTGCTGCACATCCACAAACAGACCGGCTGCCCTAAAACTGTTTATCAAACACAGGGACAGCAAACAAAATTCATTCTTTGGGGTGTTGCAATTGAGAGTTGAGGAATGGGCCCGGGAGATCAGTATTTAGGTGGAACTAATTAGCAACGAGTAAAAACTAAATGACAATGTAACCCATAGCCCCCTTGTGGGATATTCTAAAATGGCTGTGCATGTCTGAAGCATTTCAAGGACTTTCATTATCTGCTCGGTCTAGTGCTTTCACAGCTCAGATAAATCAGTATTTTCAACCACAGCATTCAGCCTGTTGCCTCACAGAATAATTCCCCAGTCATAACGTCCAGAGATACAGAAGCACACAAAATATGATCTCTTTTACTAGGCTAATAAAAATCAGAAAGTATACTGTATAAATTTTATAGACCTCGAAGGTCTATCTTCCATAGGAGGAAACTGGGACTTGAGGCTACTGTCGGCACCGCAGCAGAGAGAAAAATATTTATTGGCTGCTTTAGAAAACGCACCAGATAGAAGTCACCAGCAAAGCAAAATAACATAACTGCAAACTTACCTGAATCCTTCCTCTTTGTGGAGCCCCTTCATGTTACGGTTTCAACTTGCAGATTAACGCCCATAGAGCCACAAGGGAAAAAGGGCCAACCAGCAAGAAAACTAATTCTGCTTCTTCGAGCCTACCCCGAGCAGGCAACTCTATACTATCAGAATGCAAAGCACAAGGGCCATATGGGTCTCACTCGCAGCTCCTCTGCATCGCTGTGCTGAGCCCGCTCTGCGCGGGGCCACCGGCTCCCTCCAGCTAAGCCGGGCTGGGGGCGTTCAGAGGAGAGAAGGCGCCTGCTCTGTGCAGAAAGTCCTGATGATTCGGTAGGATGATTCGAGGAATCTATCTGTGCTCCATTTCTGAAACGCACTGGCCCTTAAGATATTAAGTATACAATACCATGTCCCTGGGCGCCCTGAGGTATGTCAAGCACAGCCCTCATGGCTGCGTTGCTCCTTGCTGAACTAGGGATGAGAGATTGGAAACCCAAATGCCTCCCAAAAGCCACCTGGGTGCCCTCCAGGAGCTACATCCTGAGTCGAGAAGATCCACATGGATTCAGCTTCTCCACAAAGTGGGAGGAGGCAGGGTACGAAACATGGAGGGGGAAGGAAAGGAAAGGATTCACACATATTTCCCCAAAGAAACCAAGGTGTTGAGCTAATGCTTTTATAAGGCTGAATGGCTAGGCAAGAGGTGAGAAGGAGGACTTTTTGATTTTCAGATTGGTGAAAGTGTGAAGAAGCTGAACACTGGAGTCCCAAGGGAGAGGGAGAGAGCGTGCTTTGAGCAGAAGCTGGGAGCGGCAGAAAGACAGCCCACCAGAGGCGACCTGGAGGCCCAGAGGGGCACTAACAGAGATTTCAGAGATCACCTCAAGGTTGGAAGGAGGATCCCTGCACCAGCAGTATGTTTACTTCTTTCAATATAGCTCCTGCAGGGTTCACAGCAGAAAGTGATTGCTTCAAAGAGCTTTCTGCAAAATCCATGTCGTTTTGCTTGTGGGCAAAAATCTTATACTTCAGACAGATGAAATCAGACACTTCAATATATGCCCTGGATTCTCAGAAAGTTCCTAAACACTCCAAACCTCATCCAGTTTCTTTGAGATTAGAGGCAAGAATGATGTCCCGAGTGCAGACCCAAGAAAATGTGTTTTCATGTGTCTTAGCAGAAGGCTCTACTTCTAAAAACAGTTATAGTTTTCCATGAAAGGTATGTTTTCCTACTCAGGTTGTTTGGAGCCAGAGGGCTTGTCCACATGGGAACACTTCTCACTTTAATTTTAGTGATCCAGGACTGAACAGCTTCAGAGGGGGGACACAATGACTGAGCAAATAAAACCACCCAGAGACCATCACATTCTTTGCTCCTTCAGTGACCAAGGATGCCATAGACTAGGGGCAATTTGAGCACAACTGAAAGCCTAAAGGTGAGTTTTACTTCCCCCATGATGACAGTTAGGTTGGATTGCAGAATGAAATAAGATTCTTTCCAGGGTAAGCAAGGTCTTTTTGGCCCTGAAAAAAAACATTTCCCAGGGCCTTCCATTTCATCTGCCACGGATGTGGACAGCACTGACCACTCTCCAGTGAAGCCTCAGGGAAGAGATCTGTTGCAAAGGAAGACAGGCAGGTATGTGTTGTGACTGGCTTCCACTTGCATAACTTCAGATTAAGTCCCAAATTGGTTAGCCAATTTTCTCTAACAAATGAACAAACAGAATCCTACCCTGGATTTGGAGAATGGAGGGAGACTGCAGTAACCTTGACTGGTTTGGGGGAAACAGAGAGAGTAGAAACTCTACTGAGACAAAAGTTCCTCAGGTGAGATTAACCTAACTGATCTGAAGTATTCCATCTTCACAGGAGAGAGAGGGAACCACATAACCATCTTAGACCAGGTTAGTTACATGAGGATCCCATCTCCACAGCCTAGGGGAAAAAACAACGGGTGTCTCTTCAGCCCAGCTTTAGTCCTAGTTTCAGTGCTAAAAGATGGAACAAATAGATGTAGCTCGTGACTGACATTTGCTCTGCTATCATCATCAGCTCTATCTGATAGGATGACACTACTTAAGCTTGGTAGCCAGAGGAAATCCAATGCTAAGGAAATGGACATTCATTTAATGTTTATCTAGGATCTGCTCCACCAATGAATTCCAGATGTTGGCTTTAATTGTCGCATTCTACTATGTTTAAGCAGTAGGAGTTCGTAAGGCCGATTTGTAAATCAATCTGGCAGACTCATACTGGATCCCATCTTTGCCAGCTTTTCTAAGTAAGAAGATGCTCTTAAAATATTAAGTACTTAATGTGTCTGCAATGCAAAAGGAAGGAAAGATTTTTTAAAAACCCTCCCTGATGTTTTTCTCCTTTTGCTCCTTCTCTCCTTCTCTCCTTCATTCCTCCCTGCAGAACCGCAGGACAAGCCATTCCCCTCAGATGAGTGCAGTGAATTTTAGCAGCCATAAAGCTCACAAGGGCAAGTATTAGACTGTCTCCCTGCAACATGGGCAGAGCACCCTGCTCCTTACTCACATACATTCCTTGTGAGTAACTCCACTGATTTCCCACCACACCAACGGCAACTGGACTACATCCAGAAACAGTGTTCCTGATCTGTGAGCCTGGAGTTTTCTCAAAGGGGAAAAAAAAAATATAATTGATTACTGCAACCTTGGGACTGTCTCAGGCCCCAGCTTCCATGTTCTTATTAATTTGTATGTAAATGTTACAGCAGTTACAGCTCATATCCAGAGGTGGTACAGAAAGGGCTTTCATATTCTGAATCCCAAAGCATCACAGAAGCTCCAAGTTAGACACTAGCAAACCTTGTGATTGTTTTGTGCTCAGCGTGACTTCACACAACAGCTGAATGTATTGGACTAGCATTAGAGGGATTGTTTATTGAAACAGCCAACTTACTGGTCAGGCCTGGCTTACAGGAGAGAAAACGATGTTAAAAAATAGTTTCAGTTTAAGTACTACGTCCCTACTGACTAGAGCAGACAATATAGCTCATTAAAATTGCTTTAGAAACCCATTTTCTCAATTTCCTTTCAAAACACCTGCTTCTGAGAAAGCACCTCAGTATTCAACACACGTGAACCCTACTTACATTTTCCCAGGAATGTGTGCCTAGTACACACATTTTTCAAAAGGTGTCACTGGATGGTTAGGTAAGGTTTCAAAAGCTTTCAGCATTGGCAACACTCATCCCATGGAACTTCATGGGAATTCTTCAAAAGGGGTGGACTCAGCCTCGGCTGACTGCTTTTGAAAAACTCCCCTTTATTTTCCATCTTTGATGGCCCCAGAGATAAAGTGCTGTAAGTTCAGTTTACCATCCTCTTTAAAACTACAGACCTCTAAGTGGGGTCCACTTCTACCCTCACTAAGACCATGAAAAGCATTTCACTCATGGCCTGAGTAATGCCACATTTCCAGAGGAGTTTGAGAAAAGCAGTGGCTAAAAATCCACCCATTACTTTATACTCTAAGCAGAGACCAAAGCATCAGCAAAGAACTGGCTGTATCATCTCAGATTAGCAGTGATTTAGCATTTAAGGCTGGAGAAGAAATCTCACTGCATTACAATAGCAAAGCCCACAAAATAGGCAGGATGAAGTGAGCAGGCTTGAAACTACAAGTCCATGGGACCGCACCTAAGCAAGGCACAAAAGCAATGCCATCCCAAAAAGTTAAATTTTTATCACTGCGCATCCTGCAGAGCTGGGGTGGCACCAGATATCCTGCCACATCTGAACTATAAAAAGGCGGGTCAGAAGTTCATAAGGGAATGAGCAAACTCGTTATTTCGCCACAGCAAAAAGGCTCCCCATGCTAAGTGTCAAAAAACCTGGTACGGAACTCTAGGGAGGTAGCTGTCAATAAGAAAAGCAATAAAATACTGTAAAAACAGGCTGCAGCAGAAATAACAGGCATGACATGCAGGCAACTTGTTGGCTTTTATTGCCCATGTCTGAAATTATATCTGTGGTCCACAGCCCATGAGCAAAGATGAATAGATTTGGCCGCAAACACAGAAGAGTACCTTCTCCAAATACCAGGTGGGAAGGATCTAGTGAAACTTTTAAAGAGTTTCTGCTTCAGGACATGCCAACATGGCCTTGGAGGAGCAGAGATGCTGTCACAGCATCTCTCTCACTGCAGATGCTGGAAGAGTGGCAAAAATGTCACCTGTGAGCAGTCTGGTGTGCCACCTGTCCTCCTGTCAAGTCTGGAGCTTTGAACACAAGAAGGGCCAAAAATTCCTAGGAAAAGCTAACATGGATCAAACAAACAAATAGCAATAACCACATATAAGGCGCAACTTCTATATTTAAAGTTTGACAGTTTAATTTATAGCTGAGTACATCCACGACCCAGGTTTTGCCTAGAACAAGTGTAAATCGTATCCAAATCATTCCTGGCAAAGGGACAGGAGGCACACACGAGCACTGATGGTACTGAGGATGTTGGGTGGCCAAATTCCTTTCTGATGCAATTCCATCAATCCACCCCTGAAAGTTGTTGCCCTTTTGTCTGTTGATCATGGCAAGGTTTCAAGGGGTTTCACAAAATTCTCTGTAATTACCCAAGGACAGAGCACCCAGAGAACAACCTCTTTTTTTTTGAAGGTCATACAGACATGTTTTTACAATGGCCATTTACAATTTACAACTACAGCTTCTCAGACACCACCCCAGAGGAAAGGGGTTGATGGATTCCCCATAGATGAAGCCAACCAATCTGCCAATGCGAGCAGGAGATGTCTCACATCTCAGGAGCGCTCCTGTCAGGACAGGAGGAGCATGCCTAGCAATTTGTTTGCATTTCAAGCCAAAGGCAGAGACCAGCTTCTCAAAATTCACCCTCAGTATTACTCACTTCCCACAAGTTAAAGCTGCTGCATCTTCCAAGACTCCTTGAAGAAAAGGGCTTAACAAAACCACACTCAAACCAAAGCAGCTCACAAGAGACGTTGGCTGAAACAACTCTCTTGATGTCAAATTCCCACAACTTTCTTCTGAGTTGGGGTTTCTCCTGCCAAAGCACACGCAAGGGCTACCAGGAGAAAGTGCAGTGGGCTTGCAGTTGTCAGGAGACACTGCAAACAGAGCCCAAACACTGGACTGTGCTGTGGATTGGGGAGGCGCCATCACTCTCCTCCATGAGATTCCTGGGATTGCTCTGGAGAGAGCAGCAGGCAGGTCTGGGAATCCCAGCCTGCATCTGAAGTAGATCCAGCTCCCTTCCCAAATTCCCTGCCAGCGAACGAGAAGTACTGTCACCAGTTCTTCTCTCTCCTGCTGACTGCACGTTTGACAAAGGTGAGATGAAGATCCATGTTTACTTCAGCAGAAAGGTCATCATAATTTATTCTAGCTTGAAAAAAAAACAAAGCAAAACCAACATGCCAACTCATATGGTTTCTCCTTAAGATGAGAAACACCTAATACTAGACCAAAGAAAACTCAACAAAGAATTTGGTGGTGATGCTTTTTCCAAATCAAAATAGTTTTGCGACAGAGGATTCAAACCCAAATACTTCAAAGCCCTTTGTTGACAATCAAGCAGAAAACTGACTCAACTCAATAGTTCAACTGACTTGAAGACATTTTTCAGGGAAACAATGAATGTGAAGTACAAAAAAAAACAAAAACAAAAACAAAAGAGGTAATAAAAGTCCTAGGCATCATTATGACTATGTGATAAAATCAGATGTAGTAGCTTGGTTGGCATGAAGAGACCAGAAAACCATCCAAATTCTGCATTTCTTGCCCTAGAACCTTTGTAGTGTGTCTGTAAGAAGATTACATACACACACAGCAACATACATATCTGTAGCAAGATGAAAGGAAAGAAGAAAAGAAGAAAGACATCAACTGCCTTTGTTGTACTGGATCACTGCAATGGAAAATAAAATAATTTGCTCCCTTTTAATTTACATGAAGCATTTTCTGTACAGGCCTGTTAATAATTTAGCTTATTATTAAACGACAGTATTGTTCTTACTGTTTGTCTCCCTATTGTTCTGCCACTTGCAGTAATTTAAAACAACCCAAAAGAAATCACAGACAGATACACTGCATAGAGGACAGATGTGTTGACCCATACACAGATAAGTTTGCAAGGTATGTTTACGCTCTTCACTTTCACTGCACATTAAAAGAAGGTTCTCTCTAAAACATTAGCTTGAGAGCTGCAAAATACATCATGGGAGTAGAAAGTGAAGGGATGAATTCTGTTATCCGATGCCTTTTACTGCTCGGAGGGGTTTTATTTCTCCCCTCTTTTCCTTGGCTTCAGTGCGAAGAGCAGGTTCCACCCCGTCAGCACGACCAGAGTAAAACTGACATTTTATGAGTGGAAGCAGTCCAAGTATGGTGGCTTATGCTCTTAACATCCTGACATCTCAACCTCTGCGAGCAGCAGCCTCACTGCTTCCAGTGGCTGCAGAACACCTTAAAAAGCAGCACAAACTGACAATGAAAATAAACTACAGTTGCAGCACTGCTGGAGTCTGGCAGCCCTTAACAAATACAGCAGCGTCTGGGTGTTAAAATACATAAATCTGTCATCATTACCAGGCTAAGGGGTCGTCATCCTATTCACAAAATAAAAGAACTGTGCATAATCAGTAGGGCAGGGAGTTCAGAACAAAGTACGCCTTTTACAAACTCTCAACTGCTGATAGATGGATGTTTGCAAGGGACTTAATGTCTTTAACAGGGTACATTTAAGAAGGAGTGTAGGTTTCAGAACTCCTGGGATTAGTGCTTTTTTTCTTTTCTTTTCCAAATTTATTGCCAAAAGCGTATAACGTAAACACTCAGGTCTTCTGACTATGAAACTCACATTATTATAAAGCAAGAAGAATCAAAGAGTTCTAGCACAATGATATTATTCATCAAGCACAACACAGAATATGTTCTTTCTCTCATCAAACAAAAATAAATTGGATTTTAAAATCGGTTTATACAGTAATTGCCAGCAGTTTTGTTGGTTTGGGTCTTTTTTTTTTCCTTTTCTTCATCTTTTTCTTAATGTGGCTGCCAAAGACAGCACAGGAAAGGTAGAGAACCAGACCCTACAAGAATGTAAAAATACACCTCCTCAACAGCCATACATTTTAACAGGCAATATACCTACTTGTATGGACCAAGAAGCAGCACAAGAGCAATTGATGGCATGTACGTGCATTTACACATAAAGAGGGAGTCTCCAAAATCAACATTCAAGCTACACCTTATAAAGTGGCCCAACCTGGTGCTGTTCTTTCTATAAGAAATATTATACACTGTGCCTTAATTTACAAGTGTACCTTTTTGTACATTTCTGAGTTAACATACCAAAGGGACTAAAATTTGGCTAAAAATGTCTATCAGTGGAATTTACTGGGCGAACTGAGGACAGCAGAGCTGTATGATGGCACTAGTGAATGCGGTACAGTGTTCTCTGGCAGAGACCTCCTGGAGACAGTGTGCCCATGAAGATGAACCCAGCTTCAGTGGTCCTCTGAGTCCAATGAAGCCATGTTAAGTAAGTCCTTCACTCCCAGCCTTTGGCAAGAAGAAGAGGGATGGAGCAAAGGTTCCAAGGAAACACTGTCAGGAAAAGGGGAAGACAGTAGTAGTTGTAGGAAAGTTAACAGAAAGATCCTGCTACCTAGGGAAGATGGTCATCTTGGATGGTTGGCAAGATGGCAAATAACTCAAAACTGCTGATGACCAGCTCTGCAATTAGCATGATGGCTTCTCATCATTTGGGGTACTATTAATTAAAAGACTCTTAACTACTATTCTGCAGTCACAGCGGACCTTTACGGGTAATCTAGACCTCCTTCTGCATGCCTGCTTTCCACGCACATACATATCACCTGCTTGGACCACGACTGCCTTGGCTTTACAAATGCAGCTGTTTCTAAGCATTATAGATCCATAGATGTGGAAAAATCAGTGGCCGTCCACATCAGCATTGCTCTGCCAACACAGGCTGAAATTTTGGGCATTAGCTGTATGGAGGATTGTAACAGAGACAACTCTGATTAATAAAGTCAGAGGCAAAAGATGTTTTTATCCTCAGACATACTGATGAGAAAAACCCGACATGTATGCCGCAAACTTATTGGGATCAGAGGCTAATTCTATTAATATCATTTAACAGAAGGAAGCCATAAATTGCTAAGATCAAACACACTTTTAACATCAGCCTGCCTGGCATTGTGTATTGCTTTCATTCCAAAACAATATTCATGCAGCAAACAGAGCTGCACTTCGCTGTTTGCACGGGTGTAGCAGCAGCTACACACTCCAAAGCATCTGCAAAAGATTGCAGACTAAATGCATCCATATGTCCTGCATGCCTCGAATTTACACTGGCTGCAGCTCTGGTTTGCCGCAGTCTACCACAGGATAGAGTATGGGGGAAAATTATATATCCATACATATATGTATGGATTTCATGCTTACATCCATGGAAAAAAATCTTTTCATTTCCTTTAAATTGTGAACAGGTGTTGTCACCTTCTTGACTTGGCTTCTATGTTACAGCTTCACGAAGGGAAAAAAGAAAACTACCCAAAACAGCGAGGCTTTTGTTAGCCAGAACATGATGTATTGATAAGCATACTGTGAAGTTTGCTATAAAATCAAATGAAACTAATAAAACCTAACAAAGATCTTGTAAAAACTGTGGACATTATACAGCATTAGCACTAAGTTACACTACAGATCTGGACTTGGAAGAAGCAAGACTGCTGCCCAGTTGTGATATTTTCCAGCCTTTTACACCCGTTCACCAAGAACCATCAGTCAAATCACTTGTCGCTACACTTCTGATCAGTCATTTTTAGGATAGTCACAGTTAATACTGGCACTCACATCATCACCTATTTATGGAGAAAGAGCTTTTCAAGCACAAACTATTACGGGCTGTTGTGACATCAATCTAGTGTAACAGTCACCAAAATGGCTAAAACTAGTGAAATCCTCTTTCTGCAGCAATACCGGAATAGTAACCTTTTCATTTTGGAGCATTTCTCTCTCCTCCTTCCCTCTTACAGGACAGTGGACATTTTCCAGGACTCAACATGCTGCACATGGGGACAAGGAGTTCGTTGAACACTAAGCAGCATTCCCCAAACGAGGGCGAAATGAAACACCACTGAAATTCAGAAGATAGGAATACCTGATTGCTTTTAGATTTCTTTTAGCATGCTTGTGCTGTCCCTGAGAAACACCAAGTTTGGTCAGGGTGTGTGTCTTTATGCCTACACTAATAAACATTCTGAAGGAAGAGCCCTTGCTTGAGTGAGGGCATCATTAGTCAATAATGAGTCACTTCCAGTGGAAAAGGAGCTTCATTTACAAATGAACAGTGTTTAGCTATGAGTTTGCACCGAAACATGAAAATATTCACATTTTATGTACTGAGCATTTCCTTGACTCCTTTAGTCAATGGTACCAGTTCATACAGATTGACAGCCTCTTCCCACAGGCTGGCATACAGGACCCCCTCACCTGGCAACACCACTAAGACAGGTCTTGTTATGAACAGAAGCCCAACCTGTATCTCCACAGAGGGGTTACTCTGACCCAGTGACACCACACCACGTGCTGACAAGAAGTCCTTGCGCGATGATTGCTATTGCTGGACCTTGAGTAGTAAACTATGACTCCCCTTTTCTGCTCAGCTCCCAAAGGCTAAAAACAATCTAAGCTTTAATTAGCAACATAACCATTACTAAGCAACTAAGCATCAGTGACTATGGCCAGATCCTCATCTGGTGTTAATCACACTGCGTATGCACAGGAGGCCACCAACGTAGATCCAGCTGCCGGATTGGGGCCTTAACAAATTAAACATGAGAACTTTGTTACTGTTTATTGTCACAAGGAATTCTTCATTTCCATATAACAACAGACTAATCTTCATTAGTCATGATTATATGCCCTGTGATTGTGTTAACGGTCCCATGCTGGATGGGTTGCCTTTCACACTTCACGTTGAAGTAAATGCACTATAGATGGGTTGCAAACTCCATACCGTGACCAGCACAAGCCACACCACCTTGTTCTCAAATGCAAATGCTGCAATGTTTTTTCTTTTTCTTTTTTAAAGCATTGACTCATTCCAATTTTTGCTTAGCATTAGCAGTCCCTTGGTGCACACATTGCTGACTCAATGTTGATTCACGTCTTCTTGCTGAGCACATCTCTCTCTCGTCCCCAGAGTTTATTAAGAGGCCAAAACCCAAACATAAATGAATTTGTCATGCTTTTCCAAGATGGCTGGTGGCACCTGACTCTGGGCTACAAATGTTTTCTCAGCTTTTGCACTATAAATGAGTTCTGAGACACAGATTGATGACTTCATTGGAGAACTGTAATGCAAACCATATTTTACTGTACTTGACTTTTTTTTTTCACACAGCATTTTCTACTACTATGGGCAGAAAAAAGCACATTAGAATAAATATCCATTCAGACATTGCCATGGTTTTTTTTTTCAGGATACTTATGCTGACTGTTTAAAAAAAAAGGTTATTTTAATGCAAATTTTTCACACATGCCTGTTATCAAAGAGAGCTGTCTTTAGACAAGCTGTAAAAAAGCATAAAATAGCAGCTGGCTCAGCAGGAAAAAGCTACTTTAAAGATAAATCTTCTGATGTCAGAGAAGATTCTCAAGCAATCAATCGCAGCAGACAGACAGCAGACATTTAATAGTAAATTTGATTTCTTTGAAAACTAGATGTAGCTCAAACAGCTCATCAGACGTTTAGGACAAAAAGCTGCACTCTTCCTCCTGCACTCTGCATCAAGATTTTATTGCTTAGCAGCTCAAATGGGGCCAAGTGTCTTGGTCACTCAAAGGGCCATGCACTATAGCAGGGCATGAACTGGATGAATGATGGACTCTTCACCAAAATCTTCCTCCAAATAAACCCAGAGAAGAGAAAAAACAATTGCAGCAGTCAGACATACCGGGCAAGAAAGATAAATACTGCAGCAGCTGTTCTTTGGACTTAAATGTTGATCTTTTTTGATGGTGTGAGGAGATGCACCCAAGCAATATATGTCTTTGGCAACGTACAAACTCCAAGTGAAGCAAGAAATCTACAGTGCAAATACAATCCTAAACCCCACTCTTGCTGCTGCTTCCTTTTTCTTTGCTACAGAAGGTAATAAGAAACATGCATGCAGATGCAAAAATAGCCACAGTCTGATCTTTCACGATTGGGCTGAGCAACTGACGCAAGATGAAGTATTTACTGGCAGCACCTGTAGCAATAGCCCCGCGTGTTGCAATGTTGGCACACCTTGCAGGATTTGGCCCATAACACTCTGAAAGTGAAAAGTCCTCTGTGTTGTGCATTAGTCAAAGCGGTCATTATGCCACAGCATAAATATTTACTAATAGTCCTTCCTACAGCTATTCACCAACAATTTTCCCTTCAGAGAATGACCAGGCTGCTGGAACAAGTGATACTGTTTATTATTGCAGAAAGACACGGTAATGGAGGTTGTCCAGCACTTCCTTGTTAGAAGACTTTGTTTTCAGTTATTTATAAGTCAGGTAAATCTCACCCACTTGAGTTAAAATTTCCCAGTGAGGGCCTGATGGCTGGATCATGATGGCTCCATGTGTGCAACCACACAGTTTCTCCAGACTGGCCACAGTTTGATACAGGCTTCAGTTACACCACCACTTGCTATTTTTTTTTTCTGCAGAACATACTCAGCACAGAAGGTGAACAGTTTTCAAATAATAAGCAGCTATTCAGCACTTTGTTTCTTCCTCTTTGGCCTTAGGCTTTCCTTTAGAGCACACTAGCAAGGAAGTTTTATTCTGCAGTAAAGAAACTGTAGGTTTCAACTAAGCATCTAGAAACAAAATAAAGTTACTTTTCACACCTGTAGGTTATAAACCAGCTCTTATGAATTGATTCAGCTGGGAAAAACAACCTTAAAGATAAGATTTTCATAGGCATCATTGTACAAATAAATTTTTGGGACAGTACAGCACATTTGTTTTGATGAGCTACAGATAATTCTCCACAATAAGGAACCATTGTACTTAATAACTGCAATGCTGATTTAATACTGATTAAAGAGAAGTTCCTCTTCCAGCATTTGTAAATCTGTCTGCAGTGTAATTGGCATCCCAAATCTTGTGGTAAGCCACAAAAACTATTAAGGCTGGCTAAGAAAGGAAATTGTAGTTTTGACTTATATTGGTTATCTGCTTTTACTGGCTTACATTTCACGCAGGAGTGCATTAGAGTAGGATTCCTTGGATCTTTGGGATCCAGGTCCTGCAGTCTGAGAAGATGGGGAAATAAGCAGGGCAGAAATCAATTGCTACCATCTGAGTTGGCAAAACCTTTGAGAAGCAAGATCAAAAACCTAGAATAAAAGAAGACTCCCTTCCAATACAGCAGCAGGATGACGCTAAATTAGGAAGAAAAGATTTTACCAAGTGTTATGAAGGAGGAATAGTCTTTTAGGGTGAGATTTAAGAGGTTTAGATTCAACTGTGAGCCACAGCTCATATTTTATGTGGTCTTGGACTAATCACCTGGTCTCTCTTTGCCTTAGTTACCATCTGTAAAATCACAGTAATCCGTCTCATCCGCACTTACAGGCTGAGAAGTTCTGCAGCCAGGCAACGTGTAGGTATATCTGCCAGACGTGTAGAGGCAGATCTAAGTTTGCTCTGCTTGTACATTGAGCTAGTTGGTTGCAAGCAATATCTGTCATGAAAGCTGCAAAGAGACATTCGAACAGGCTTATACCAAAATTATTCCATCTCACAGAGACCAACTTGCAATGTGGACAAGGGAGCACACCTCTGCTATGTCTGCTGGCACCCACTGATGTTGGTGGATCCACTGCCCTTTTTCATTTTTCTTTTTTGTACAATGACACAGACATTTGTTGGTTCTCTATACTCTAATGAAATATAGAGACTAATAAGACTTAAGATTAATAAGAGTTATGTAGCACTGAGTGCAGCCAGAGTGGTTGAAGACAGCTAAATTTTAGTCTCAGGTCTCTGTAGGACCTTGGGTAAACCATCACCTTATCCTGCTGTGGCGTACACATATACAACACAGGTGTGACAGTTCCTCACTTGCCAGTGGTGTGGCAGAGGTCAGTTAAAAGCATATAGCATAACTCCAAAATCTTTCAATAAGCTACTGTATGGATTCCAGGTATTACTGCTTAAATTCCCCAAATGTTTTCATGTCAAAATGGACTTTATTTTTTCAAGTCCCAACATTTAATGAGTCATTTGATGCTATTCTTGATTTAATATCTTAACCACCTTGCCCACGTCTGACACCTGCATGTTTTTACAAGTTTGGTGTCAGCAGTAAAGCTGGAATAAGAAGGCTTTTTCTCTTTTGAAGGAGTGGAAGAATAGAGAGGCCATATGGTTCAAAAGGACACTCTGCTTAATGAAGTTTGTGCTTCCAAAGCACAAACAAAACAGCTCCATCAATTTGATCTTCACCCTCAAAACTGACATGCAGTTGGTCTTAAAACACTGCTTCCTTCTCAAAAATCAACAAAGGATTTATTTGCTCTCAACCTAAAGCATTTTCACCAAGATGAACGTGAGCATCTGGCCAATGCATTAAATGTTTGGATCCTTTGAAAGAACAAGTCAGTGATACCTTGTGTTTACTTGCAGACCTTGGGAAGAAAGACACTAGGGGAACATTTGTTTTCAGGGGAAATTTTTCTAGTGAAAAGCAATTGGTTTGAAACATTACATGATCACATTTGTACCACTGGAGATGAGGAACATAAGTAATCTGTCAGAAATGGTCTGAGCAACAACAGTGCACAAGGGTACACTGTGAGACAAGGAAGGAAGGTGCAAAGAGGCTAAGAAATACTGGTTTTAGCCAGCATTAGAACAAGGATGCATGGAGATGAACGATAACTCAGCCAATATGTCTGCCACATATTTATTTTTATGTTGCCCTTTTCTTGGCGCTTGGTGATCAATATTTGTTTGCACAGGGCTCAGTCTCACACCCACAGAGGCCAGTGGGAGCTTGCCATTTCCTTCCATAGCTGCCCGATGAGGCTCCAAATAACTAGTGTTTGTGCCCAGGGCTTTTCAGTGCCAAATATAATGAACCCTATTGTTCTTAACACAATTAAATTTGATAATCCAATTTCCCTGAGCAACTGGATTGGAGTTTTTGCCTCAATCTTTCCTGAATTCTA
Source organism: Tringa tobata (assembly GCA_033628505.1). Lineage (NCBI taxonomy): Eukaryota > Metazoa > Chordata > Aves > Charadriiformes > Scolopacidae > Tringa > Tringa tobata. The sequence continues at coordinate 4,599,311 of JAHREE010000130.1, read as the reverse complement.
GTCCAACTTTTGCCCTGTGCCTCCTGGCTTTTCCCTTTTATTTGTTTCTGTTGTGCTACCAAGAATAGTCAGAGCCTTCTTTGACTCACAGATGTCTCGATGCCTCTTTGCCTTGGAATTATGGGAGCTGGCTTGGACCCTGACACAGGAGATCAAAGACTTTGGCATCCTCCAGATACTCCAAAAGCACAAGCAGGACTGAAGCAAGCTACTATAGCACTCTATTCTCCACACCAGACTGTCTGGAAAGCACGTCCAAAAGGAGTCCGTATGGATATGACTCTTTATAGACTGTTTCCACTTCATCCTTTTTGCTCAGTGTAGCAAAGAAAGATGGATGAATGTGGATAGGAAAGGGGTAAACAAGGAAAACCAAATCCGCAGACTATGTAAACTGTAAGATGGCTTTTCTGGCTTTATCCCACCAATGCTGCAGGAGTCGCATAGCAAGAGGGTTTCCCTCACCTAAGCATCTCTTTCCTGATAAGACATTTATATTCTGGTCTCTCTCCCATACTGGCTCTGCAGCAAAGCATCCTGTTACCAGGTGATAATCCTCCACCAAGCAGCACCAAGTGTTTGCTAGAAGCTCTGAGTCCACAGCAGCCCTCCTACCATGAAAGTGAAGCAGAAGAAATAGAACAAAAACAGGCCAAGTGCCAACCAGTAGGCAGCTGGAATCTGCTCTAAATTCTGTCCTCACTTCTGCTGTCTGAGAGAAACAGAACTTTATAGACCAGATACTGGGGGTGCTGATGAGGCAATAGAGGGAGCAAGATACCTGATCTCATCCCCTGCTTTGTAATTCTCCTCTTTGCTCCCTCAGCATCCTCCAACATGCCAGATTTCCTCCAGCTCTTTCCCTTCTCGCAGACAAGGAGCAATGAGCATATTTCTGTCGCAGCCACAGCAGAGGAATCTCTGATTACCCAGAGAAGTGACTTTGGGGGCCGTCAGGAATGCTCAGCCCAGCAGGTGACCCCAAAATCCCACCTCCAGGCCAAGCAAGCCCTTGGAAGACTGTCAAAAGCACAGCCAGAGAGCCCATGGTCACCAAGATGGCATCTGAAGCATTTTTAATCCTCCCTCCAATGAGGGGATTTCTCAGGAATTGAGCATCCCCGGGTCATATGCCAGCTCTGAGCTTCATTCCAATCTAAATGTTATTATGCCTGAAGACACCGTGCTTTGCAAAAGCTCAGTACATGGATCTTCCAGCTGTGCGTTTTTATGTGGGTGCCTTAACATTTGTTTTGAGAACTATCCTGTTCCAACAGCAAACATAAAGATCAGTGTGACCTCTCCTTATCGCACAGCCTTTCCTGTGTGGAATTCATTGTGATCTGGACCCTAGTGACTATTGCATCATTTCTGTTTATTTGTAACCTTTGGCACTGAGTAATCTTATCTGCCTGCAGCCGGCTGCAGCAGAAGATGTGCAGCAACATCACCAGCTCTGGCAATGCTCAAACACTGGAAAGGGCCAGTTAAGAGTGGAGGTCAGTAAATGATTAGCAAAGCAAATCTGCAGTCACTGACAGCTACACAGAAATAAGCTCCCTCTCTCCCCGCAAAGCAAGGTGAGACTTGGCTTGTCTGCAGCTCTACTCACCGATCACGATGAGGGTGTAGTTCACATTGGTGCTGCCGAAGCCATTGGTGGCTTTGCAAATGTAGGTTCCTGCATCTTCACTTTCCACCTCCTTGATTTTCAGCCCTTGCTGAAGGATTCGGAACCTTGTCCAGCCACTGTGGATAGTGCGTCCATCCTTCATCCACATGGTGAGAGGCGGGGGGTCGCCCTCCACTGGGCACAGGAGCTTGATGGTCCTCCCTAGCCTCACGGACTGACGGTGAATCACTTTATCGGCAATCCTTGGGGGACCTATGAAAGAACACAGAGAAGAAGAGCTGTTATCGCTTTTGACAGTGATATAACACTGATTTAAAGTCATCAAGTAGGGTGTTACACTGACTGCTACACAGAGATACAACCAAGGCTGAAAAATGCAGGCAATTACAGAGGGATACAACAACAGAGATACTGGTTTGTGTAAGACCTGAAGCTGTAGCCTTGCCATGATCATCACCTCCTGACAACCTACCAGGGAAGGCTGGCTCTGAGTCTCATTTGCTTTTCCAAAGCACCCTCATCCTATAGCAAGGAGGAGTCCATAACAAACTGTTCAGCTGTATTTGGTAAAGCAACTGTAGTTGATTTAAACTTAACACCTCTCCTGAAGGCAAAATTAATAACAGCACCAGTATTTAAAACAAAACACTGCCCCCCCTCAAAAAGTTAAAATCCTTTCATGTTGTATGTACAGTAATTCCCTTTAATAGTCACCAGATGGGCTTTATCTGAGATGCATAAGCCTGCAGTTGTCAGACATAAAGCATTCACTGGGTAGCACTTTACTGAAAGCTACAGCATAGCCTGACATGTTAGCACTACTTATAGTCCGAAAGAGGATATTTTTATAAATTGCCTTGGCAACCCTGCTGGTTTGACCCAATTGACAAATATTTGTTCTTTGTAAAAGGTGATCATTCCATGCAAAACAGAGTGTCCCTGGAATGCCACAGAGTGAACACACTGTTTGCCACATGATAACAGGATGCGCTTGGACAGACCAACACTCAGAAAAAAGAAGTGGTAAAGACTCCAACAGTGGGAATGAATTCAAACAGGAATTTCTTCCCAAGGCTATGAAAAGTTGAAGCAGAGCCTTTTTCCGGCATCCGCCTTTTCTGCCTTTGCATTAATTGCAGAAGTTCCCCACACAAACTGCAATAGCAATGCTCTTCCCAGAATAGTCTATTAATGGGTGTGATAATAAGTGCCCTGCTCTTGCATAAGGACAAAATGTTTTGCTAAGGATTGCTAATGCTGAGTTGCACCCAAAACCCACAAGATGTTTGTGGGATTTGGAATTGTTCCCTCATATTTTATGCCTGTTCCTAGTGTTTTGCAGGATTGGACCCACGTGGGATAAGCTACAGAGGTCATATTTGCACTTCCTCCTGACTAATTCCTATTATTCCTGTCTGCCTGAATTTTCCCCAGCATGACTAAGACAATACATACAGTCCAGCTCATGAATGACTACAGAGCTGCTGTTGCAGTTACTCATGTTGAATCGCACTTACAAATTTCGCAGCTTTGCTGGTGAACAGAAGTGCTGCTCAAGCTGAGAAGAAAAGCCATGAACTAGCTCGAAACCCATCAATTAGTTTAACTAAGAGCCTGGTTAAATCAGTGGGTCTTAGACACACTCAGATTCCGAAGACCCAAAGCGGGGATCTTGAGAGAGTGCTTAATCTGAAACAGTCAGTCCCTGGCAAAGATAACACCCGTCCCTGCACACCTTCTGCAGACACCCGTGGGACAGTGGCTCAGATGTGATGGTGCCCTCCCATACTCCAAGGGAATGGGCAGAACTCCATGGGAAATCCTGCCTGTCCAGGTCTTTCTAAGCACATCAGCCTGGGAAATCTCCAACTAGCTCTGTGGATGGAGAGATAATCCCAAGATCCTTTGAATGCTGATCTGACACAAGCCGTGTTGCTGAATCTTTTAAAGAGGAAATCCACCCATCAGGTGGGTATGTGCGTGTTGTCTTTGATAAAGCAGATTTCACCAACACTGTGTGAGCATCCAGCCCCAAATTGCACTACATTTCCCTATATGTTGCAGCAGCTTCCTCAGTGTAAAGGAGCAGAATTGTCCAGACAAATCCACAGCCTTTTTTAAATTCTGGGTTGGTCCTTGGAGAGGTCCTTTCTGACCTAGAGCCCTACCAAACCAAGTTAAACATTAAGAGTAACATCATTGCAATCTACTTATGAGCCAAGATACTACTCCATGCATATTAAAATGGCAAAAATAGTTCTATAATTAGTGCTGGGGAAAAATGTTTGGTGCAGGGCAAGCAGGGACAGCGGAGAGTGCCCTCCTCACAACTTGGAAACCTACTGTAGCTCCTTCAAAATCCCTTTCCTTCCAACATTCAGGTTGACTCCTGATGAATTTTGAGACCTGGAGGAATCAGATAGTTTCCCAGTCACGTCATGTGCCTCCTTGGGGCAGACTGCACAAGCTCTCCCAATAGCACCAGAGTTGCCTCTGGATCTGTCACATGTTTGGGTCAGCAGTAAGCTTGGTCCTCCTAAATGCCATTTTCCTTTGATTGACCTTTCATTCTGAGGAATTGTTGGATCGCTGTCTGTCACAGGATCTATTCACAGACATTTATGACATTTAGAAAAGGGTGCGTTTCTTGAAGCCTTTCTGCCTGAGAAGAAAAACACGAGCACGGTCCACTGCAGCCCTTCATTAGCCCCTCCATCGACTTTGTTGCAACGAGGAATAAAAATTTCCCTCCACTCTTTTTCCTGCTCTGATTCTTGCCAGATACAGCTGTATGCACTTCTCAGCGAGTTACAGCCTCAGGACATAGATGCGAAAACCTTGCTTCTGTTTATTTGGTGCTGTAAATATTCCCATTTTATTACCTATCATCTTTGCATTAATAACTTTCTGCGCAAGCAGTACTTTCTCTCTCTAGAATCAGTGCCTTCGCATATACCAGAGGTTTCAGAGACCCTGGCAAGCCAACGATAGCTGGACCTGCTGTAGATGGCTACAGCAAGAATAAAATGTTGATATCGTCACGGATCTCTGTCTCTCTTTCTCATGTACAGGCATTCACTGGGTCTTATTTCACTACATATCTGCACAGCTCTGCCTTGGGACTGCAACAGTGACGGACAGATGCTTTTCAAGTCAAGATACACTTTGGCACATCTCGCCACTCTGTGCTGTCAGTATTTGGAGGGGAGGCGGTGGAGAGGGGAAAGCCTGTTTTGCAAAAAGGCCCCTCCGCAACATCCCCTGTGCAGTGGATGCTGCTGACACAGGGCTGCCTCACCAGGGAAATCCCACGCTATCCAGACAGAAATGTATTCCCCCTCTGAATCCATACATTAAGCTCCAGGTTCCCCTCTGAATCCATACATCAAGTCCCAGGTTCCCCTGGAGTTTAATTTCCAGGGCTTCTCTATGGCAGTTCTATTATATGAACCAAGCAAAAAGATGTAATAAAAAGATTCCGAGCACCCCAATTTCTTATGTGTACCACTGGTACTGCAGGGAGCTCCACACCTTGCAGATCTGGCCCATAATATGCCACAAGGGTGGCCAGGAGAGCAGAGTGCCCAGTAGCTGCCAGCCCTCCCAGGAGGCTGCTCTGGGGGTGTCCCTTGGCGGCTGCTCCGGCAGGGCTGGAGCACGCCTGGGCTCGCAGCTGAGTGCGGTGGGACGGGAGCACAGCCCAGGGCACAGCCCACCACCCTGCAGGCTGCACGCATTTCGACAGCTGCTTAGGGAGGCAAAATCCCAGGAAAGCACCTGCTGTTTCACCTACAGCTGCCAGCGAGGTAAAAACAGGCTGAACCCTGGATGCTGCCGACTTCCCATCCCTTGCCTCTGCCGGCTTCTGTCCTGTGCTCTAATGCAGCATTAAAAAGCAGATGCAATTACTCCTCAAGCAGCCCATGTCGCAATCCCAGCCTTCCTAGACTCCAGCTTTGTGTTGTATGTGGGCACTAATGATCTTGGCTGCTTGCTGTAGTGCCGCTCTTGCCTTGTTTGTAGGTTATGATTCAAGGCAACACCACACGAGCTGGATAGCAACACCGTAAGGGATTGTTTTGAAGCCTGAAATTATGTTGTTAAACCAGACTGCTAAAATTTTGAATTTATGTATCTATCAACACAATTTTTTTAATGCCAATATATACCATCTATTCTGGCTGGAGGGTGGGGGGGTCCCATGAATTGCCACATGCCTGCACCCATGGAGCCAAAGCTCCAGACTGGATCCTTTGAAAACAGAGTGGGGAGAGCCCAGCTCTCTCACCCTCCCATCTTGAGGGAGGTGTCCCTAAGCTGTACCCCTACTCATTTCTTAGCTATTACGCAGTGTGTCTTATAAAAATCAGCCTCTGTAAGGACTGAGAATCTCCAACCTCTGATGCTCGTGGAGAGAGAGAATTTCCCACAGCATTTTGCTATGAGATGTGGGAAAAGAAGCCAAAACCAAGGCCCCAGGTAGATATTCCACCAAAACTGGTGACACAGATTTTTACACGTTTTTATAGTCAGGAGGGGGGAAGGGAATGAACGGTGGGGAGAGGAAACAATCACCGTTTCTTGCTTCCACTCTGCAATTTTCCATTAGGCAGCTCTCTACAGCCACAGGGCGCTGCTGAGAAACACCCTTTCAACCCACACCTCACTGGAGAGGATGCAGCTGACTTCGCAGCCCGTAAGAACTGAAAGAGCTATTACAATAAATTAAGCCCTACCTCGACACAAAACCAGTGGGGGCAGGTTTCCTTCAGTTCCCCTTGTCCTTAACCCAATAGTTTGAGAGGATAATTTCTTAATATTTCAGCTGAGGGGGAAGGGTGGGGTTTGACATCTGTGGATGTGACTTGGGAAGAAGTGACGAGAATGCAGCTGCCTCCCCCCGTGCCTGGTTGTTATTCTTTCTCCAAATACAAACTAAATATAACTTTGCCCCATAACATTCAAATCATTTTAGTTACTAGAAGGGATCATGCCTGGAGTTCCAAGGGCCAGGGTGCAATCAGGCTTAAAATATAATTTAAACAATCCAGACCCTACATTTTCCACCAAGTTATTTTCTTGCTTGTAGTTTCCCTATCTGCAAATTCATGTAAGTATACCCAGAAAGAAACTAACAATCCCAGTCAGATGCCAAGTTTTCTGCTCAAGATCATATAAGCCTAGTCCAACATTAACAAGGAAATGCCATGACCCCCTCATTTGTTTTAAATATTTCTGTTCATATACATGCAGACAAGTGTGCAGATTTATTTGCCTCATTTACGAATACAAGCAACTGGAATCTCCATTCTGTTCCATTATATAAAAGACAGATCCTACACCTGTCTTACTGAACAGCTGGGCAATTTTCAATTTATATCCTGCAATACTGCTCTCCACTATCCTATACCACAGAAAAGCCCCACTTGCTGCTCTGCTGCTGACACTGCTTTATAAGCATTCCTGATCTCTGCCCCCCACCAGCGCCTTGGAAGGGCTGGTAGTTGCTGTTTCTTGGCAAAAGGAATTATGTAAAACCCAAGAAAGCCTCTTTGCTTTACCAAATAGCTATTTCCGGGAAGCAGTAAAAACAATTTCTAGAAGTATATTTAAGACACAACAGTGGAATAGCCTGGAGCTTCCTGTCCATATTTCTCAGTCAAAAATACACACACATGTAATTATATTTTCCTGGACTGCATTGCAAAGTTCATGCACTCATTCAACTCATACATGTAGTAAACATGATTTATAGCTCTGCGTGAAAACCTTCTAGATATATGGTGTTTTGATAGTGACTCGAACCTAGAGCTATAATTTAGTAACACCTAGCAGTGAAAGCTAAATGATTTCCCACTCCACATTCCTAACTTTCCATGAACCCCTTTTACTGCTAACCTGGGGAGGAGATACTGCTTCTACAATTGTTTGGACTTAGCCTTGTTATTCCTTCAACTGAACTGCACACTAACGTCAAGCTTCACATATGGTGAACACACCAGCACTGACCCGCGTCCTATGAGACCATTTGCCATGATACAGTTCAAAGTGAACTTTATTAACACATTAAACATAATTACAAAGAGGAAATTCCAAGGAAGGTCAACTAGCCCAGACAGTTTCTTGGAATGGAAAGTAATTTATAATATCCACGTACTGTATTGTAAAGTTTATAAAGAATTTAAATAAGTTTTAGGAGCCCCGTGGGTTATGTATATTTTATTATTTAATACCAAACACATTCACTTTCTATGAAGATAAGATTTATTTTGAAGTGCTATGTTAGCAAATTAGCAGTCATTTACCATGAAGCACCCAAACAACCCATCAACACGTGGAAGGAATTAACATCAGGGACTGGGGTACCACAGACAATATGTGTCCTACAAGAAGAACACAGCCAAGCACACTAAGCTTTCATTGTGACAATGAGATGAAGGAGTTGGACAACAGCCGCTAACCAAACCACTTGTTCCATGTGAACACAATCTCTCACACCAACACTTGAGGCAACATTTGGCCTTCACTGTACTCCTCAACTGTAAAACCTGATCCTCCCAAGTCCTTAGTACAAGGATGGCTCACACCAAAGGTGATTTCTTTCACCTCTCCCATGATTCAGAATGAACATGGATGGATGAAAAGGACCATCTAAAAGTCATGTTTTAAACTTGCTCCCAGAGTTGGTTAACTTGGGATATCCATCGCCAGAAAACTGGGCCTGATGACAACTGCTTACACTCCTACTACAATAGTTTAGCCCTCTCTGCAAGACTAACACGAAGATTATACACTTACACTCTCTGCACACCATTATTACCATTATTTGTATTGGCATTCAAACTATAAATATGGATTAATGGATAGAGGCCTTGCTATGCCGGGGGCTGTAATTCCCACAGGGAAGGGCTTACAAAGCGATGGTGGCAAGAGTTTCAATTAATATGAGTAGGTGTTCCTCAAAGAGAAGAACTCTTGGCTCTCTGCGCAGTGCAAAGCCATTACACAGAGAACAGAACTTTACTGCAGAACTTCAACATCTTTATTGGCGACATGGGCAGTGGGATTGAGTGCACCCTCAGTAAGTTTGCTGACAACGCTAAACTGTGTGGTGCAGTCAAGACACTGGAGGAAAGGGATGTCATCCAGAAGGACCTGGACAGGCTTGAGAGATGGGCCTGTGCAAACCTCATGAAGTTCAAGCACGCCAAGTGCAAGGTCCTGCACCTGGGTCAGGGCAACCCCAAGCACAAATACAGGCTGGGTGGAGAATGGATTGAGAGCAGCCCTGAGGAGAAGGACTTGGGGGTATTACTTGATGAGAAGCTCAAAATGACCTGGCAACATGCACTTGCAGCCCAGGAAGCCAACCACATCCAGGAAGCCATCCACAGCCAACCGCACCAAAAGAAGGTGATTCTGCCCCTCTACTCTGCTCTTGTGAGACCCCATCTGGAGTACTGTGCCCAGCTCTAGGGCCCCCAACATATGACGTGGACCTATTGGAGCAAGTCCACAGGAGAGCCATAAAGATGATCAGAGGGCTGGAGCACCTCTCCAGAAGGGGGTTGAGAGAGCTGGTGTTGTTCAGCCTGTAGAAGAAAAGGCTCCAGGGAGACCTTATAGCAGCCTTCCAGTGCCTAAAGGGGGCCTACAGGAAAGATAAGGAGGGACTCTTTATCAGGGAGTGGAGTGATAGGACAAGGGGTAACAGTTTTAAACTGGAAAAGGGTAGATTTAGATTAGATATTAGGAAGAAACTCTTCACTATGAGGGTGCTGAGACACTGGAATGGGTTGTCCAGAGAAGTTTGGACGTCCCATCCCTGGAAGTGTTGAAGGCCAGGCTGGATGGATCTTTGAGCAACCTGGTCTAGTGGAAAGTGTCTCTGCCAATGGCAGAGGGCTTGGAATTAGATGATCATTAAGGTCCCTTCCAACCCAAATGATTCTATGAACTGATAAAAGTGCTTTTGAGAGAGATAAAAGGATGAATGTTTTGCCCATGTATACTATTAACTGTTGGAATAAGTAGGTCAAAGGACTAGTGAATCCAACATCTTTTCATATTTTCAAAACAAAACAGTTCACATTTCCAAAAGGTATGCATTAGCCAAGTAAAGTAGGGGTCAGCATAGGGGTAACTGGGCCGAATGCTTTGGTATGTGACATGTGGAGATCAGATTAGACAAGCTAATGGGTTCTTCTTGGCTTGAAAACATAGGCACCCACAGACAAAAACAATGCTTATCAAAAACAATCAAAAGATTAAAGAAAAAAACAACAGCATCTCTGTACAACAAAGACTCTTAGAGAGGAACACAAAACATCACAAGTATTTGCTGACCGACCGTGGTGACTGGTCAGGCTCAGCTTTGGGAATAGCAGACTGTTTGCAAGAGCAAGTTGTAGGCTCGGACTGCGCAGCTGAGCCCAACAAAGTGATGGAGAAAACAGCATTGTGAATTCATTTTACAGCAGGTAAAGTGACATATTTTCTCTTTCTTCCCTACCTCTGTGGTAGGAGCTGCTTTCCTGATGAAATGGATATTTATTGATAGCTCAAGAAGTGCTTGCCATATTTTTACATGAGTAATAACTAGCCCCTTGGGTGAAAGCTGCCAGTAAATTTTCTATTCTAGATGTTCCAAAAATAAGAAAAATAGAATATTTGGGAACTTGTTCCATTTAATTAAGTGCCCTGCATACACATTTCACCGAGATTTAATAAAATAGTTATTGTATGTTAAACAATTGGCACTTGATTATTGCGTAGATTTATTGCAGTTCGACAACAGTAGATGAGATACGTATCTCTTACATGGTTTATAAATCCTTTGAGCATATGTTTTCAATAATCAGTTGGTATTTATTTAACATGAAATTACCATCTTATTAAATTAAATGTGCATGGGTGACATTCAATTTCAAGTGTTGCTGAACATTTTTTCAGCAGCAAAAAATAGTAACTTTATCCCTTAGGTTTTGAGGTAGCAAACGCAGAGGAGAGTTAGGATTACTTCAAATTACTTTTGAAGAAACAGACTTTGTATGCTAGAAGATTTCTCTTCTAGAGTGGAAGAAAAGATATTATTTATTGCTTCTTAAGTGCTGCCAGTGGGCTTAGCGTGGGCCAAAAGACAGGATGAATATTTCTACTCTAAGGCTAAAATTATACTGACGGCGCAGTTCAGGTATGCAGTTCAACGGATAGCCACAAAACGTTTTTCAGAGGAGAGATAAGTACAACAAAGGTGTGTTGGCACACGTACCCACACAATCTACCTTTTTCATTCCCATTCAAGAAGGGAAGCCCATCTGAATAACAGCATTTCTAATTTGTTTGTTTGTTTGTTTTTGTTGTGTTTGTGTTTTGTTGTTGTTTTTTTCCCAAAAGAAATGGCATTAAAACATGTTTTCAAGGTTCTGAAATTAAAAGTCCTTTTTTTTATGGCTCCTGTTTCCAGGAAGGACAAACTGCCTAATTTTGGAAGAAAGTTAGAAATCTTCTAGCTCAAGGGAGGCAGGAGGATCCAGAACCCAACTGAAAATCCTGCCCTATAGCCCCAGCCTGCTTTCACCAAGCCTAACCCAAACCCCCAGCATCTCCACCACAAGTCACACAGGGACCATTCCTGCCAACATAAGGCATCTGTTTGCTTCACATAATCTCTGGGAAAGAATCCAGTCAGGCAGCCCTGAATTAACTTCTGGGGTTAATCTACCCCAATTTTAACATAAATGCTATTGTATTCTGCCCTTCCAACTGCTTCCCAACCACGCAAATCCTGCTTCATAAGCCCAGTGCGTTTCCCAGCCAAATCACTGACCATCTCCAAGACTTTCAGCAAAACAAACCAGACACTCTGCAAATCTCAGTTTAATTCACTTATTTTGTAACAAAACTCCTCTTCAAGCCACCACTTGCAATCATGTTCCAAAACCCAAGGCTTCAAAGACAGGCATTTACTTCTGAGCCAATCTATCTGCTCTGATTTTTTTTTTCCCTTCTTTGTCTCTCCTGCCTACATGCAGCATCCTGTCACCTAATCATTTTATTTGAACAGCTCCTAGGAAATAGGATGCCCAAGTTCACGTTTGGTGACACAGATTCCCCTTGAACTCTGGTAGTCAATGTTTAACCCAGTCTAAGCACAATACAAGGTTTAATAAGTAATTAGCCGTTTCCCTTATAGACAGACGTTTGTGTGAGAGCTGCACAAGCAGGAAATTGTAAGTGTCATTGTTTATGTCTGCAGGGAAACACAAACCACGATGGCTGACTCCGTGCCATATTCAGCAATGATGTGAACAAAGACCTTTAAATAGTTGGTTTGCCTTCCTGCTAGTCCAGAGTGGTGAGTCTTCAGCCATACACCAATATAGGAGCCTTTTTCATTTGTATCCAAGACTTTGGTTTCCCTCAAAATCTTTTTAAACAAATTTCTCTCTAAGGAATGAAATTGGAGAAGACTAAACTCTTCCATCCGGTGCTGGTTTCTACTGGCATTTCCCAACAGCCAAGATGGAAAAGGTGTGATTAGGGCATTAAGGACTCAAAAAAAGAAAAAATCTTGAACATTCATTCTCAAACAGGAGACACTGCCAAAATATCCATAAGCCTTTTGCTATTGGGAAATCAATGGCAGTGTCCTACATGGCGAGGCTGCTCTCAGACCTCTCTTTGCTCTGCCCTTGTCACTGAGGGCTTCTAAGTTTGGTCACCACAAAAACGTGGTAACAACTGTTTGTTGGTGACCACAAAGAGATAAACACTGCGGTATTTAAGAACTGAAGATATTTTCGGAGGCTTCTCTAGAACAGAAAGCACCTCTAGCTGAATGGCTGCAGAGCAGTCTTGGTAGGAGTGTTCTGCAGAAATGTTTTTGTATCAGAAAATTACATTTTTGTGAAAAATCAAGACTTTGTCCAGTTTTCTCTTTCAATATTCTTTTTTTTTCAGTTTGAGAAATCTTTTGTGTCATAATTTTAGTAAATTAAAATCAAATACACACAAAAAAAAAGTTGGTATTTTTAAAGTATGGTGATTAAGCAATTGTAAGCTTTTTAACAGGTTGCTGTAGCCCTAAAATATGAAAAAAGTTTTGATTTGGGACATGAATAAATTAAAATATATTAAAAAATCTCAAGGGCAAATAAAAGCCAAAATATAACTATATAGATATACAGATAGATATAAAATCCTGTCTTGCTCCAAAAGAAAAGTGCAAAGCAGAGCTGACTTTCACCTTCTAAGACAGCAGCATTTTAAAATTCTGCCTGAAACCATTTACTGTTTTCCTACCAAAACATCCAGTAGGTGAGATGGAAGCACTCTACCCAGCTCTCTCTAAATTAAACTGTCATCATAAGGGTCTACCTTACATGTGCCTAGATCAGTGTTTTAGTATGGACCAGGGGTGTGCTTTAAAGTGAATTTTTTTATCATCCCCACCAATTATACTTTGGATCATATCATGAAACCATTTTGGTGCACTACTGTTTTGCAGTAGCTTTTATATGAAATTGAGCTGCAAGTGGTACTCCAGTTCAGATGGGGATTTAGTTCACAGGACCAGACTAGGACTGTTCTGAAGTGAAACACACCTCTGAAATGGTGGTGTCGGATCCTCAGCACCAAATGCTTTGCTTTACAGATACAATCCTACCAATCTTCACCAGCTGCTAATGCAGACAGAGCTAGCAATTCTAGCTGGGTCCCTGGTAAAACAAAAGCAGAAGCTGTGCTCTTGGATTTCCATTAACGAGCACTCTATCTACATGACCAGAATGGAGCTAATCCAGAATAAACTCCCCAAATGCCTATACTGTGAGCATCATCTCCCCAGCACCAAATATTTCACTTTAAAGATTTGTTGCTGTTGTGCCATTCTACTAGCTAACTTAGACGCACCTGTACATCTATTCCAGGAGGCAAAAATACTTAAATGCATTTTAAAAGAAAGTGCTCACAAGGTTGATGCAGTGAAAACTTACATTTAAACTCAAGAGACACCAAGTCGCCTGCATATGAAAACAGGGAAACTGTCACTGAAGCCTTATAGCATTCACATCTGGTTCCTGCTCCCCAGACACTGAAGCACACACTAACTGATTTAAAAGCACACGAGGAGCCAGGACCTCTTAATGCACGAAACTTTCATACCTGCAGCATATTATTTTGTCAGATCTCACACAGGAAACAGCCTCAGCTCCAGGCCATACCCAAAGCAAAGCAGGTAATATTTCCTGCAAATGGATTGGCTTTAGTCCGGTGCCACAGCAGGGTGTTAAAGCATGCAGTGATGCCTGCACAAGCCCATGCACAAGCGACCTGGCTGTGAAAACCCAAGTTATCGTTGGCACAGTCTGAGGGCTCAGCTGGTGCCAACATCTGGACAGAGGCTAGTCCAGATTTCTGCAGCCTGCCTACAACTGGGAGGGCTTCCAACAGATCCACTTCCTCTGCTCCTCCTTTTCTACATGCTGCTTAGCTCACAACAACAGGGTTAGTGCACTCTAAAGTGGCGTTTATTAGTTTTCCTAGCAGGAGATAGCAAAGACTCGTTCTGTTATGCTTACTATATCTGATCGCGCCACCATGGTTTGTGCCTAGGACCGCCAGGTACTTTTCTGAAGTCTTGGGACTGTTCAGCTTCTAAGATCAGAAGAAATCAGTGCATTTCATCTGGTATGTCCAAAGCTCTGCAGCACCCTTTGCTGCTCAAAAGCTGCTTCACTTCATCTGGAGGAAGGCATTTTTCCTATACTTCTATTGCACACCGGTCTGGCACATCTCAGGATGAACGGTATTACCAAAACAGCACCTAACAGTGGATATATTCTGCCTAAATTTAAATGCTAAAAATAAATATTCAAAATATAAATCCATTTAAATTCCCCAAACTAACGAAAGGATTTGGAAATATTTCTCTTTTGCTGAAGATCCCATATTGCCTGCCTTTTACCTCTATAAATCTGCATGAGTAGAAGGACAGTGCTAATTATTATCTGATACGCAAGCCAATTACCAACCTCCTGTGACTGCCAGTGCAGTTGCTTTGTTAGAGCTGCCTAAACTTGGGCAGCTACAGAGCACACGGGGGTTTCGCTGACACCGATTGCCCTGCAGTTTCAAATGACGTCACCCCACTGGCGCACTGGCATGCAACGTCGCATCCATCAGGTAGATAGAGCTACACTGGTATATCAATTAACGTGCACTCCTATTACCTCACAGTCTGGAAATGTAGAGTCCCAGCTACCCTCCCGCGAGCGCACGCGTGGAAGGGGGGGAAAAAAACCTGGAGAGCGTAACAGCTCTCTAGGAAAAGCTGTGCAGGGAGAAATATTGTCTCGCCGCGTGATTACACGGCTGCTTTATCCCCCATCACGCGCCTGCGCGCACCAACACACGCACATCGCATCAGCTGTCAGCAGGAATTCCTGACTGGAGATTAAAGCGTTCGCAGAACCACAGTGCTACAGCCCGTCTGCTCAGCCTGTCCCGGCCGCCGACGCACAGCACAGCAAAGGGTCCGCTCCCATAAAGATTTCTGAGCTTCTCCGTTCCCAGAAATAGGAGGTTCTACTGTTGCAACGACTTGAACTTGTTCTTGAGAGAAGCCGCCTCAGAAACCACTTCTGTGCTGCCGGCTAGCATTTCCAAGCAAGGAGTCAAGAGGTCAAAACGCAAGGTCAGAAGAAAGCAGATGCGCACGGCCCCTTGCTGTACCTGTGGCTGGATAAATCAGCACTTTCCTAATCAGTCGCTAATCCCCTAATCTTTATTGCATGCAAATTCCAATCCCTTCCCAACGGCTGTGCCGTGGTAATCTCCAATCTGATTACAGTGAAACCCCGTTGGAAGACTCATTGATAAAAGATGGAAATGTGTAAAATCAATTTGCTGTATATCACAAACAGCACTGCACACCCCTTCAGGGATCAAAGAACCGCCACCAAATACCAACAAGTAAAGGGCCATTAAAAACGCTTTTTATGTAATAGTGGATTTGACTATCGACAAAAGACAAAATTCACTTCTAAAGGGAGAATCAGGGCATTGTTCTACATACAGTAAAGAATCAGCTGGTGACTACAGCAGAAAGGTCATCATTTAAGGCCATACTACAAAAGTGCAAGGGCAAAAGACAAGAGACACTAGATGCACTTAGGCTCAGAATTCACCAGCAGAGCCCAGATTCAGCCAACGATCTCAGCTTTACCTCCTCAAGGTACAGCAGGAGCAGTGTTGGCATAGGATACTTGGCCAATGAATTTGTCATTCAGTATTTATCTTGATAAGAAGCAATAATCATTGGTAGGGCTGAGCAAAATGTTTCAACTTTTGGTCTTGAGCTCATTCAAGCTTTGGGCTGAAATGGCGCCAAGCAGCAGGGACCATAGCTCTGGCTCACCAGGAAAAGCCTGGGCTCCATCGTTGCCGAGAACAGTGGTCCTTAGTTTTGAAAAGAATGGAAAATTGATAACACTTTAAAAAATAGAATATCTTGACAGGATCTCACTCTTATATCACTTTTCTACAGTGCGTAGAAGGGAAGCCAAAAGCTCCTTCGTGTAATCCACCAGAAGATAGAGAAAAATATTAAATTAAAAGACAGCATAGGTCAATCTAACTCCTGTATTTCATCCATTGAGGGGAAGTTGCCAGCACTCACAACTTTTTTTTCTAAACCTTGTGATACTAGGTGCTCGTTTCTTAATGTGTCATTTCTGAGGGCAAAATCCTGAAGGAGAAGCTCCTGTTTATTTGAACTTGAAAGGCAATTTGTGACCTTTGTGATCGTGGGGAATCACTAAATGCTTTAAAAACAGGAAGCAAATAAATAAAATCCAATTTGTTGTAATATTCATGCTATTTAAGCCAGAGTACTGGTTTTCTGGGGTTTGACCCAGGAGTGTTGAACACGCAGGCTTAGTAACGTGAGCGTTTCCCATGGATGTGTCCCCTGTGATTTATTTAAGCATCTTTATGACATGCATTAACAAAAAGCTACACTGGCTGTGGGATCCAATAGCTGTAGGATCTAATATAGCTTATGCTCCATTGACCATAGAGGAGATTATAAGCAGGTGTCTTTCCTAGAGAAACTGGTATGCTACAATCAACAGGAAGCTGGCTCATATCTCCAGATGTTTGTCATTATGGAAAGAGGGGAAAAAGAGGGACGTTAGGGTCAATAAAACCATGCTGCTACTCTTGCAGCACCTACAGTCCACGAGGGACTTCAGTAGTTCAGCTCTGCCATTGATAAAAGTTTTACAAGACCTCTGCTCCAAACAGCCCTGAAATCAAAGGTCTGTTTACTTAGCCTTTGCTTGCTGGGCTTTAGGATAGTGCAGGGAAGATCAAAGCAGAGACCTCGTTTAACATGTCCAAGTACACAACCAGCAAGTCTGTTTATGTTGGATTCCTACAACACCGAGTGTGCTGCTGTCTGTCAACACATCAGGCTCATTTTCGGCAATATTGGGTGAGGAGGGAAATATTCAGGAGGACCCCACAGATTTTGGTCCTGCTGAAACAGAAGTGAAAGTCAGAGGAGGGAGCTCTGCTTTTAACTGTGACTGCCAAGGTCAAAAATTAACTCCTTGCAGGAAAAAAAGTAGACTTATGGTCTCTGCTGAAGTTCTACACCACTAAAATGCAGCTAAAGCCTGCAAGAAGAGCCACAAAAGATGATTTTGGTTCTGCGTTATTTGGGTCCCACCTGTTTTAATTGCTAATGCACAGCGAGGCTAGGGTACTTGGATGGGCATTGGTAAGGGATGACACCCTGTGCACCTCACACACGGAAAGAAGTGAAATAGCCATCAGCAATTCACATCTTCCTGCAGCCTCCCAGCGACGCCTGTACAACCCCACTCTAGGGAGGTGGCAGTTTGCAGTGGCAGGCCATTTATTCACCATACGTAGTCTCTCTTTCACACCTGCTGCTGGGGACTCCCAGCCAGAGATGCCAAAAACGCAGCAGGACTAACAATTCTTAGTTACCAATGCAATCAGTTCTAGGTGTGTTTAGGGCAAAACACTCCCTATATAAACATGCCGCTTCCAGTGGTTCCCTCCTAAAAGTGCTCTCTTGCACTGATGGGAGGAGCTCATGTAGGAACAAGCAACGAAGTTATACCTGCTGCTTCTTCCTTTGATTCCACGGAGGAGTAAAACTAGTAAGGAGTAAAAAATTATAAAGAACATGTAGAGAAGACCATGAAAATTGTAGACTGCAGGAGGCCCATCAGGTATCTTTCCCACCCATCTCACCATACTATCAACAGGACCAACCCTTTATGATGGAGACAAGTAAAAGGAAAGAGAACATCATGATTAAGATACTTTCTTAGGTCCTTGATTGAAGTCAGATATCAAGGCTCACACAGGGTACCAAAGTGCCACGCAGGGGCATCTTGCTCTCGTGGGGTGCTGTGAGGACAAACATGTGATTGCCAGGCACCCTGTGATGAGAGGGGTACCTAGATGGATACGCAGGTTTGTTTTAGATGAACAAGAAACATCATTTAGGAGTCTTCCCGGTCTTGCAGAGGGATGTTTTCCCTACCCAGGCAATACAGCTCGCTTTGCTCCACCTGATTCCAGTGCCTCTAGTCAAAGTCCTCATCTGCGCTGCTAAACTGTTCCCCTCCCCTCCTCCTGGCTCCAGCATCCAATCCCTTCGTACACTTGTAGACAGTTATTGTCCCCTCAGGTGTCACTTAGCCAAGCTATACATGTATTTACAAGCAGCTCTTTTAATCTTCTCACATAAATCAGTCCCCCCAGTTGTCTGATCTGATCATCCGGGCCTGTCTCTCTCTGTCCAGACGAAAACCTTGCCTGTCTCCCTGACATCTCATGGATGTCGAGCTGTCAGCTCAAGCTCAGAGCTCTTAATCTTCCTCCCCCTCCCCATCTCCTTCCTTAATTGCTGCAGACACCGCTACCGTCCCGACTGTCGCTCAGGCTTACGGCCTGAGTGTTATTCTTTACGTTGCTCTCCCTCTAGCTCTCCACATCCCAGCTCGGACCGTGAGCCGCAGAGTCTTTCTGCAGCTCACTGATAAGCCCCAGCCTTGGCTGTCCATCCACTCGCTTGCCACCTTGCATCCAGGCTCCCATCATATTTCATCACGACTCCCCTGCTCCAGCCTTGATGAAACACACTCCTGCTTCGTTTTTTTTTCTAGGCACCGCTCTGGCCACATCTGCTTCTCTTTGCAAGGTTCTCCCTTTCCCTGCCACATCAAACGGCTGCTACTTTTCTTCACTTGTCAAGGCTCCTCCTGGCCTCTCCCCGCTGTTGCTATCACCTCTTCTCTATCAGAGGTCCACCCTCTTCCAACTGACAGAGAAGTCCAGGCTCTCTCCTATCTTTTTCACATTATTCCAGGAAAATCATAGGTATTTTCTGCCAAGCTGCCTGCCTTGTGTGGGAGCAGCTCCCCATCAGCATTGGCCGAGACACTCAGCCCTCTCCACATGCAATCCTCCTTAAAGCTTTCCTGCACCAGATTCCCAGGATTGCAGGTCAGCAGCTAAGCCTGACACTTCTGCTGGTTCTCATGCTCAGCACCATCTCACTGTTGCTTTGCTCAACTCATCTCTCCATCTTCCTGCCATAGTCCTTCATCTCGTTCCCCCAGGTAGGTCTTTGGGCACAGCCTTCTTGTTGTGTTCAGACAACCTTGCACAGCAGTGACACACACAAATCACGCTAATCGCAACAGCTTCACTAGCACCTCTCTGCTGATTATGCTCATTTCGGCATCCACAGCATTAAAGTATAATAGCATTTTAACAAGCTTCATTAGCACATTGCCTTAGTCAAGCTTAACACAGCCCGAGCACCCAAGGAAACCTCATGGTGCCTCTTTTCTGCTCAATATAATTTTCAAGGCTTCTGTAACCTGATTTGTTAGGAATAACCTCAGGGCTGTAAAGCTTTTCTTCTGCTATCCAGCAATTAAGGAATAATTTGTCACGGAGCAAGTCAAGCTGCGGGGCAGGAAAGCCCTGTGCGATACAATGAAGCTGTGTAAACCACAGCCCTCAGTGCAGGAGGGAAACGAGCATCCCATCCTCCTCTCCTCCTCCGGGAGCCTGCACTCAGCAGCAGCTCCTGTAAACGCTGCCCAGTCTCCTAAGTAATGCAACTCCTCGGCCCGCAGGCAGAGAAGTGCCTGTGTGCACCCTGCCAGCACGCACCACGTGTGGCTCTGCCCCTCCTGCGCCTCTTTGGACATTGAGCTGACAGGTAAACAGCAAGTTGCCAAACGGTGCCGTTGGCATGAGCTAGGCAATGGAACAGGGTTCAGAAACATGCTGCAAAGCTTTTTTTAAGCAAGTTCTTAGCAAGGATAACTGAAACCCCTGCAAAGAAAAATGTTTGTATCTCAAGAATGAGCAAAGGTAGGTGTTGACTTTACAACAGTCTAGGTGCCTTGATCACACTTAATTTGTGTACACGGCTATCCGTGATAGGCACAAGGTATGGTACCCTGGACAGACCACAGCAATCTATAGTGCATACGTGACAGGATGAGGACATGACCCTGGGCAGTGGTTCCCAAGCAGGGACACACTCCGCATTTCAACCATTGTTTATGGTCCAATAATGTTGCTGTAGCAATGGACAGATACACACACATACACTGAGGAGAAAACGGTCTCACATTAGAAAGAAGGAAGAGACAGTTCCAGTGCCTACAAGAGTTCAATTCGTATTTCTGTTTGGCTAAACTCTTGCTAGCTTGAAGGTTGTTTAAAACTTCCTCCAGTTATGTCAGTGACATAAAAGTCAAACATTTTCCCAAGCATTCCTGGAAAGATGCTTCCTGTTTTGGTGAGAGAGAGAAGGTATTTTTAAATAAAAAATGATCTGACTATGCTCACTGTGTATTAAACCCAGTCACAAAACCAGAAGTGGTTTTGCAGATGGAGTTTGTTACCTGATTTTTCTTTCCTTAACGTCCATAGTAGCCAGATTAAGGAACTGCTAGCAAACCTCAGTCACTGTTTCCAAAACCATACGTAGGAACTGTGTGGCAGGAATAGAAAGCTATAGAGTATCAACCACTACATGGCCCCAGACAGCTGTCTGTGAAAGCAGAAAACATGGGGTTAACGGTTCTTTTATATTTTTCTTTTAGTACTTCCAGACAACTGAGGGCTGGCATGGAGATCATTGATCACTGCTGGAAATTCTGCATACAAAGAGACAGTCTGATCTTGTGAAGTGTGGGCAACACTCAATACCCATTAATTTAAAGGGAGATCAAAGTTGTCCAGCATTTTGTAGAAAATTCTAAATCTATGGACAGGTAGGCTCCCATCTCACTATAAAACAGTTCTCCTCCAGCAATCCTCTCTCATGTCTCTATTTATTAATGTTTTGCAATTTTTCAATTTATGCACGTAAAGAAGGGAAAAAACTCAGTTGCTAACTATCTGATATTATAATAGTACATTCTTCAGGAATGTGTACTTTTCACATCCTACTACCATTATTTTAACGTTCAGAGGTAGAGGAAAAACTTCACCCATCCCCACCTTCCTCCCCCTTAACCAGACAAATACGGCATTCAGCTCGTCTGAATTTAAATTTTTATTGGAGTTGATCCAGCAACCAGAGCACATTGCTAGAAGCCAAGGTCCCGCTTCCTTCAATACACCTCCTTCATTCTGACTCCCTGCTTTTGTACTGCTTTGGTAATCTCAATCTGTGGTCAGGGATAGGATAAAATTTCAGCTATTTCCCCCATCAACTGCACAGAACAGGGCTTGCTCTTAAATCAAAAGCCCTGTACCCTAAACCTCTGGTTAAGTACTTAACTATAGGCAAGTCTTTGAAATCATCATGGGCTTTTTTTTTTTCTTAGATATAGCTCTGAAAACCACAGAAGTAAACGAAGTTCTCAGGAATATCAAAGGTATTCAAAGGAAATTGGAGGAGGGGGGCACATAGGACGGCTCCACAGAGCTTTTTTGGCCTGATCCTCTGAAGTAGATGGCATTACCAGTCCTCACCAAGAATGCAAAATTTCCTCCCTTATCCTCTAGGGCATGAGAAAATACTGTTAACTTTTCTGGAAGCATTAGGAGCAGACAGCAAGTAGAATCCAAGCAGAAGTCACATTTCTGTCATTGCCTTGGTAAATGACCTCCACCTTTCTGCACAGGACGGTGTGGGCTCCCACATACCTTCTACTAATGTTTATATTTTCCTCTCTCTGTGTTTTTCCTTTTTTCCCCCATTCCCTCTCCTCTATACAAATAGTAATTCAAGAACCACGATCAACCCTTCACTTGGCTTCAGGTCCCTTGCATGGGCTAAAGTTACCTCCAATTCTCCGGCATGGTTTGGGGAATTTATTTATATTCCGTGTTCTGGAGATAGACCTCATGTCTTGCCAAGGGCTCGCATGGGTCTTACAAAAGGAACACTGACAAATATTTATGGAACCTAAAGTGAAACTCAAGACACTGTTAAAATAAAGTTTGCCTTAGTTTTTTTATTTTCCTGAAGAATTGACCTGGCTTTCTTGGCAGAAAGACTAATCCAAATGCTATTGGTATCTTAACAGCTCATAAGAACCACATGCTTCAAATAAAGCCATTACTATCAGACACACTGAGTGGTTCAATTAAACAAATATGAAAATAGACACTTCATCCTGCTTTAACTAAGTGGGATCATTTCACTCCTGAATCCAGACTGACAATGAAAATGATATAGTATTTATAGAGTAGCTTTTTATCCTGAAAGATCCTGAAGGATTACACAGACCCTGCTTCACACACTACCGAGATGCTGCCACTTCCAGGGAGGAACATACGAGCTGTCCCGCAGCCCCAAGGAATGGCACATGGCAGTTTAGATGGAGGAGCAGAAAAGAATTTTGCATTCAGCTGAAACTATAGAAGGGAATTTGGGCAAGTAGTATAGAGATTGTTTAGACTGGAGCACATCCAGCACAGAGGAGGTATAGTACTCCAGTGTTTTAAATAAAAAAGTTAAGGCAAAACAATAAAAAAGTTCTGGTTTGAACTATACAAAAATCAGAATTTAGGGCAGAAAGTGATACGCCATCTTGAAGGCGAACAGTTTCATTCTGTCCACATCATTTGTGCACGGGAAATTCTCTAGAAGATGCTCCTGCTCACTGTTTCCTTCAGGAATACAAGAATCAGGACTAATAATACTTTGCATAGTTACTTGTTAATGTGAGGGCGACAAAGGATACTTTATGAATTAAAGGCTTCTAAATGCTTTAACTGGTAGTCTCACACACTTCACGGAGAAGAAAATACTGGGTCCATCTACACCACACAAGGGATCACATCGACTGCTGCCAGGATCCCTGCTGGCATCTCTGCCCCTTTTTGCAAGCTGCAAGTGTAACGCAGCCCAGTATGGAAAGAGAGAGCGACGTGCCCAAGTCTGCCCTGCAAGCCTGTAGTGGCAGCATCAGGAATTCAGTTTTGACCCCCAGTGTTCTACTGCGAAGACCAGGTGGTGCTTCCCCTCTCCAGGACGTGTTCCGTCCTGTGAAACCTTGGCCACACATGAGGAGCTCAGCAAGCCCCGTGACTTTCAAATACTATGTTAATAGGTGACAAAAAAATTTCCAGTGAGAAGCTTTTGTGGAAGGAGGAGAAGGAAACTGCTGATTTGTGAAGCAGCAGCAAGGCAGATCGTGGTGAAACAGGGAAAATCTATTATTTTAAGCAGCTAGGGACACAGCGACATGACACAAAGCCACGTAGGGATGCACCAAATGTCAGCTGCAACTCTAGGGATTACAGCAAGGACTGGGACCATCTCAGCATGAAGAGTTCAATGAATTCAAAATGCCACATTTAAATTACATTTTTTTCCCCTGCAAGATTTACACCTGCTCTTCCTCTAAAAACAGCAGTGGTCCTTCTTCTGATTCACAGACATATCTGAGAAGATAAGCAGTCCTGACGTTATTACTGCAAACATTGTGTGAAAGAAATACTTTGCAGTGTGTTTTTCACCTGGCACAACGACTAGAACTAGCAAAAGCCCCTCTGCAGAACAACTAGCAGAAAGCACCAATCTTATAAAGCTGCTTGCTTTTTTTCAGTTCGTTTAGCCTAAGTAGAGCAATCAAGGTTCTGCTGGCAGGATATCACATACTCAATATGTAACCACTTAAAGGAAGAGGACAGCTGTTGCAGAGACGTCCCAGGAGAAGAAATCATTACACAAGTGAAAGGGATTTCTTTGGAGTAACTTTTAAAATAATGTAAAGCTGCTTTCCCCAGCCCCCCCTTCCAGAACTGGACTATGAACTTTCCTTTCACCAGTGAGAGTTGCTCACACACCTAATCCTCTCTGATTTAAATGAAACCCCTCAGGCAGATAATCATGTACCAGCAGGAGGAGGGAGCTGACTCTGTGGCCCTACAGCCTCCAGGTAGGGCACTCCTTTTTCCTGGAGGGGAAGGGAATGGAAAAGAGCAAAAGGAAAATACTCAGTCTTAAGAGATGAGCAAAGAGGGAGGAAGAATGGAGGGAGGGAGGGAAGGCAGGAAGGAAGGTGCATGCTCTGTACAGAGGAAAACTTCCAGTGGCTCTACATACTGCCAAGAGCTAAGCCTGTTCTCTTAGTTACACATATTTCAGGGGGGTTTCAGTACTCACAGAACTCATACCACTGACAGCAGGGAAGAAAGCGCATCTGGACAGAGATTGTGTATTTCCCTGCCATGATGGGGAACCTGTCCTTAGATATGATGGAGGAGGAAGATGCAGAGAGGCCAGCCCTGTCTGGCTTAGGGCCCCACGACACACAGGACACGCAGAGCTCCAGACCCATGCAGCAGTACAAAGGAAGGCTGCGGGATGTATCACGGCTAAATGGGTAAGGAAAGTAGGTGTCTGCTGTGCCAACTCTGGTGGGGTGGTTTGGGAGGTGCATTGGACAGAGGCCACCAGCTCAGCTGCTGTTTTGGAACAAGAAACCCTCTATTTCCACTTCTGAGCAAGAACCAGATTGGACTAACGGGTAGCAGGCTGAGCTGGAAGAAACTCTGTGCAGCAACCTTAAGGCGAAGCAGCCCACATAACCCACGGGACTCAGTATTTCATATAGAAGTGACTCTGTTCCTCCATTCCTGTGTGAACACGCTGTTCGTAGTGAGTAAGCCTGTGTCATCCTGCAAGCCTGGGTTGTTAAACACACCCAGCTTCAGCCTTGTGGATGGTGAATGTTTGCAACGCCAGCCTTCGAACTGCAGTGCAGAGCTGTGCACAGTCCAGAAAATCGTGCATCTCTGAGCTTTGAACTGAGCAGTGAGACGGGCGCCCACACAGGCGTGGTGGAAAGGGCTTCTGCACAGATTAGCAACCAAAATGTGTGCCTTGGAGGACCTCTGGCTGGTGTCCAAGGTAAAAAAAAAACAAGCCTAGCAGAAAGCATAGCCCTTCTATCTTACCCTCCCAACTCCTTTAGGACGGTGCACTGTGCTCTGGCTGTTGCTGGTGCCCATACACCTTTGCTGAGACACTCACGCAGCAAGAGCACCACCGCTGCCTGCACAGCCTGAGTGCTCCTGCTAATCCCCCAGCTAAAACTCCTCTGACACTGGAAGTGCCCGACAAGCTATCCCTGCTACAGGAAAAAATGGTGACTGTTGCTGGGAATGGAGACAAAGGCAAAAGGGCAGAGGGAAAAGGGGATGTTTAAATAATGCAGCAAATGACTAAGGATATTAAAAATTATTTAAAATCTATTTTTCCAAATCAAAAAAGAAAGATTTTTGTAAAACTTAGCAGCTTATAATTGGTTCCTCTGCATATGTATATACATGCACACACGAATGGCACACATACGACCTACATACATTTTATAACACGGCTCTGCAGATCAGGACATGACATCACCCCACACACAAAAAATGCATTTGTGTGTATTGCCACATACTTCATGAAAGCAGAATTGGGACAGCATTGTATTAATGCAACTTACGATGCTGCCCCACAGCCACGAGGGCTCTATCTTGAAATGCATGGTGATTTTACCGCATGCAGAGCCTTTCTCCAACAGCATGACATCACCCACCCCACACTCAGAGAATAATTACAGCCTTGTCTACGCTGCAAAAAGTGGCCCCGTAATTCAAAAAAAAAGTGCTGTTCAGCCAGTAGCAGCAACAGCAGTGCTCTAATGCAAGACTGGACTCAGCTGTTTTTAGTATTGGATCATCTAACTCTGCTTAGAGTGGGGTTAGAAAAAACATTGGGAAAAACTTCCACACCCTGACACCCCCTTCTTAACAATAGCCTAATTGTAGTGGCCGCAAGGAAAGTAAGGGGGAAGTGGTTTTCCTGTCCCCAGAGATTTTTCTGAAATTTCTAAAGGAAAATTCTATTCCAAAGGGGGATAACAAATAATAATGAAAAGTAAGAACTTCACACTGTTTTCTCAAAAAGTTAATCTAAGAACATTTCTCTATCTGGTCAGATGTTATATCAGCAGTTTGGGAGTGTTTCATTTCAATCCTGGCAGATGCTATCAGTTTTTTATCTTTCCAAGCTTTTTGGTAAAAAAGTAACCTAAATCACAGATTAAACTCAAACTATTCCAAACCAGAAAATGTTGCTTTTCATTTGAGGAAAGTAAACTGCAATCACAACCTCCCTGGGTGAGAGACAATTTTATTCCTATCATTCTTTATTTGTACAACAATTAGCCTGTCCTGATCCAAGATAAAGTCCCCCAGGCACAGTTGTGAAACAGATTGTAATAGCGGTGTGTTGGGGTTTTTATAATGAACTTGATAAATTACTAAAAGCAATCCTTTCCTCAAAATTTCACTTATGATAAGCTAGCATCTTGCACCCCAAAAATGTTACCTCCAAAAGCTCTCAGCTAGACCTGATGGTGATATAGGAGCATCCTAAACTTCTGTGTCTCGCAGCAGTTCATGGGTGGTATGTCATTCCCTGGGGCTCCTGCAGCTGTGTACTGGCACAGCCACTAGCTACTCTTCTTAAACACAGAATACGTAAGATTTCATGCACATTCGACTTTAAAAAGCAAAAGTAGCTCCTTCCCCTACATGGCAATGTCAAAGAAAGATGAAATGAACTGAATTCTTTCACGCACAGAGCCAATGAGCCGTAACAGAGGGCAGCACACTAGCTCACTGTGTCAGCAAGCAAGGAAGAAACGCACCGAGACCTTCTGCCAGATGCACCTCATCATTTCCCTCACGCACAGTGACAGAGGAACACATCAGTAATGGCACCCCTTCCCGCCGGTATGCCCCTATCTCTCCAATCCCTGCCAGGAGAATTAAAACACTTGGTAAGTGACCTACTCTCTGCAAGCATCTGGGAGGCCGCCCTGTGCGGCGAGCTATCTGGCATGGCCTTCAAGATCTTCCGTTCCTCTGCACAAATTACTTTGGTCGTTCAGATAAAAGCAGAGGGAGATGAAGAAGCACTTGTGTCTGGAATTCCCTGAATTTCATTACCAACCACCGAGGGCTTAGCCAGGGCCAAGCTCTGTGGTTATTGCCCAGCCACGCTTTGATTTCAGGATGCTGAAGGCCCGTTCACTACCACCGGCGAGCCTTGAGGGGTGTGATACGACGGCGACAAGGAGCAAGAAGACGGCCCCCACGGTGACACTTGGTTGAACTCAAGCAAACGGGGGGGCTGCGGCAGCACCCCCGCTGTGACGTGCACTGCCACGGTACTTCTGCTGCTCTTGTGGCGCTTAACCTATGTCAACGGCCTTCTGAGCCGTCCGCTTCAAGACCTGACAGTGACAGACGCGCCATTCCGTTTGGGAAGGCGTGAGACCCAACGCCTGCTCTCCCTTACCACCTCCCTCCCGCATCTATCCGCTTTCCCTGCTGCCGGGCTATGTCAGCCCAAAAGCTTCTCTGGGGAGGCGAATAACAGCTGGTTCTCTCCAAACCATCTCACCCCACTGAAGAAAAATCTGCCATCAGTGCTCACATGCTTTTATTGTTGACAAGGCGGGTGAGAAGCGACCTCACCCTCCCTCGGCTCTGCTGACTTTACAAAATTCCTGAAAAAAGTCAACCGAACAAGAAGGTGCCGCTTGTAGCCCATTTCTCAGAGCAGAGTCAGACAAGTTAACATTTAGCTTGTAAATGTTAGGGCTTATGTAAAACTCTCCGAGATGTCAGCTGTGCTCTTTTCATCCTGAGCTAATTATATTTAGTATGTTTTCATGGAGTTTCAGCTTCTGGAGTCATGGGATAACACAAAAGGATGAACCTGAAGGAATTTTTTAGCTGTTGTGGTGACAAGCTTGTGGAAATCTTGAGAATTTGAACCTTCAGCCAGAAAAGAAGTAACAAGAGCCCAAAGGGGAATTTTAAAATAACCCTACAATATCCTCTTCAGTGTTGGAGACTGAGTCACGGTTCTGGGAAGGGCACATTACATCTTTATCCTCTGCTGCAGGGCTTTACTAGGATAAAATCAGAGGTTTTCTGTAACAATTCTGAGTCTCTGTCTCTTCTGTGGAGGGGATGGTCCTCAGCAAGTAGCAAGGGATGACTGCCTGTTAGACTGGTATTAAGTTAATAAAATTACAAGTGCATAACAGCCTTCACGGATCAGGACAAGGCAACACATTTAGGCACCTAGGTGGATTTAAGCATCTATATTTAAATATATGAGTTTGAAGGCTTGGGTCCAAACTTCTTAGTGTTACTTTTTCCCTATGAAGTAGGTCTAAATCTAAATCTCTGTCTCACTGCAGCATCATGAGGTTATTCTAGTGCCTGTTGAGCAACCTGAGAGTGAATGAGATGGGCAATGTCAGTGTGATAACTAACACTTAGTAAGGGCAAGCTCTGGAAGGAGCATTTTCTACTAGGGACGCACCAACCTAATTTAAGAAGAGCAGAGGAGGCTTGACCAATGTTTCTCAGCAATTCCTAGGCAGGCCCCCAACTACAGCTCCTCTAGCAAGAGGCTAACTATGCTGACACAGCCACTGCAGATCAACAAATGGGCACTTGGGCAGGTCAGGGCTTTAGGGGCTAAAGCTGTCACAGGTCATTTGCAGGCAACACATCAACTATACTTTTTACTGTCCCCTGACCCTCTCATCCCTACCCTCTCCTCTTCTCCCAAAATATAAGCAAGTGGCTTCTTGAGGAGGAACTTCTGGAGGAACTCACAAAACAGTTTTCTGATATTTACAAAGCAAAGCATGCCATGTGCTAAAGGACATGGCAGGGATTCACCTTCCTCTCTGAGACTTTTCACACATGTATCTGCAGAGCCCAGGCTCCCGTGGCTACAAGTGATGTGTGCATTACTACCGTTCTCCAGAAGAGCCAGCTCAGCAACCCCCGTGCCCATCAGCTTTTAACCGGGACCTTATACATTTCGTTACACCCCTGCATCACTGAGCCACGTAAAAGCTCTCCCTTCTCTTTGAAGAGAGCCCTCAACTCTGCAGCCAGGCAGCCTCATCCTGCTGCAGCCCCCTACGCAGTATTCACTTATACCTTGTTATTTATTAACAGAGATATGTATTTTCTGCCAAATACGTTTCTCCTCCGTACAGATCACGGGGTCATTCAGCTCTTTGCCAAGCAGACCTCTCACATATATAGTGTTAAAACTAAAAGGGCCCTTGTAATTGTGCAGTGTTGTGCAGAGAGATGTTTCTTCTTGCTATATACTGTACTATAGGTATAGCAACAGTCCTTATTCATGGGGAACCGAGGGCCACATGGTGACATTGCTGCTATTACTCCAGTGCATGAGGACAACCCGATGGCCTGTATCTGGCATGACACAGTTCACTCCATTCAGCCAACAGTCATGAGACAACAGCATTTTAGGCCTGGGTTCATTGCACTGGTCTTTGGATTTTGCAGGAGACGTGCTCTGCTCTGCAGAGTCTCTGTTCTTGGATGTGAAACCACTTCAGAGGAAGGACCACAATTTCACCAAGCTGGCACGCAGTGCTCCACAAAACTCAAAATTTCAGGCATTAGTCATCTGCAAGCCCTCACATGACAGCAGTTCAGTTCACGAACGAAGAGATTCCTTTCCCGCAAAAGTCCCCAATAATAATCAGAAACCTAAAAAGCCTTTGCACGGGTATGAACCTCAGCGGGACCAACCAGGCTACTTTCAGTGTTTGCATACAGCAGGAGGCAAACGGCACTTTGGTTATCAGTCATCTTCATTACGTTCACAATCAGGACCAGGGAGGGGGATTTTCAGTAGCGCTGGATGGCCTGGCAAGCACGACTAGTGCTGAAAGATGGAGGGACTTTTGCTCCTCAGCCAGCCAGGAACTTCAAAGACTTTTTCATTCAGTTGCTGTTACTGCAGTACGCACATACACAACTGCTGTTAAGGTATCACAAGCCTTGGCGGAGGTCAAGTTGCCCGACTCATGCCACAACTGCCTGCTGCAAACACAAAATAGACAGCTTTCTAAAAGGGTTTTTTATCTATATACAACTTATGTTCCCTGCCCAACAGAAACAACACAGAAATTACCATGTGAGATTTAGTGAAACACACTATGCAAGAGGTTGGATGGGATTATAGCACAACCATTTGCCAGCTGCCTGCATTTCAGTCAGAAGATACCAATTTGAAGAAAAGTGCAAATTTGGGATGAAAGTATATCAAAATTGATATACTGTAAAAAACTTTTTAGGTCCAGGATGGAAATTTATGTCTCCCAAGGCAACCACAGACTAGATCACAGAATCTCAGCTCAAACCCTGTAATAAATCAGTGAGAACAAGACTTACATATTTTCTGACAGCTCCAGTGCACACACAGATGCACCTCTACAGCTTTCCTCTCCTTCCGGCCTGAGGAATATTGACTTTCTAATAATCAAGAGCTCCAAGTAAGATTGGGAGAGTGACACCTCTAGCTAGTCTGGTGAGAATCAGCTTCCCACCTGCCTCAGTGATTTCCCTCCCACAGAATAGGTTGGTGCACCTTTCTCTCTCTTTTGGGTTTTTTCCTTACCAAAACACCACCTAACTCCAAATACAATGAAAAACTGAAAAGCTTATTTATGATAAGAGAATCCAAATAATCCCTTTTGCTTTTCAAGCCAAGAAAAGATGTTTCTTGCTTCCAAGAGGCTTAAGTTTTAGGATCAAACTCTATAGTGGTTTTTATAGGAGAGCTCCCCACAGTGCCAAGTCTCAGTTAAGGTAAGATGTAACAGATAAATGCAAATCTGCAAAGGAGAAGGGGTGAGACAGGAAGAGAACTACTGTAACTTTGCACCATGAAACAAACAGAATAAATAAAGCAAAACACATTACACCTCTTCCTAGGTTGGTTGCTTTTCGTTGTTTGTTTTTCCCTGTGGTGTTAACAAGAAGAGAAATGAAGATATTTAGTCACGAGGTTTAAGTCAATGGTTCCCTTTAAAAAGCTATATTCACCCTCCTCTGCTCTCAGTAGGTTTTTATTGAGCAATTGGAAGATACTATTTTCAAAGCCAGGACTCAAGTTGGTTAATTGTTACACCTCTTTGTGTTGCCTTTTCTTTCAATAAAAAACAGCTAAAGGTTTGCAGGAAGGAGCCTCAGGGCTGCAACAGATGTCATAAGCCACTTCCTACAAATTAGAAAAGGAAAGTAACCCCCTCAGGTTAATTATGGGGAGAGGCCACACACCGAGCTGTGTAATGAGCCTGTGGGATGGAGAGAAGGCAACTGCTTCATATTGGATTTCAAGAGACAGAGCATGAAATCTCTCGTGCTGACTACATGCTTTCACACTGCAAGAGCAATGCCTTCTCCTCTGGGAGGACACAAGCCATACTGTCTGGGGCAGCCAGCAGAGTTAAGGGAGGATACACTTACATTGCTCAGCTACCCTCTCCCACAACATCTCTTACCATAGACATCTTCCCCACGGATGGCTACCTCAGCAGGCTGCTCTCTGTGGGTAGGACCTGCCTCCCTATTTACACAGGTGCAAGGTAGTTCGAAAGCCACGGCCTAAGGAATAAAGCGTAAAGACTGGGACTTGGCTGACCTGGATGATATCGTTTCCCTGGTGAGATAAATAGGCCAAGGTCCTTTTATCTTTCTCTGTCTCATTTCCCCATCTCTATAATGGGGATGGTGGTATTTATCTTTTTTTCTTTTTTAATAAAGTAGTTAGATTTTCACTAAGGGAAAGCACCAGAACTGTCCTAGGTAACATCATGACCAGAGAGCCCTGCAAGAGCGCAGGTTATGGCTTTTTTCTCTCTTCTTTTCTTTCCTGTTTCCCCCTCCCCAACAGGTTGTCCAAGGCTTGTCCAAGAGCCCTTGTTACATGAAAACGTTTCCTTAGGGATCCGGTCACTTTAAAAAGTCACAGATGCTCATTTAAAGTAAATTGGTGTAGCTAAGCAATTGTAACTAAGCCATGAACCTTAGCTGAAGAATCAGCCCCATGTTTCCTTCAACTAAAATATACATCTATGGTCAGGTTAGCATGACCTGACAACAAACC
The DNA here is from genome assembly GCA_033628505.1 of Tringa tobata. NCBI lineage: Eukaryota > Metazoa > Chordata > Aves > Charadriiformes > Scolopacidae > Tringa > Tringa tobata. Next base: position 4,567,143 of record JAHREE010000130.1, on the reverse strand, counting down.
CAGCAACGACAAAAACAACAACCCTGAATGAGCCAGCTAGTGTGCCTTGAAGGTTTATCTTAGTGAAGGGGAAATAGTTTGATGTTTACTTAAAGTATGTTTTGCAGACTGGGGGTTTAAGTGACAGTTAATGGGTTCATCCACAAACAAGGAGAATCCTGGTAAAAACTGGGCTACAGCTTCACCCAGGAAGGCATCGGTGTCATCAGAAGAGAGTTCAGTGGGATCTAGGCAACGTTGCACCAGGTGCAGCTGAACCTCCCACTGCCAGGATGGCCACGTGTAGCTGTTCCTGAAGAAGCAGGGATAAGTAACTGCATGTTTCAGTAAGCTCATACAGTGGCCAGAAGGAATGGAAAACCTCAAGATTTTCAGTCCAAAAGGGACATTTTGTTGACATTCCATCTTGTGGGGGAAAAAGAAGTGAAACATTTTGGGTTTGTTCCAGTGCAGAACAGTAGGTTTTTTCATCTCAAAAAAGCAACAGGAGATAGATGTGCCGTCCTTTGGACAGCTGTAATCACAGCCTCCTCCTGTAACGTCTTCCCAGTTACATGCACATCACTTCTAACACTTTTGTTGACACTGTGCTCAAAACAGAAGCCAAGAAGAAAAGCTTGAATCATTTCAACTTCTCACAAAGCATGAGCAGTGCAGAAAAATACATGGTTCCCTCACTGATAAAAGCACCAAGCAGTGCTTGTGGCAGTGGATTTTCACCAACACCTATCACTTCCAGGTGCACAGGAGGATATTCACAAACAGACTAAAAACGCCTGGCGGTCAATGAATATTAAATGTCTTCCAATTTTTCCACACCCAAAGGCAGACAAGCGATCTACAGACTTGAAGTGCCAGTTTGCACGTCATCTTACTTCCCGCTTCTTCCAAAACAAGGCACACCAAATCCACCCTAGTTTCAACAGGTAGATTACAGGCTAAGTAAAACTGGTTTTCTTGAGCAGGATTAGCTTGAGGTGCTTCTGAGATAATCTGTCTACCTTCCAGGCAACCTCTAAATAGAGGCACCCATTTGTCATCACTGCTGCATTATCCTTGCAAAATGCATCATCCTTGCATGATGAAGCCACCTGATCTGCAGGGTGGGAGTGTGCACACCTCTTACCTTGTGTGTGAATCTACTGGGGAGAAAAAATAGTTTGTGGCCTGCATATTTCAAGCTGAACACCAATACCGCTCAGAAATTACAGGGAGACACATTGCTGAATTCTGAACCCCCTGTCCCAGTGGTGCAGGAGGGCACACAGCTGAGCTACAGGAACCTGGCATGGTAGGTCTTCACAAACACAGCCCTTCACCAGGGCTAAAAGAGCAGTTGCAACTTCTCATGGCAGATATGAGGGGCACACACAGTCCACCCAGGCAATTATCAATGTCCCGTTAAGTGCAACAGGATGGCAAGGATAGCTGAAAAACTGAAAAAATACAGCAAATCTTGTTCATATTTGTACCAAAAGTTCTTGGGCTCAAAGGATTTCTCTAAGATTTAAACAAATAACAGGATCTGAAGGTTTTAAGAAGTTCCCATAGGCTCGAAAGGGGCTCAATTGAGCCCCCAGTTCAGTCAATAAGTTTTAAAAAAAATATATATCTCCAGTTTAAACACAGCTATCGCCGATTTACACCAGCTGAGTATCTCTCACCCTGACTTTAATGGGAACATGACCAGGCTGCTTGCCAGCACTTTTGGCTTTGCTGCAGCAGGAGTGACGTTCAGGTATGCGTGACCACTCACCATCAGATTTCTTTACAATGACAAGCTTTGAAGTCAGAGTGCTTTGCTCTCCTTCCACAAACCATTTTCACTCAAAACAATAACTATTTAAATGGGAGCCTCACCAAAGCCATTTCAGATTTTTTTTTTACTCCTCTGTCAATGATAAAATTCAGTTAAACCACAAAAACAGAGGCCTGCCCTCTCCGTAGTACCTATTAAGCACAGGCTGGATATCCCAGTGCTTAACCACTTCTATTAATTTTCAGAGCTGCGAGAGAAGGCACCTGTGGCTTCACCCAGTATTACACTGAAACACTAGAAAGAATAAAATGGAGCGAATTACTTCTTTTTGTTGAAAATCTTGTTAAGCTGCTCGCTCCAAAACCCACTAAAAGTTGTCTTTTCGTAGCCAGCGGGGCTGCTAGAGGCTTGAATGAGATTTGTGGACCTCATCCTGCCTATTCAGAGCAAAAGATAACACCTGCGGGAAGCGGGCGAAAGGTTAAAACCTGGTACCTCTGTGTTTTCCTAAGTGCAGAGCTTGGCACCAGAACAGAGGCTGTGAACAATGGCAGGAGCATTGCACGTGTTTTCTTTTCCCTTAAAGTAACATTTTTGCTGCAGTGTCATCTTTCTGCTCAGCCAAGCAGGCGCTCTGGGTCAAATCAGCTGCCTGAGCCGTCAGCAGATTTTTCTGGCCCTTTCAAAAGATCTTCAGGCATTGTATTAAGAAGCCAAATCGGTGAAAAAACAGGAAAAAAAAAAAAAAAAAAGTCGACAGACTGCCCACACGTTTTACCGGTCAGGCGCTCGCATGACTGTGAAATAATCAGCATTCTTTTGGTGAAATGTAGCAGCTTTAAACCAGCAGTCTGGCTTCGCTCTCTGGAAAACAGTGTGCTTTCTCGAAAAAGCTAAAACCAGGGTATTACAGCCTGACAGCTTCAAAATTCCTCAGACCTCCCATAGGAATCGCTCACAAAAGAGCAGGCTATTCTCCAGGGCTGGATGTCAGGGAAACAGACCCTCAGATGGAAAACCCTAAGGGAAGGCATACTTCCATTTATACCATCTTTTATGTTTTGGCTAAGTCGCTTGTTTATAATTGTCGGATTTGGGCGAGAGAAGCTTCACCTCTCCTCGCAGTTCCTGTAATGCAGCAATAAGAGCTTTGGGGCCTGTTGGGTCACTTCCCAGAGAAAAGAGGAGAGAATTTCTTAGAGTATTTCACATATTTTGGCAAGCATCCTCAAACAGACACAGACACAAATAGCATGGAGGACAGTTCCACTTTCACAGCCATTTTTCACAAACCATACCCTTTTCTAAGAGCCATCGTGCACCAGCAGAGCAGAAAGACGAGGCACTGAACAAACTTCACTTGCCAGGATTTCCATTAAAAAAACAGCATTTTTTAAATGAAGCTGCATTTTTAAAAAGAAATGGCATTTTTAAGAAACCTCCCCCTTTCTATACAAAATTCCTTCAAGGGCTATTACAATCCCAAACTCCCAACAGAGGAGTTGAATATGGGACTTCCATACATAAGAGCTACCATGAGTCTCTGTGGTTATAGTGAGAATCGACAGGTTCACAAAATTGATGAAGACAAAAGTTTAATTTCTCATAATTGTGCCAAACAGAATTGTTTGGGCTAAGACTTTCCCATGCTTGGGACATGTAACTACATTCTTATGAGAGAGAAAAATAGCAGGAGAACATCTAATTAGAAATTCTATGATTTGGCATATGCACACATGAGCTGAATTAAGGCAGAAAAGGACATTTTCTTCGATTCTTTGTTTTACAACCTTGATATCTTGTTTTTTACAAAATTTTATGTATTTGTAAATACATTTAATGGGTGAATAAGTCAATGCCAATTCCTAGTACTTGTGAAGCAGAGCAGCTGAACCAATCATCGCTGCACATTAAAATAACCGGCCTTAATTTCTATTTGTATGCTACTAAAAGAGTGGTCTTCAAGCTTACACCCTCCCTGCTGCCTGCTCTCATGTTAACTTCCTCCAGTTTGCACTGTAGTGAAAGACAGATAAAATCATTTCTAAAACGAAACGGAGGGCTGAAATGCAAATCAGAGGAAGAAGTCGTCAGAAAGGGTCTTCATAGAGATTCAGTAGGTTATCAGGTCTTTACCTGCCTGGTAATCAATCCTGGTCTCTGATCAGCTTCAGGGGATGGACCCAGCAGGAGCACAAAGGCTCTTTATCCCCTTTGCTCCTGCTATGACTCTGCTGCAAAGCCTAATTCGCCAGGAAGGGCAAGGTGGAGCTGGACACAGGGCCTATCAGGTAACGTTAATGTTCAGCCAAGATATGGACCTTGTGTTTGAACGAGACAGACAGTCTTTGAAGAACATAATCTGTGTTGCCAACAATGGCTGGAGTGAAAGGAACTCGCTCTGGTTACCTTATAGGATGGACTGGTAAAGCATAGTTGGATTCTTATCAAGATGTTGGGTTTGGGGTTTTTTTAATCATTGATTCATATGGTAATGGCTGTGAATACAAAATGCAAGGTCTTCAAAGGAAGGAAACATGAGAAGGGTATAGCTTTACCCAGTTCATGTTAAGGTTGCACACTTTTGTTCTGTGTGATTCTTTTTAAATATATAAACCCTGCTATCCTCGCAGGGACTAATCCAATCCATGTCTTTTCAGATTTCCTCCAATTTCAGTTGGATACAGGCTCGCCAGGAGCAGTGAAAACCAGCAGCTCTCCTGGGGTACTCTGTTTCTCAGATTGACCTTAGCTCTGTTTACCCTTGCTTCGAAAGCTTGGGCCAACATCTGCTAAGTAAACTGGAGTGCCAGGGCCATGGGAACAGGGAGGGGGAGTTAAAAACAAGTGGGATTGTTCTGAAATGACAAAGTAGCTGGAGGAGCTCTAGGGAGATTGTTGTGGGTCAGAATATAGATGCAATTCCCCTTGAATCATTAGAAAGCCGCCTTCTGACACCTATGATCCAGTTTTGAAGCATGTAGAACATACCTGTCAAAAGGTAGTGTTTCCAATTCAGACTGAAGCCCTCTTCAAAATACATAGCCAAACCAAACTGCTATTTCTTCTGTTTCCTCTTCATTAGCAGCACATTGAAAATACCCATATACTTCACCCACGCACGCAGTAGTGCCTCTGCTCATACAGCATGAAGGGCAGCAGCTTATATTTAAGATAGAAGAATCTGTTTTCCCTGCTAGCTAAATTCAAGTTAATCAACCTAACAGCACTCACCTGCAAGAATTGGGCTTAGAAAGGTCTTTTCAAAGCCAATGGTGTGTTCATTCCAACACATCATGGTTCACCCCCTCACTACCAGCAACCACAGCATTTTGCAACCCCTCACAGCTCCTCTCTGACACAAGAGGTGCCTGACTATGTCACACTGGACTTTAGGGCTGGTCCCCAGACCAGGCTTGCACAGCATCACTATCCTGCAATCATGCCTCCCTCCAGGTGTTTGGCAGGAGCACAATAACCAAAGGTCACTCACTCTTAGGATGCTCAGTGCTTTGCTGAAGAAGCTCAGCACCTTGATGGATCAGACATGGAGGTACTGCCTCACACCTACAGCCTTCTTGATTTGAACATCTTGCCAGCTACACTATCATCTAGACAATGATTTTGAAAGCCAGTAACACTGGATGAGACGACTTCTACTTCCAGAAAGCCAGGAATAAACATTAAGTCTTGGACAGGGCAGGGGGCCCATCCTAAAGAGTGTTATCACTGTAATGATGAGGCTGCATAAAAGTGATCCCTAACTCACTTAGGAGACTCCAGTGTATACAGTATATATAGGAAAACCTGCAGCTTCTTAAATTTTCAGAGGAGGCTTTAGCTATGTGGGCCAAAGCACAGCTTTGTTGTAGTAGCTATATTCACACTAGGAAGCCACTGACTGCATAGCATACCGTTATATACCAGTAAAGCACTCCTTAAATAACTGTATCCTCAGTATTCAGCATATGCCTTTAAAGCATCAGGATTAACATCCCTTAAAAAAGAAAAACTGGGTAATATGAGAGCAGATATTCCCATTATCAACATATCTACATATTTTTTAATCCCAACCAGCACGTGGCCCTGGTATTATCTCAAGGCAGTATGTTCCAGAGCTTATCTAGAATAACTTTGCTTTTCATCACCTTCAAAGTTCCCTCAACATTTCCTTGTCCGTCTGTCATGCTGCCTTTGGCTTACTGGACAGCTCTGTTCATACTCAAGGCATCCGAGAAACAGATCCCAGCTGACTCAAAGACACTGTCTAGAAAAAAAGGCAAACGAGGCCCTACTTGACAGCAAGCTGTTTGATACTCTTTCATACACAGCAATAGTGAGAGCGGCACAGTGTCACCTGAGATGGGTACAAGCCCAGGAATACAATCTTAGTACCATACAGGGCCGTATAGCAAAAGCCCTGAGCAATAGAAGGTGGGTAAATAGCCAAGAAAACCAGATAAAATGCAGCATCTCTTAATCAAAGATGTCAACTAACTGGAAATCTGCTTGTGATGTGAAAACTGATTTTCTAGACGTGAAAAGGTGATGCTGAGTTTGAACAAAACTTCAAACAAAACTTTTTCATGCCAAACACGCAGAGAAATGAAAATGAAGTGGGACTCGGTCTTGTCCAAAAGCACCTTGCTGAGCCACACTGGAAATTGTCACTGACTGTGAGGAGACGGGGACCAGTATGTCGAGTTGGTCAGTCATCGAGCAGAAAACCACTCAGTGTTATGTTAAAAAGATCAACCTATAGGAACTTTCCTAGTGGAGTTCTTCCAAAAGTGTCCACAGGGTGAGTCTTGCTAAGGGACATCACTAACAGTTTTGACACCAGAGCATAGCATGGTGTTTAGAGGCTGGAAGGCTCTATCTCAGGTCTCCAACCTGTTCACCACTCCAAGGGCAGAGCTGGATGCCACATCTCTCCAGAGGAAGCCGATTATAGACAACCTGGAACTTCCCAATCAAAGTATTTCTGTGAAGTAACATTATCCTTGTTTCACACCCAGGAAACTCATGCACATGCTGGTGATAGCAAAGACAAAAGGGACTTCTGTCAGGTCAGTCAAGAAGACTGCTGACCCACAAAGATTTAAACCATAGTTTGTTAAGTGCCAGGCGGGAATGGTAACCACCAAACCAGTCTTTCTCCCCTCTAGGTTACAAGTCCTTGAATTCCTCTCCTGGAAAAGATCTCAGGTACATCAATCCCACATTGGGATATTTAAGGGTTCTATAGGGCTTACAAATCATTTTCTCTGCTGAAGAGTTTGAAATAGATTACAAATGAAATCAATAAAAATTGCAAAGGAAACTCTATTGATAACTGTCACAGTGGGAACTCCCTGAACTCTATTCGTACTCAAAAGCAGCAAAATAGTAACCTAGGCCTGTTCAGTTCACCTTTAAAAGCAGAAACCAGAAGAAGCAGGGAGTTGAAATCTGTGTCATTCGATAGCTCCTGGCAAACTCTTCTTGGCTTTATGGTTATGCTTCTAAATCCTCTCAATTTAATGGTGTAGGTTTCCCTATTTTTAGATCACAACTTAAGGCAGCTCTGCTTTTTTTCCTGCATTATTTTTTTCACCAGACCATGGTCATTAAACTTGGCAGCAAAGGAGTAAGAGCGTCCTTTAAATAAAAAAACAAACAAACAAACAGACAAACACCATACATGCGGCATAACTACACGGCTGGAGAAAAGAAACTGCTGCCAGGGGCTGACAGACCTCTTGAGTTTCCACTTTGCTGGCCCACCAGGCAGGTCTGGTGCTGGGACTCCCGAGACCCCAGAGGTGCCAGGGCGCTTGGCGGCTGACGGAGAAGCTGCCTTGGCACAAGCCTCCCGTCGAGCACAGGTCACCAACAGGTCTGCAGCGAGCGTCGCTCCACAACGCTTTTGTTGGATTATAACCAAACAACCCCCAGTTTAATGCAATAATCAGGAGGAATATGGCACCTTGCTGCCTCCTCTCTGCCCAGCTGCAGTCAGGCTGGGGGGGGCCTCTGCACCAGGAGGGCATGCCGTCCTCCAGATTGTTTTGAAACAACAAGAAAAAAGCTTATCGTAATCTTCCTGGCAATTAGAGCCCTGGCTGGCTGTAAAGTGTAATGCATTTATCAAAACCTCCTTTGAAGGCGCTGAGGGAAGTGAATTTGAAGCTGTTAGGGACCGCAGGAGTAAGAGAGCCCAGCTGCTCCTGGGGAGTCTGAACTGGGGTGAGGGGGCAGAGGGAGGAGGGAGAATTCCCTTGTCTGGGACATGTACATTTTCCATCAGCCTGTTTGTGCAAGGATAAATAAAATGTTATCTCCCTCAGTGTCTCTCTCGAAAGCTCAGCCGATTACAGCTGGCAAGCTCCGGAGGCTCTTCCTGCAAGGATCGCCAAAAAGTTAGCCACCCCTGGAGCCATAAATCATCCCAAAACAGGCTTCTTCTCCCCTCTTCCCCATCAATGTGAGAAAAACCCAAACTATTTAAAAAAAAAGAAAGAGAGAGAAAGTTGCCAGTTTTGTGAACTATCAGGAGGACAACACTAGCCTCTTTTGCCTTTTTTACAACATGCATAAGCACCAGTTTCCCAGAGTTGATTCATACACAGTGGTGTGTTGAAGGGGATCATCTGCCCTTGCCACACAAGGCCCTGGTCTATTAGCATGAGGTGGGATTACAACGGTGCACCATCTAAAGTAACAGGCTAGAGCACTGTTCCCAGACTTCTACCACCACAGACTGGGTATTGCCATCTGATTAAATTCTCCAGACCCCTTTCATTTCCCACCTAGGGCCTGCTGCTCTCTCCACAGCCCTACAGACCTCTAGACATCCTTCTTTCTCTCCCCCCTCCTCATAATTACAAGTCATTTACTTAGAGGACAGGGAGAAGAGAATTGCTTATGATGGTCTCTCTCCTCATCAGCTTCCTTCTGTCTGGTATGGGCATGCAACCTCTTTGGCCACAGGACAACCTCCTTCTCTTTGAGCAAAGACCATATCCCATGATATTTATGTTATAATATTAGTGGTCTCCCCATGGCAACCAGGGAGGTTGATCATGACACCATAGCTCTCCTACCACAGGGAAAGCAGCTGAGTCCAGCCCGTGGTGCAGCCATCCAAGACTACTAGGGCTCTTTGCAGAAGCACAATGCCACACGCACTCCCTCAACAAGAAAAAGGATGTCAGGATAGAGATTGAAAGCCAGGGAAGGATGGGAAGGAGCAGATGGGAAAGTAAAACTTAATTAAAGATTAATTAAATTGTCCTGAGTAAACTGTCTGCAGAGAATAGGACGCCCATGCCACCCCCCTGCATCTCCTCCCCACACAGGGTGGGATTTCTCTTTACTCCATATAGACGCACAGTCCCACGCCCCATTCAAAAAACAGCTTCTTGCCTTTGGAAGGTTTTGTTCACCCAAAACCACTGAACGATCATTGCCTTGAGTATTTTTTTAATCACTACCAAATGCCTTTCCTTTGAGGGATTCCCGCTGAGATCCCAAGCTGGATTCTCCACTGGAGTAAATCAGCCTAGCTACACTATCTGGGCTGCTGATTCACATCTACTAGAGATTTACCCTCCTCCCAGGAAACTTCACTCCCTACGCCCGCCCGTGCGCAAGCCTTGTTTAAAAAACTCCTGGTGAAACCTTGCAGTGCATCCTCCCCTGCACGGGGCTATTCTTGGGATTTAAGGAATGCGGGCATTATATTGCTATGAAAAGGGGCACTGTACTGAATTTACACACAGGGAGATTGCAGGGATGAGAGCCAGGGTGTAGTAGCCTTACATCTGTGACAATGTTACAGGGGTGACAACAGCAAAAAAACTTTGATCAATCCCAGAGTACAAATGCAGGTTTATATTCTTGCCATCTGGCAGAGTATCATGTTAAGAGCTGAACAGACAACAGTGACTGCTACTACACAGTGTACTATATACCAATAAAAGCTGAATGGATCTACAATAAAGCAGACTTTTGAAATAGCTGTGAAAGGAAAATCTAGGCCACTAAGTGCTGTTAGAAACAATGTCCTTATATTTTTCCCTTTCCTTACTATTCTCCTCTGTCTTGCTTCTGCTCTTGGGATTCCTCTTCCCTCCCCTTTCCCAGCCCCAGTGGCTGTATAGAGAGCTATCAAGTGAAATAGTGAACCTGAACTAAAGGTTGTGTTCATTTAACAAGCATTAAGTAACGGTCAGGAGGGGCAGACTGGCAGCTGCCTTCACAGCTGAGGCCAATCCCCCTCCATAAATGGCGAAGCACAGCATCCCCATGAATGGAGGAGGTGACTGCAGTCTCTTCTTTCCTGCTTCTCCCTCCCCTACTCAGTGCAAATACATACGAGATCTGCACTGATCCACACCTCTGTGGATAAAATCCTGGACTAGTGTAATTACTCTCTTTTGCACTTCTCCAGAGCTTCTCCAGCACATGGAGCTCCAAGCATTCTCTGGACCTTGCCCATAGCAGCTATAAACTCCCAAACATCATCCAGTCACCGCTGCTTAGTGGGCAACAGTGCTCTGCATCCATCTCAAATGCAAATGACTTAGCTCAAATGTCTTTCATTAGAAACAAAGTGGACACGCTCTGCCCTGCGTTTTCCACATGCCAAGCGCACATTTGCTCTGACACATGCAGTAGTGCCTTATACAGTGTTACTTGGGCCACAAAGTGCCAGAGCATCTCTCTGATAGGGATCACAGGAGGCACAAACCCTCATTTCACTCACGAGTTTACCATGGCTTAAAGATGTTTGCCCAAGTTAGTACCAAAGTCAGGAAGAGACTCTACCCATCCTGGTTCCCAGAAAATGGTTTCAACACCAAGGCCACCACTCCTGCACTATTCAACCTCACAGGCCACAGCCCTTAACACAGAACATGGTTGGTATCATTCTTCACAACAAACCATATAAGCTGTCTGAGCTGCCAGATCATCACACCCACTGGATATGGACAGACATGAACACATCAATGCCAAGATGTACTCTCCAGCATTCTCCATTTCATCGCACTGGTGAAAATACCATGGACAATGGCACACCATCTAAAGGAGCCCACAGGAACCCGTCTCTCTGTTTTAAGTATGTGTTTCCCATTAAAATGAATAAGAATATTTGCCAGCAATTAGACAGAAGAAAAATGTAGCCTGGCAATTAGGGCTTATTGTTACAAAGTTTTCCTATCAGGAAATACAATGGTCTCAGAAGGGAAGCAATGTAAACTATCGCTCGAAACAACTGAACAGGTTGCTAGAGGAGACACTACAGGGAGCAGCCCTGACCTGGCAGGAAGACCCAATAGCCCTGTTCTTCCTCTTTGGCATCTGTGATCCTACAATTGCTCTGTCATTTCAATAAATCCTTCAGCTCCTCTATCAGATTTCTTTTTTTCTTTTTTTTTTTTTTTTTATGGGCTTAATTCTCAAAAGAACTCACTGCCCAGCATTCAGACCAGCGTTTCATCTTCAATTGCAACTCTAAGCTTTCCAAACATGCTCATCACCCAAGAGGCTATCTTTGGAAAGTCCCAGACGAGGTGGTATTACTTTGCCCAGACTCTGAAGTACTATGGGTATATTTGATGGCTGCCTGACTCTTCAACAGGAGGAAATGTTTGCGTGATGTTCTTATGGACGTTCACACTGTCAAAGGGCTAGATACTATTTTCCCAAAGTAACTTGACCCATTTAAAAGACTTCTCCGGGAAAGCCAGTTGAGTATCTCTGACATCTGAATTACCACAGACACTCTGGTATTAACCAACCCCTTTATCTCACTATATTTTTGTTGATAGCTGAACTATGCAATGCAGTGGTTCTGGCATCCCAGCAATGGCTAGTTATCAGGAGCAAGAAAGCACGAGGTCTGGGAACTCATTGAAAACATTCAGAGGTGATACGTGAGGGACTGGGAGAGATTAGACAGGGTTTGCTGGGGCTCCAGGAATTCCTGCAATTCAGGAGTTACATGGCGAGATTTCTTTCTTGTATGGGACGGCAGCAAGCAAGAAGATGGAGTCTCCATTTCTCTTTAAAGTTGTTCTCCCCAAACTGTCACACATACACAGCTTCTCCTGTTTTTTTCTCCACTGTTTCAGCTGGCTGGGGTACCCAGGGCAAGTCCTCAGAGTAACAACCCTCACGTAAACTGAAGAGGCTCAACTGGGCTTTCATTCCACCAGGCGCTAGGCTTTGGAGCCTGACTGACAACATCCACAGCTGCCTCCCCAACAATTCACCACTTAGAAAGGTCTAATTAGTATGAAGTAATTAGTTTCAAGCAAAGAATGCTTGAAAAGTAATCTGTGCATGTAAGGTCACCCATCCCAGGTTTTGTTCAACATACTTTTTTCTTCTCTGCTGCTGAAACAGATCCCAGTAAGATGATGCAAGACACCTAAACTAGGTAGATGCTGGAGATTCAGAAAATCAAGTGTTTAAACTAAGATATTTAAAGATGCAGTTTCAACCCTAAATGCTGCTGTTGTAACAGGCGTATAAGATGTGGAGGTTTCATGGACGATGGTAATTATCCTAATATCTCATCTCCTTTTCCCATACACTCCCACACCCAGGTTCTTGGTTTGCCCAGGGAAACAAACAAGACAACACAAAAGCGACCCAGCAGAAGACAGATGTGTCGACAAAGCTGCAAGAGTTGTGGCTACATTCATTTGCCACTCGGCTCCTGCCTGGTCATGGGGCAGCTGTGAAAACAAGGCCGTTGGGAAAGCATTGCGTGAAGCCAGAATGGAAATGCCGACACAACCCCAAAGTAACAGCAGTCGATCTCAACCACAGACACTACAGTGGGAGCTTTCTTGCATTGTTGTTGTTTTGCCCTAAAATAGCCTGTAAGATAAAGAGAGCCAGTGATTAGCTAAGTGCCATCTCCCCTGATACGTGTTTGCCCATTATCTGCTCCTGACACCTAAAATCTAATTGCAGTGAAACATCCCAGCAGGACAGCCTATTCTAAGAGGGATGGAATAGACTGACTGGGGGGGAGAGGTGGCAGGGGAGAAAAAAAAAAAGCTTGCTGGCACATCGAAGAAATGAAAAGGCTGCACTCCAGCAGGGTTAGGATGTCAGTACAGGGATTTCAGCAGCAAGGGTGCAAAAGGTTACTTCTAGGAAAGGTTGGCTACCTCTCAGAAACACATCCAGGTTCCAAACTATTGGGTCTGGTAAGGTTTCCTGTCCGCAAAAATAGCCACATGCTTTCTGTTGACGAGACCTGGGCTCTTCCCTCTTTCCTTCCTGTTTATAACACATCGCTTCAAGGATGCCAGCGAGATCAGAGGCTCTCTGTGCTCCAGAGAGACACAGCCCCTGCCCTCACCATGCTTAAAAACTGCACAGAAAAAGCAACAGGGGATAGGAAGCATTATAAACTCCCAAGGAGGTTTTTGTTCCTGTCTTCTTTTGGGGGGCTTGCTTTTATGTTTTTAAACTAGTTCATTTCACTGATTCTGTTTGCCAAGCAAACACACAAACAACCTGATCAGCACAAGTGGCACAACAGCACAATGTGGCACAGATACAGATGACCAGAGATGAGAAGGTAGGAGGATGAACCCTGCCTGAAAAAAACCACCTGAAGGAGACTGGTATCTCCCAAGGGAACATGGGGGACCTGTGGCAGAACCCAGTTCCCCCATGCTTCAACCTAGAAGAATAAGATCCACTTGCCTTTCTATCATTTGGTAACCAAGGAGCCAGCTCTAGTGGTGGAAGAGCTACATACCAAACCCTGTGTCTCTGCTACTGATGTGACTCATCCTGCCCCTGAGGGAAGGAGTAAGTCCACCATAAACATGACATTGTTTAACTGTTTGTTGTAAACTAAACAGGAAGGTATCCGTTATTTGGGAACCTCATGCTGTCCATGGTGGAGCGAGAAAAATCTTTAATCCTTAAAAAGCAGCAAAGGAAAGTTCAGGAGTCTAGCTTTACTGACAGCTTTTGGCTATATGGTTTGTCTTCTACATTGCCTCCCTTCACGACAAAGTGATTTTGGGTTATGATCTGCAGATGCATGGAAAATGCCTAATGCCAGGAAGAAGGCAGAGGTTTTTGGATTAGGTAGCAGTGCTTTGTGGCTTGTACACCAACAAAGCAACAGCCATGACAAGCACATGCATCCATGACATTTATGACACGGCACAAGAGGTTCACTGCCCCCAAAAACTGTGACATACTTCTCCATCCTCTGACACATGCCTCTGAATACTGTGTTATCCAATGCAAAATGTAACTCGCAGCACTCAGGGACATTGCTTTACTTGGCTTTGAAATCAGTCTGGAAGCATCTCAGTTATCCAATGTTGGAAATGGTCATGATGCATTAGATTGCCACCCTGCCAAAGATCTGTGCAAGAATCTTACAGCCCTAAAACCACTCTGAGCCCTCTAATCTCAGCAGAAGCAATAGTGCTTGAGTCTTAGTCCAAACTCAGTTTGCTCAGGTTTTAGGATTTGAATTCTGATCATAGTAAGGCTACAGAATTAATTTCCATGATGCTGTGTATGGAGAGTATGCAAATATTCTGACTTTACAGTATATGAATAAACTTGTTAGATAATAAGACTGCCTAATATCTATTGTATCTTTAAAAGGTGACTATGAAAGCTGTCAATATGATGAAGGCTGCCAGAAGGGACACCAGAGGGAAGGCTGAATACCTCCACAAGCACAGCAATCAATGCACAAATACATACTGCATCAGCTAGTACCAAATATGAAGTCCCTTTCTTCTCTTCTTTTCATTTTACTCTTATTTCAGCTTTTATTCAGGAATGAAGTTACAGTTTTGACACTGTATGTCAGAGATGCAGGGCTAAGTGTCTCCCACTCTCCTTGTTTCAAAGGTACATTTAATTCCAGATCAGACATTTGAACTCTGCTCCATATGCTGAACCAGCACCCTGAGCTCAAAATGAGGAATACCACACTGTCTTGCTCTTCCTCTGTCTTGGCCTCCCTCTTGGGACATTCCTACTTACATTTCCTTCGAAACTTCGACCTCTTTACAAGTATGTTGGTTTCAACAAAAGTACAGAAACAATTTCAGGAAAGCTTCACTTCACAAAAATGTTTCCATCACCTCTAGTGGTGACTTAACTTTCTCTAAGTACATACAAGTCCAGCTGCAATGAGTGTGTTGAGTAAACCTGGTGTGACTGCTGAAGTCAGCAGATGTGGTCCAGATTTGCAGCGCTTTCTTGGAATGAAGAGCTTTGCCTTCTATTTATAACATGCTTCCTTGCTAAAGAAATAGCCTTAAAATGGCATTCACTTTTTCAGTAAATGCTTTAAAAAAAAAAAGAAAACAAACAAACACCCAAACCTCCTATGCAATGGCAAAAAATAGCACGTAGTCCAAGTTTTGCTGTTACAGTGACACAAAGCTGGAATCATCTTGATCTTGTCATTAACATGACGGCACATTCACTGTAATTTAAACAGGCAGCATAAAGCTATTCTCATGCAAATAATACACAGATCTGCCAGGAACCGGTAATACTTAGCGCATTTTGACAGTTATACATACCATCAGACAAGTATTGATGATAAATAAAGATAATGAATGAGAAACTTGTGTTTAGCAGTCTAATCAATTAATAACTAAGGACAGACAGATGAAATCTGTCAGCACATGGAAAGGATCCACTAATTGCATTGCACGTAAGCTGCAAAAGTGGACAGCTTTTATTGTTTTGTCTTTCAGAAAGACAAACTTGTAAGAAAGTTTAAAACGATGCTGCTTATGCATGACTGCAGCTTGCCCATGAGAGAGCAATGCCAGACATCTTTCAGGTGTCTTACCCTCAGCTCCTCTGCTCCACGAGGGAACCAGGACACCAACAGCACCCCCTCAGACTTAGATTTTCCTCCTATTAGTCAGGCGACTTTCCTGTTGACTTAACTCCTTTTTCTTTAATGTCTCTAAGGTTGATCTTTCCAACATAAGTCCCATTCATATTTAATCTCTGTCTCTATTTAACTTGTCAAGGCTCTAATAAATGAGGAGAGCACTCCTGGCCGAAGGTTTTCCTCTGATCTGCTTGGTCCAAACAGGTACACGGAAGTGGATATATACTTCAAATGGTACAGCTCACGTCTTGGAGGAGAAGAGTGAGAATGCAGCCAGCAGCAGGGTGTGCAGGCACCCCAGCCACACAGCAGACTCACCACCCCACCCCTTTATGTTGAGGTAGATGTCAGGCTCCAACACCCACCTTAGCCTTGCTTGCACGTCCCAGTTAATACCCAGGACAAGGGAGGGAACCTCCAAAGGGTGAAAACAGCCACGGGGTAGGTTAAGCAAAAGCAATTTCAAGGACTGCAGGAGGCTAGGATGTTGGTTTCACCATGGTCTCCTCCCACCTTGGAAAGAGATCACTTTAGAGAGTCCCTCCACCTATTTTTCAGGAACAGGGACTGATTCCACCCCCGTAACCCTGAGGGAGCTGCTTTGGCTCTGAGATCTCATACATCAGTGCAACTTCTGCTGGAGAAATGGGGCAATTCCCATAAACACCCTTTAAATTAAAGTGTAGGACACCTGATGGGACAAGAGGTGGCCCTGGCCAGCTGAAAGGGCTGCAAACACCAGAAAACAAGGCTTTAACTACTGCATTTCAGAAATCTTGCTTCTATTTGATCATACTTTCATCCCTTTTACCCTGAAAACCTTGATGTCCTCATTGCTCACAGCATCACCACCAGCTCCCATCGTCACCACGACCTCCTCCCTCTCCTGTCATGTAGTGCCCCACTTCCCTACCCTCATTTGCCAGCACCAGCCCTCCCCACACACACCAGTCCACCAGCCACCTCAGGAGTTTACCATCGCCATGCCCTACCCACCATGTTGTGCTACATCCACCATGTCACGCCCTGCCCACCATATCACACCGTACCCACCACACCGCCCAACACAGCTCCTCATGGCGGCCATTGCAGTGGGTCTGGACAACCACCTCAACAGAGAGAATGAAGTGCAGGCCTTTCTCTGCCTCAGCTGCCAGTTTTTCCTCCCCCAACCTCCACACCAATAGGCATTTATCTGAAAAAAAGTCACCTTTAAAGGCAAAAACCCACGCGGGGGCTGGCCGATAGGAAGAAGGAGGCCTTTCCCTCCATGCTGTCCAGACACACTATCTCAGGCTTGGCTCCCTCCTCAGCCCCCAGACAAACGTGGCTTCCCTCTTGACTTGCTATTTTAAAACCATCCCAAGACCGGCATAGGGCGGTTTCAGATTAACGAGCTGGGGCCGTTAGCGGGCGGGTGGTGTCCCCGTCTGCTGCCAGGCGCCGGGTGCCCCCACAGCGGAGCTGCTGCTGCCTCCACGTCCCACCACTCGGCTGGTCTTACTGCGGCTTCGTCTTATTTTTTAATTTAAGGAGGACCACTTCCTAAAACAGACAAGAAGCTCCAATTCCAAGGGAGAGGAGGCTCGGTCGTGGGTATGTATTACATAAATTTAAGGTTTTATTGCATTTACACGTCCCCTCTCAGCGCACTTTACCAGAATAGCTCTTTATCTGCAGACACGGCTCATTGACTGGAGCTGAATGTGGAGCCCGTACCAAGGCAGACAACATGACCAAGATGATTTGGGTCCCTGTGTTGTGGCCCTCTACCCAACCTGCTACCTCTAAAGCTCATGTCCTGCCCGGCACGCAGGAAAGGGTACTGAAAGCCTCCTGCCATCCAGAGTTAGGCAGAAGGTGGGTATTTTGTTTCACAGTTTCAGAGATTTTGAAATCCACATTGACGTGGAGCAGCAGCAACACTTTAAATGTGGAAACTATATTAAAAGGAAACCCTTATTTTCAAGAGGATTGTTTAGGTCTGAAGCTCAGCAAAGCCCATGCTGCTTTGTGAGGTGCTTTCATTTCAATGAGACAGGACTGCTATTTCTGATGAAAAACAGCTCTTTTCCCAGTTTTTATATATATATATATTAGAGCTAATGTAGTTACATGCACAGAAAAGAGGGAGTGCTTACTTGCAGATCTGCAACACTCAGGGCAGTCATTTACAGTGATACAAAACAGGTTAAGGCCCTGTCAAATTGACACAGTAGGGTTTTACATCACGATTATTACAGCACTTCCCCCAAGGTCCTAGTCAGGATCAGAACCCCGATCAAATGAGGTACGGTGCAAACACACAACAAGAGAGCACGTCCAAATGGAGGGACCGGACAGAAAGCAGGGGAATGAACGGAGCTACGAAGTGAATTGGTCAAGGTCCCACAGCAGGTTGATTGCAGAGGCAGTAATCGCCCCCAGGGCAGGTCATACCATCCTTCGCATGGATTTCCACAACCACAAGTGAGCAGACACTTTAAAATCAGACTCATTCTATAGGGAAACATGGCTTTGGGGCACCACCAGTCCAGACGTACCTGCCAGGGGCCTCCTCTTTACAGCTCACAGCTGCGCTTTTGCGTTCTGTGGCAAACCAGGACCAAAATACCACCATCAGCAGATGGTGACATTATTTAACACCTTTGCTTGCTTAGTGCACCTGGACAAAAAAACCTGCAAACATTTTGTGTTGGTTTGGGAATGCAGGTGAAGAACCCAGTGCTCTCAGGATTTAGCTGCACTGCAGGATGAGAATCCTGGGGAGACTGATGCTGGGCAGAGGAAAAGAAATAGCCAGCAAGAGGATTAACATAAGCAATTGCAAGAGGACTGACAGCGGTGAAGCCTGAGTGATAAAAACCAGGCGCAAAACACAAACTGGCTTTAACATTCAGAAGCAACCCAAAAAAAAAACCAACAACACAGGAACACGGACAAACATTTATGTCATCCTTGTGCAAGCACAAGGCAGCTCCATATAGATGGGGTAACCGCTCAGGCTGTGACCATCTGAAGGGCTGAAGCGACAATCCCAAAGCCAATGGGTGGGAAAATTACAGCAGGGGCAACCTCTCAGCAATTTGCAGGACTAGCTTGGCATTTTACTTGGCCATGCTATACCCTACACGCCATGGACTGTATGTTCCTTTCCACATGTCCAGAGATGGCAGCAAAGCAATGAGATGACATCACTTCTTGGGTCATGCCATCAAGTCACACTATGTGAAAAGAGGGCCTAGAAGCTGGAGGGGCAACTTGCGGGGCTCCACGAACTCTGTTACCCCCTAAAGTTATTGGCGCATGCTAAGAAAAAAAAACAATTTTAAAAGATTAAAAAAGAACAGGAATTGCATTCTAACCCTGAGAGTTGCACGATTTAAGTCCATGGAAAATCTGGTCTGGGATCCCTAGAAGACAAGCTGCATCCTGTGCTAAAAAGCCATCTTGATGAGTTCTTGGTGGGCAATATTTTGTTGCCAATCAAGCTCCTGTCCTTTCTAAACATCTCTGTCAAACAGCAACCTCATCCACACCATCCTCCAAGAGCAGTCTTCAGAACAGCCACTCACATGGTGTCCTCCTCCTCCCACCAGTGCCCACCCAGCAGCACAAGGACCATAAGTAAGCTCTGCCAGCTTCAACCCAGGATGGCACAGCGTTTGGAGATGGCCGGTTTCGAGGGCAGCAGCGAGGCCACCTGCCCCAGGCAGCACTGACACACACGCAGCCCCATGCATTTACTTGCAACCATTTCTGCTTTGTGATTTCTGAAAGCAGTTTTTAGGGGCCAACATTAGAAAGGAACCACAAGATTACAGAGGGTTTGTGGACAGCCACAGTCAGGCCCACCAGAGCTGAAACTGTGGGCACCCCAAACAGTAGACAGAAATTCTCTGGGAACTTCAAGCCCATCACCAAGCACTGACTCCTTTGTGTCCATTCAGATTCAGATGAGGAGAACAGGCATTAAATCCACAACAGATCTGTGGTTTAGGACTCCAGTTAACAAGGGAGGCTTTGCCTTGCTTATTTTTACATTCCAGTCGTACATAAACAAAGAATATAATCTGCTTTTGAGGATTTGAAGTCTGTGGATCTTGCTGTCAATGTTAAGGTGCTTGGCCAGTGTCATCAGCCTCTATTCATCAGGTCTGATGTGCCAGGTTGGGTTTTTTCCCCCTTAATGAAAGGGAGGGAGCACTATAGAAGGGAAAATTGAGGTTGCTTTTGAAGAATCGCTTGCTGTTAGGGAAGGCAGGGAAACACTTCTGGTTCAGATTAGCAGGGTTGGGTAATGACAGAGGAGACCTTTCACTACCAGCCCTTGCGTTTCATCAGCACATGAGCTTTTCACTGGTGCACTGTCCAGTTCTGACCATTAAAGCAATGGCATTTTCAGCACCGTTTCTCTCCAGAGGCTGTCCTGTAAGCTCGAATGTCTGGAGCTATTTACACTGCCTATCTTTACCCTCCTGTGTAGCTAATGGACAGAGTAGACACCACTCTGAGTCCTCACTTAGATACCCAAATTAGATGCCTACAGTTAGATGATATCCGCACTTTCTCACACGCTCCCTTTCACGTCCTTCTCACACTGTCAGATCAGTGCTAACAAACCTGAGCATCCACAAAACTGTGTCTCCCCTTCTAGGATTATTTTACCCCAGGAACAAGCTGCAGCCTCTGCCTGGGAGCTGTGGTTCAACTGGTTGTTGTCTGTTAGTTTGAGCAAGTTACAAAAGAAGGCTCATCAACTTCCCTGCACTTTCATGCCCATTGAAGAGAAACCGCGGATGAAATGCAGGACCAGCCTCCTGCACTCAGATACCTGCCTAGAGAGACACAGTGTCTTGCACCGAGGGGTTGGTTTGTAACAAGAAGGGGAGGAGGAGAAGACAAAAACCTCTCTCCCAACTCACACACCACCTGCCCAAGCGGTCAGCTTGCCTCCGGCACTCTTGCTTACACACTGGATTTGGGCTGTGAAACACTGGATTGCAATACATCTGTAAAAGTAACAGCCACCATAAAAGGAAGGGGGGGGGCTCCAGGTTTCCTGCAAAATGTAACTAGCAGGAATTAAAATGTAAAAGAAACACCCTCCAGGGTCTTCACAGAAGCTATAAACCCAAGCAACTGTTTTGCCAGGTGTTATTGTACAGCGCCTGCTGTTAAAGTGACTCTTTGCTGGCACCTCGCCTGCCTCATCTTCCCCCTACCCCTGCGCCCACCGGGCGGGCAGCGCCGAGCGGGGGCAGCCGGGGAGGTTATTAGCCAGCACGGCTGGGCGAGGGCTGAGCCGGCCGCGGGCTCCGAGCAGCTGAATGAAGTGTTGTCATTTCCCAGCTGGGAGCGGGAAAGAGCACGGTGCCGCTTCCTGACGCTGTTATTTTATTTTGCAGCGGCTTCCCCTTCCCGCTGTCTGAATGTCACAGATTACTTCACTGCTGTGCGAGCCTCGGGCAGGGGGGGAGCCGAGGGGGACGCGAAAAATCTGGCAAGCGCTTCCCGAGCTGCCGGCATCCCCGACGCCCAAGCTGCTGCACAGGGGCTGGAAGGGATAGGTGGAAAACTCGGGTGCTTTTGGGAAGCAAGAGCCACGCACAGGTCAGGAGCCCACCTGCCAAGGTCTGCCAACACCCGAGGCTCCTGCTCTCATTCCCATCTATTTAGCCCCTCTGCACTAAGGCTCACGATGTCTTGCTGGCTCGGGAAGTTTAAGCCCCGGGCTGCTTTTTTGGAGCCTGTCAGCAGCGCTCTTTTGTCAAGCAGAGGCCTTCCTGTCAAGTGATACAAAGTGCTCGCTCTCCTTTTCCCCTTGGGAGCTGCTCGTGCTTCCTCCCGCGGCAGCCCCAGCTTTTGTCAGCCCAAGGGAGCCGGGGGGCTGGCAGGACGCCCGAGTGTCTGGCGGGGAGACCGCTCTGCGCGGCCCCGTAGCTCACCATCACAGGCACGCAAAGGGCCCGGGCAGGGGAGGAGGTGGGGAATTTGGGGGATCGGGCTGGGGGATGGCAGAGATCACCAGTCCGGATGAACAGCAGGGGTCTGCGCGCTGCTTCAGAGCAAAACAAGTCGGACGATCCCACCTGCAGCCGCCCAGGGTTGATGCCCCCCGTGGTAGGGACTGACCTACTGCGTGGCTGCTGGGAGACAACGTACTGAAATAGAAAAGGCAGCAGTGAGGACTGCATCCAAAGCCAATATATGCTGCTTTCTCACCCTTTCCAACTTTCCTGGCTTCAAGCTGGAGACAGACAGAAAAGCAGAGGGTCTATTTGATCAAGTCAGAACAAGTGCCGCGGCCACATGATTTCATATAGTTTACAGAAAGCTCCTTCCCATAGCAGCAGTAAGCTGTCCGACCAGAGCTGAACTGAAGCGTTCAGAGAACTAACAAGAATAACTAAGAATAAGAAACAAAAGATCCATGATGTGATTTCCCCAATGACGCTACAGCAGCAGCAGTGAGAATGTCAAATTCTCCAGCGTATGGGAGAAGCCCCTTTCACTAGAGCATCCTCGTCTTCACTTATCTCTGAAATGCCATTTGGCCATAGACCTGTTTTGGAATGTTGGCTCCATATCTGCAAATTTACACACTTAGATTTGTATCCTGTAGGCTGTACACACAAAGTAAGCCAGGCCAAATTCAGTTCTTTTTTCTGTATCTCAGTAACTAGTGCCTCCAGCCCTGGTTGAAGAGCCACAGGAGGGAGAGAAGACAGCTAGTTTGAGCTGGAGTGATCTAACACTGACCTACAACACTGCCACTGACTATAAGGTGGGTCATATTCCTTTTCCCTTGCTGCTTGGTTAAAGCTCTTCCCTGTGCCTTGGATTTGTAAAGCAGGGACAAGGGTGCCAACTGCCTCTATAAAGCATTTTGAGATCTATCCACTACAAGGTGCATTATCCATGAATTTCAGCAGGACTGTTGCCTGAATAAGGTAACACACAGAGAAGTCAGAGGGTAGGCTGAGGCTACTAAAATCATCATTTGCAAGAAGATGCAAATACAAGTATTCTGCTTAATTCATTCATTCTGAAAGAGATGGAAAGTGCTTTCTTCAGTATGCAAAGACAGGGAGCATAATTAAATAGCAGAGATGGGGGGAACCTGGCGTGTCATTGCAACAGTCTTTTTGAGGGTTCCCCACATAATTGTCATATCAGAAACAGTTGTCATATCTATAACATCTAGTAAAAGTTAAGTATTGTCTGGAGTGATAAAATGTACAACGTTTTCAATGTTTAAGCCTAAAGATCACATTAAAAATCACTGCAAAAAAATGCAAAAAGTCAGACAATGGCAAAATCAGTGTCTCAAGAAAAGCTTCTCCAGTTGTAAGGGAGGTCCTGAATCACATTCCCATCTTAAGTATTTTTTCCTTTTACGTCCACATCAAAAAGACAATTCATTTTAATAGACCACAGCAATAGAAAATCCTATAGTCCATGTGCATCAGAACACCAAGAAAGGAGGGCCACAACAGTAGCCTGGAGCTCTCTTTCTTCTATTTAAAGCTTCTACCCATCTACCTGTGAAGCTCTGCAGGACAGGCAGTAAAAGCTCAACCTGTATCAACTTCTTGGTGAATCCCCCCAGACTAGGCAAAGAGGGATGCATTAGTCTACCAGTGCTTGGTAGGAAACGGCTGAGACACATCTAGCCTCATCCTGCATCCACACGAGACAACCATGAGAGGAAAGCAGGGCTGTAGTTGCACGACCTGTGTTGGCCTAAATCACTGCTGTGGCTGAAGTTGGGTCACTTTATTACAACTGCTTACAGTGGCACTAAGGGAGGAGTAGAGCAGGGCTGGTCGGTGGTCAGGGGCAGCAGGTAGGTAGGGACCACTTCTCTCAGCAGCGGCACCAGCCTGTGAAGGCTGAAAGTACCAGTGTTAGGCAGACAATCACACTGCCAGCTCTGGGCTGAAGGACACCGTTTGGCAGTGCACAGCAGTGCTTCATAGCAATTCAGGCTAGGAGGTATTCGCCACCACACAGCCCCAAAGTTTCAAGGAGCATTGACGCAGACAGGTTGCATTAAATCCCATGTCAACATGCAGCCTCCGGCTCTGATGTTTGGATTGAGTGAGTGTAACTCTCCACCGATCTCTGGGGCGACGGGGAAAACACTATCCTCACATCCCTCAAGGCACAAAGAAAATCTCTTCATTCTCACTTCTTTTTCACCCCTCT
This sequence comes from Tringa tobata, assembly GCA_033628505.1. Classification (NCBI taxonomy): domain Eukaryota; kingdom Metazoa; phylum Chordata; class Aves; order Charadriiformes; family Scolopacidae; genus Tringa; species Tringa tobata. The sequence goes on along the minus strand of JAHREE010000130.1, from coordinate 4,543,276 downwards.
TAAAGTGATGGCATTCCTCGCCAGCTGTAATCAGCACGCATGCTCTCCCGAAGTGCCATTTAATACCGTCACACAAAACTGCAGCGTGACCCACTTTGGGTTATTATGTGCAATAATTGCAAGACACAGCAGCCCCGGTCTGCCAGGCTCCAAGAGGCTTTCTGCAAGGGCACTCGCTCATTTTCCCCCCCTTTCTGCAGACTCTCAGCTACATGCATGAGAGATGGACAGCATTTCTCTCTGTCGCATCCACCCCCACCTCCACTTAATTTCATGCTTGGACTGTGACTGCACTAACAGGGCATATCTAGTTTCTCCCTCATATGCTGATTAAACCGACATGGTGCTTTGCACAGTCTTTCACGGACCCCTTATCTCAATAACAAGAGGGAGGAAAAAGCACAAGGACAACTCTGAGCAAAGCAGCAGTGTCTCCTTTTCTGGCACTGGCAGAAGTCTCTCTGGGAAATGGTGTACGCCTTCTGTCAGGAAGCTGGGGGAGAAAAGTTAGGATGGCTCAAGGGCTTGTCAAGGCAGGCCGGTCCTGGTAAATGGGAAATTCTGGAGGTCTGTTTAACAATAGTATTTTCCAACCTTTTCACTGTATTCTTCAACTGTATCACATCAAGGAACTGGATATAAATCAGAGGCTTGGAGAGGTTGTGCATAAAGGTTTTCAGAAGTGGCTTCTGCTTCTGAGAGATCTGCAAGAGATGCCCAGGACTGGGTTGTGCCCTGCCCTACCACAGTGCATGCCTATGAAAATTGGCATCACAGCTATGGAAGAAGGGTGTTAAAGCCACGACGAAGTGCTGCTACTTTCCATCAGCCAAAACTCATTAGATTAGTCTTAACAAAATTATTTTTTGCATACTGCCTTCTTGGCTGCCAGGCTTTGGTGTTGTTGAATGTACTCTAGCAATCTTATACAGTTTTCTGGAGAAATATCTTGGTTCGGGACAAAAAAAAGAAACCCGACAATTTAAAAATGTGAAAGCAGGAATTCTCATCTAATCCTGTTTCCTTGGTTTTTCAAACGGTTGTAAAAGCAGAAAATACTCTAAGGCCCACAGTAATTGCAAAGGGAATTGCCACCATTAAAATGTCCCTTCCAACCAAAACCATTCTACCATTCTATGACCATAGCAGGATAAATCAGTGGCAGAGCCACGGGTAGATGCAGGGATGGGAAACAGCTCTCCTGGCTTTAGGGCCCTGAGTCATTCAAAATGTAGGATGCTTGAGGCAGCAGAAGATGCCCCAGGTCATCCATACAGAGATGTCAGATAGGACACTGAAGCTATGGGATTCCTGTATTATTGTAGGGTAGCAGAGCCTTGAGTAAGAGCCCCCATGTGCCAGTTATCTGTGTTTGGGAAACCAAATAACAGCCTAGATTTCCACAATGCAGCTGCCTACATCCAAGCTAGTTCCTTTCAGTTCCCTCTACCAAGAGTATAGGGAGACTCTGTCCATCTCATGATAACACAGGGACTTAAAATAGGTCAGATGATTCCCACACCAGCCCTCCTAGCCCACAGCCCAGCATACTCTCCACAAAGACTCCATTTGACAGGCTCTTCGGACAGCAATAGAGCGATGATTGTAAAATAAGGATGGCCCCAAATCAAAGCCTTCATCAATCCTGTGACCTGAAGCTCTAAGATACCTTTGGAAAATGCAATTACATAAACTTGCCTTTCTCTCAAAATCACATGGGGTTGGAAGGGACCTCTGGAGATCATCTAGTCCAACCCCCCTGGCCAAACCCTCTCCCTCTCCAACCCCCCTGCCAAACCCAACCCTCTCCTGCTTCCTTCTTGGGCTCTGGTACTATAAGACAGGCTTTACGCTCCTAATGGGCTTGTGAAACACTCAGAGCTCCTTTCAGCTCATACTAAAACCACTTGACACCTTTACAAGTTCCTTGGTTTCTCAAAGGAGCCAGGCCAGCATCTACAGAGCCAATTACAGGAGAGCACAATGCAAGTGTAAAAGAGCAGACTGTTTCCAACCCACAGGTTAAAGGCTTTACCTAGAGAACCTCCAAATCCATCACAAGCATATTCCTTCAAATTCCCTTGCTATAGCCCTTGCAAAGACAGCAGCACCTGGAAAGGGAATTAGGGGAGCTGATTTCAGAGGCAAGTTGATTCCCTGTGACACACCTCGCTGATGCAAAGGGACCAGCTCAGACCTCAGTTTTCCCAGCAGTTCCTTTGCTCGTCACACAAAACTAAGTTTGAGAGAGACTTGTTCTACTCGCACATACCTACGCAGGTGACATTTGTGCAGTTTAAAACAGGCTATTTTGGGAGGTTTTGATGAGACCAGAGAATTGCAGCTGATATCGCTATTGAATGGAGCTAGGCCAGGTGGGTTATCGTTCCAGATAGCCAGTCTGCTGGAAAGTGCTTTCACACATGCACACACACACACAGAGTTTGGCTGGGCTGGTTAAAACACTGCAGCACTGATTGCTCCTTGAGGCCTATGAGTTCACTTCTAGGCTCCAGGCCAGCTTGGAAATCACATAACCCACACGAGCAGCAAGGTTGTAAGGAGACATTTGTCAAGAAAAAAAGATAGTTCTTCAGTGCTGTTCCCCACAGGACATATCTCAGCAACCCTGAAACCTAGATAGTAAGTAGTCAACACTTCGGGGACTATCCTTGGCAAGGTCAGCCAAGAAATGACTGCCCACCAGCATGAGTGAAAGGGTTGCCATGCTGGGGGAAAAAGGAGAAAGTACCTCCTTTCTGCAGAGAAGCACAGAAATTTTGAGTCTTACTCTAGCGCTTTTATGTCAAGTAAAAGGGCCAAAGAGGCATAAAAGGGCCCTAAATAATTTATGCTGTCTAGAAAAGACAGCTGAGCACAGGCAGTTACCTTCCCAGGACCTCCTTGCAAACACCAGTACAAGGGGCAGGGAGAGGATGCAGAGAATGGCACAATGAAAAGGCACGGAGCAATCATCGACGGCATTATGTGGTCCACAGGGCACCTCATTTATAGACTTGCCTCTAAAGGAGATTGCAAACTACCATGGGTCACTTTCACCCATCAGAGCAACACATGAAGGGCAGGCAACAAGGCAGTGAAATGCCCTTCAGAGCTCAGTATTGATCTACCCACAGACCAAGGCCCTCTTCCCCACATCCTTGCAGGGGTACTTGTGCTGGCCCTTCACAAACTCATCTCACTGTGTCCTCTCTCTGCAGCACCTGGTGCATCAGATTCAGCTGGATCACATCATGGTGAGAACTGGTTCTGAAACACGAGGGAGAATTAGGCAGCCTTGTCAGGCCAAATTGTGATACCTCACAAGCACATGCTATCACTGAAGAAGGCAAGGGGGTTTTGGCCCATCATATGGGGATGAAATTTATGTTAAAAAAACCCACCAAATTAAGGTCAAACCCATACTGCATCATGGTGTAACAATCTGCATCAAAACACAGTTACTGATATCATCAGGTTTCCTGTCCCCAATAGTAATATTTTTCTTAATTTTTTTTTAATTTTTGTTGTTAAGAGGTAGCTCGTTATTTGGGGGGGGGGGGGGGGGAAGGGGGAAGGGCTGGCTATGTTTTTTTCAAATTAAATTGTGGCAGCGGTATGCAGAGAAGCACGGCACTTCCCTTCTCTCACTGGGTAAGCTGCAGCACAAAGGCTTGGGGCTGATCTCACATCCTCTTCAACAATTAAAAGTCAAGGCCAGCAGCACAGCCAAAACTTGACACGCTCTTTAGAGAACAAAGGTCACAAGATTGAAGTCTTCACTCCCCGCTTTGGCTGAAGCAGCATGAAACATCCTCTTCAAAACCTAAGGCAGTTGAATCTTTATCAGGTGATGATGGCTTTTTGGAGAATAAAGACAACTGACCTCTGTGTCTTCCCTCCTACTGTTCCACAAGAAACCTTCAAGCCACCTAATTAGTATAAATAATTTTCCAGTAAGTGCTCCTGCCCCACGGTGGCCTCATCAGACGCAAGGTCCAGAGATAATACTCCTGATGGCCGCAATAGCAGCTGAGCCAACACTGGGTATGACGGCTGAAGCAAGCCAGAAGCCAGACGGTCACAGATTATGGTTGGTCCCAGCTCCCTGAGAAGCAGAGCTGGACGAGGTGGTCATTGCAGAACTGCAGGTGTGACCTCCACACAGCTGTAGGCCACATTGCTGGCCAGCCAGGGGACAGGAGGACAGAGAGGACAACAGCTGGGCAGGAAATGAGCCAAAGAAATGCTGCATTAGAAACCCCGGCACTCCTAATGCTTTTGCATAAATAGTGGTTTTGGAAAACAAAATAAAATAATAAGTCGTTACATGGCTAAATGGTTAATTTCACAGCCGCAGTCATAAAGCTAACAGAAGTCAGTGCAGCCACAGAGAGGCCCTGTCCAAGCCTGACAGCCCCAATAGCCCCCCAAGAAATGAGGCTTCACTAAGTAATTTCATTTGGGCTAATTTAAAATTAATCCTCAGAGCACATTGCTTGGCGAGTCCAGGAGTCTCACTCTTGGAAGAGTCCAAAAGGCAGACTCATAGGACAGAAGTCAGACGTCTTCTTGCCCATCATGGGGCAGGATTAACACCAATCCCAAATTGTTTGGAGGTCCCTCCTGCCTGTTGCTCCTTCCAAATGCTCCCTGCTTTGTCCAGCAAGCTGAAATCTTTACATAAGAGCCCACCCAGTTCTAAGGTAGCCTCCAACTTGAGGGCACTTTGTGTGGGTGTCAGCAAGGCCTAACACAGTTCCAGCTCCCCCTTCTCTGCTCGAGGCAAGGATGACCTGTGAGGAGAACCTACAGTGATGGACTGAAATTGCCTTGGGATTAATTGGATTCGTCTTACTCCTTCCCACCACCTCGGACAGACTCTGGAAGTGGAATACAAACTGAGTACATTTCCCTCCACACTTCTAGCATAGCCCGTGTCCCAACACAGAGCTTTCCTGACTGTTGTCCAGCAGCCATGGAAAACCCTCACAAAAAAAGGGTATTTTTAGGAACTGTTTCCTCCTATCAATCTGAAGAGCAAGTGGTATTTCCCTATCATTAGCCCAGCAAAAACAGAAAGCAACAAGGCACCGCAGAATCAGACCTCTCACTTCCATGAAGAACTCAAAGACCTAAATCTAAGCTCTTCCAAACTTAGGTTTAAACTGCAAAGATGAAACCAAGCAATGCCCACCAGCACCAGGAAGGTCTTTGGATTCAGGTATGAACTTGGAGAGATCCAAGTCTGAAGCAATGCTAAAGCAAAAATCAAACCGACCCTTTCCCTTCTTCAGAGCGTCGCCATCCCCAGGTACTGTCGTGGTAAGAAAGAAGATTCAGGTCATTAAAGTAGCAGAGAATGTTTTGCTGCATTCGTTTTCAGACCGATGGGCCCAGTGCAGCCAGAGAAGTGTGAGAAGGCAGCAGGCAGCCAGCAGCAGGAACGGACCCGGGGAGAGAAGGGCCTCCAAAATGAAACTCAACCGAAAAATATGATTTTTATATGAAACAGCCTCTGCTGACAAATAGTTCTTTGTCCCAACACAGAGAGCACGCTTCAGGCAAAAGCTGCTAAGGCCGAATTTCCCTCGTGCAATTCCCTGCTCAACAGAGATATGCTGCAGAAGCTAGTACTGCCTCCATGTGCCCTATCTGCTCTGGAGTTAAGACAAAACATTTCCAGCTGTGTCCTTAAATAAATAAGTACTCCATTTCATGTATTGATCTATTCTACTCTTACTGAGCCAAACTCAAAATCTTCATCCAGTACTACCGAAGTCAGTGGGGCTGCGCTGCCAGCACCCAGGCAGAACCACTCCTCTCCTCAAAGTGTTATCTGTGCTAATTAAGGCCCAGAAAATAAGACATTTACTAAAACATGAGGTAGCTTTGATCAGGTTACACTAATTGACATCTTAAATTCCAGTATTTAATTCTAGTTTTAAAAACTTTGTCTCACTCAAAAAATGTAAGAGGGAGAAAAATGCCAAATTTTCTTAAGTTTTCTTTCATGAGACTGAAGAAATTCTAAAAGATGAATGGATAGAGGCTCAATACTCCTAGGATGCTCCATCAAAGTCTTTCCCTAGAAAACTGAATACAGGTTTATCAGGCATTAATTACCTATATTAAAAAAAACAAAAACACCTCTTTCTAAAATCTAGTGATTAAAAAAATAAAATTAATAAAGAAGTCATAATGGATGAACACACACATGCATTCACCCTGCTACTTACTAACCACAGCCCCTAATAGGAGATAATGGAAGCTGCTTTCAAATGAAACGTCTAAATGGGTCTAGAGCTTGTTTTCTCCAAACTCAGCCAGGCATTACTGCTGCCACAGCCACTTTCAATCAAGCTTTTACTGCAAAGCAAAACAAAGGAAGAAGTTAAATCCATGGGAGATTTCCAATGAATACTTAAAAATCTTTTCATGGGACAGAGTGAGGGAACTCTGTACCAGCAATGACCTCAGAAATCTGGTGAGTTCACTACATTGCAGACTGTTCCCTCTCTCCGCTAGATTTTAATTAGCTAATTCAGGGCCTTGTATGGAGGAGGAAAGAGTAGTGCTTAAGCAGCAGAAAGTTCAGCTAAATTTGCTGTGTGCTTGGAATTTAATACACAAATACCACGGTCCTTTCGGGGACTGTTATTTTACAGAGTTAAAGGTAGTCACAGAGCCACTCGGAGCTTTTCAAAGTACCACATACAGAGACAGCGTGCCCACGCACGCAGCCACAGCAGCTCCTCTTATATGGAGTAAATGCCCAGATTTGTGCACTGCCTGTACCCCTTCCGATGCGATGGGGACATTCGCCTGGGGAGAGGTGCTGCCGCGCTCTACGCGTGCAAATTTGTGACTGTGCAGGCACACAACACACACCAGAGGCATTTTCCCTGCCTCCCCATTTCTCCCCCGTAAGCCCTTTTCACCCGTCCGAGGAACAAAGCCAGCGGTTGAAAGATTCAGCAAAAGTGCCTTGTTACGCAGAAGAAAGAGATACTTTAACTCAGCTGTCAATAAGTTTTGCCCATTTACATGTGTGCGGAACACTTTGAATAAATTACGTTTCCAGGATTTAGCTCCGCGACACCAGCCTAACAAAAGCGGACTTACAGCTCCGGGTGAGGGGAGGGGGCCAAGGGGGAAACACATTTTGCACAAGATAAAATCCCTTCCAGAACCGTGAGGGCAAAATGGGTTGGTGTTTTTCTTTGAAGAGCGTGGCTTTTACATCATTTTCAATCTATTTTCAGACACACTTTCTGCTTTAAAAAGCTGGGTTTGCATAAACCATAGAGAGTCAGTTCCACATATGGTCTCTGTGGGGGTGAGGATGGGATGGTTTTGCTTTTTTAATTACAGATCCAAGGAAAGTCAACACGATGGGGGAACCATGGGCTGCCGTTGATGTTAGGTAGAAATGTGCCCCTTGGGGGCTGGATTTTACTTGGAGGGTGAAATCTGCTGTTCCAGCTTTCAGCTGGGCCAACAGAAGTGCTTACAAGACACTGGCTGGGGTTTATATCTTATTTTAAAAATGCACACTTAAGTCCCCGAGTGACTATTCTGTCTGCAGAAAATTTACCTTTGGCAAGTGAAAATTTACCTGTGGGGAGGATACAGTCCGTCACATCACCAAGGGGGCAGGAAAAGCAGCTCTCTCAGGGACCAGTCCTATATCAGGGGAATCACTTCAGCATTTTGGTAAGTAAGAAGCTCTAAAGAGGCAAAAACCCACTAGGATAAAGTCAGTCAGATTTGTTAAGAAAAAAAAATGGGAAATTGGTTCCCTGATTATTGAAGGACTTTCCCAGGCGGCAGCTACTCCTCTCTATCCCTCACTTGCCTGCAGGGAAATAAACACATAGAGAGATGCTAGAATGGGTTTAATCAAACACAAGTTTATGCCCCAAGAAGAGACAAAGTAGATGAAGCTCCCAACTCTCTGCTGGGCAGGACACACCAGCCGCTCTAATGCTGCGAACTGATCGTTGCATCCTTCAAACTGCAACACCATGGTATAAAACCTGGCTGCTTTCCAGGGTTGCACTGCTCAGTCACTTTAATAAAAAGAAGAAGAAGATAAACAGAACCAGGAGGCTGACAGCTCAGGCAGGTTCCCTACAAAAACGGCAACTGAAAATATTCCCACCTGACAGCCTGGGGATACAGGGCAGCAACAAGCGCTTCGGTGACAGAGGTTTGGGATGGGCAGCCAAAAAGAGCTAAAGACTACACGACTCCTCCCACCTTGAAGACAGCAAACACGAATTCCTGACCTCCCTGATATGAAAACCAAATACACTGAAAGTGAGAGAAAAGGAAATCACCGACATCGCATCTGCATGTTTAATATCAATGGGAACATGCAGAACCTTTCTTCATGGCTTCAAAGAAATGAGTGACTCATTCCCTTCGTAGCAGCAACCCTACAGCCACTGCCAGCAAAAGCAAAAAAAAAAAAAAAATCCATCCCAATTAGGTGAGTTCTCTGCCCCCAGCAGCCATCAGCAAATGGCACTTGACAAATGATACAGGAACACTTTTGAAAAATACCTCGTCATCCTCGAAAACGGCCTCTCTGCAATTACCACTCTAAGCCAGTCAAAACCACTGCCAGCAGTGTGCCGATTTCCATGCTCTTAATCTTATCTGTGGAAGAGGATCCAGAGCATCAGCTTCACTGATGCTTCCAGGAAGAGGAGCCCTAATCAAGCATTTCTCCTCATGAATAACAGACAAGGAATGTCTCCGCTTGGCCAGTAGTAGCCTGTGAAAAATTAACAAAACACTGTAAAATCTGCTTTGGAAGCAGGGGAGAGCTAGCAGAGGATGCGATTGCTGTCTTATCTCCACCACTACAGATGTTGAGAAGGCAAGGTTGACCTATGGATGGCTTGTTGCTCCAAGCTGGCCTAACCAAATCTGCAAGGTCAAATGCAGACCTAGGGAATCGGTCTACCATGCTGGATGGCAATCACCCAAAATGGAGCTCTCTGCCCAAAAGATCCTTTTTTTTTTTTTTTTTTTTTTTTTATGAAGAGAGTTGAAACAATCACTGATTTTCTTAAAGCTTCAGCTGCTGCAGCATTGCATTAATGGGAGAGCTGCAGTCAAAAGCCACCCATTTTTTTAGAGAACTCTCAACGTGCAGCAGAAATAGTCAAAGAACCACAAATCACTTCAGGTATGACATCCCGGCTTGGGGGACATGACCCATTGCTCCAGAAGGCACCAAGTGGGCTATGTTCAGTTTTTACTAGAGGATGCCCCTTAAAAAAGAAAAAAACAAATGTTTCCAAGCTCTTTTTCATGCTATCTGGGTCTGGTCATTCCCAACCAAACCCCATGATCCAGCATGGTTAGCAGACAGTACTGTATTTGCCAGGAATAATTGCTAATGTTGGGATGGCTGTTCCTAAGCACGTAAAAGCACTTTCAAGCACGTGCACACACACAGATTTGCCATGGCACTTCTTAGAGATCTGACAACATGCAGCAAAGGGTCAACAGTTCTCTCTGGAAGGCTCTGTTGATATCTGCTGCAAGATAATGCACCCTGCAGTCAAAGAGACTTTCTTATTTTCTAGGCTTGTTATCAGTTGTTATTGTAAGTAAAGCAGTACTATGTCAAATACCCCTTCGTTTTGACCTTACCATGGGCAGGACCCACTAAGATCTCATGGAATGTGAAATAATCATTAATACAGTCTCTGTGGCAGTGCTAATAAATCATACAGCTCGACATCTTTTAACAAAGCTATAAAACTGTACCAAAGACACACCAATAAACTGCACATATGAGAACTCTTCCACCCCCAGCCACTTCCCTCACATTCCAAAAATGCAGAAAAGCAGCAGTGACATTGGCTCCCATCCTCTAATCCACAAATCCCCAATTACACTGAAGGAGCTAAAGATAACGCAGATTTAAGACCTAGAAGGAAGCTTCTTCCAGAGGTACAAGAAAGGTGTTAAATCAACAATCCTGGGTAATGGATTCATTTACCATGACACTTCTCTGTGTGCAGACAGACAGGCTGCATAATGCCTATGAACCTCTGGCCTCCCATGCAAGCCCTTAAGAGAGGTTTTGTGGTACCTGAGTCTCCTGCAACAAGCTGAGTTTCGTGCCATAAGGAAAAGGTTTGCCAGTGTAAGGAAAAGGGCTGGCTCACATATTAATCCTTCTAACACTCACTGAAGCCTGAGGGTGAATTCACGTTTATTGGCTTTAAATTAGCCTTTCCTTTTCCACTTCAAAGAAGCCATTCCTGATTTACACCAGGACACACTCAAAACCAGACGCCACCAGGACTCCTTCCCCTCTAACTTCAGACACACACACCTGAAGGCTCCAACACCGCAGCAGGAAAAGGTGCTTTTAGGGCATGATGCATCTCGGTCTCATGCAGGTAAATAGACTGGGCTAAATAAATCCTGCTCTGCAGCATAGCACAGGTCAGATGAGCCTCTCTCCTTCACACTGTCAGAGGGACCACTGGGGTTCTGCACAGAGCACTTTTTGTTGGTGGCTTTTTCCAACTGCTGCCATGATTTGGTGTTCCCTTTCATGGTAGTGGGGCTCTGGACCATTGTGTCCACCTTTCCCTTTCACACAAAGCAGAAGCTGCTGTACCGCCCCTATATCTAGCCGTGGTGAAGGCCATCAAGTCCTCTGCCTGCGTCAGAGGGCAGACAGTCTTGTCAGCAAGGGCAGGATTTGCAGCACTAACTCACAGAGTAAAGTTTTGCTTCCAGCTCTTGATCCACCACCCACAACTCCTCCTCCCGGATGCAGCTACAAACCCTCTGCTAGGATTCTTAAAAAACAAACAACAAAAAAAAAGTAATGTTTTCAGGGTCACTGTGAAATTATGTTGTTTTCAGCAAACAGAACTGCCTGAACCTGATTTACTGTACATCCTGTCCGTGCTTTGCAAAGAAAACATCACACAAGGTTTCAGGTCAGACTTTTGAGCCTCTCCTGCTTGGGATGCTAATTCCCTGCACGGTGATGAGAAAGCCCCAAGGGCTATTAATTCTTCCCACTTTGGAGTATAAATTGACCACCCCTTCCCTCAAATACATATAATATTACACACTTAGAAGCAATTAGCCTGCCTGTGAAGCTCCCAGATGCAACTACTTTGCTGACAGTGGCCAAAAATGTACCACAGGTCTGTCCTCAGATATTTACCCAGACAGTGTGAACTATGATGTGCCCTCAGGCACCAGCAGCCGGCAGGGAGGAGTTAGGGACTCTGAGTAAAGGTGGCCTAACCTTGGCTGAGGATATTAGGTAGCTAAGGAGTGAGCTAGAGCCCATCCAGGCTCAAACGCAGGGAAAAAAACCTCAGCAGGGACTTCCCTGTGAATTACCTAAAGGCTATAATTTCTGACACTGCTTGCAAATAGATGAGCAGTAACCATATACAGCATCACCGTTAACTAACCCAGGAACCTAATTATGGCCAGGACTCAGCTCTTGGGTTCACCTAAATTTAGATGTCTAACTCCCATTACGGTCTACAGAGAGCTGGTCAATACTAGCTCAATGCCCTACTTACTAACATCTTCATCAACTTTGATGGCAGCTCAGACACCCATATATAGATGACTTATCTATAAGCTGAACACCCTTCATGGTGCCTTGGCTTCATGCTTCAGGACAGCATTCCCATACCTGGTGGGGTGAGCCCTCATAGAGGGGACGAAGGGGTCCCCTGGAGCACCTTCTCCACGTATACACACTATCTCGCACTCCCCAGTAGCACAGAGGCTCCTTGCCCACCCAGAGACTCAATGCACCAGCACAGCTGGCTTGGAAAACAATTTGCAGACCTGCAAATGCAAGAGGATCAGTCCTACCTGGGCAGGAACACATGGTAGGAGCCAAGTGCATGTCAAGCCTGCACCCTCAGGGTTCATCAGGGCAGTCCTGATGCTCCTTACAGGCTGCTGCCCGCTTGACAGGGGAGCCAGGGAGGAAGCCTGTGTGCCAGCAGTAGTTTTCAGAAATGCTTCTTCATTCTCACTAAATCCTCAAACCAAACCTTTCCCTTTTGCTCAAAGTCTTTGCAAACACTAGCAAAACCTTTCCCGTTAATCTTTCTTCATCTTGCTAAAACAACACAGACTGTCTGTCTCCAGGGAAGGCTGTCACAGGATATGGGGGAGGAATCTATCATTTGTAATGCACGGAAATATAACTTACATATATCAAAGGCATTTTCTGTAAAAACAAATATGCAGCAAAGATTGGGAGGCCAAACCCCCATTGCCTTCAAGCTACTGTGCTTAGCAATCGAGTAAGCAACAGCCTGAACAAACCCAATTAACTCAATTTGTAGATTGCACAGATTAGTAATTGTGTTCCAATAGCAAATCCCACAAGGAGCCCTTTCCCTTATGTTTCTGCACAGCTCCTCCTTTGTTACCATAATACGTAAGGGCACCAACCTAAAGTCCTTAAATTTCTGTACTGCCAGGTATGCATCCCTGTCTTCCAACAGCACCATCCAACCAAGAGCTGCAGAGATCTCTGCAAATTTTAATTCCGAAAACTCTCCAATGTCTACATCAGGTCTATAAGCAAAAACCTTGACACTGAGTCATCAAGTGGCTCAGTCTAGCTGCTAACATGGGAAGTTTGGAACAGAACTGAACTGTCCTGAGGATGCGGTTTCTGATGGGCTTCACGCTTCAACCACCAGCCGTGCCAGCGCTCCTGCACCCTTCAGCACCTCTGGCTTGATCTAAATTTAACTCTCAATGTGATCAGCTCTACATATGAGACCCTTTGCACGGTAACAACCCAAACGAGGGAAATCTTAGCAAAAAAAATACTTATTCTGAAAAGTGAAAATTGTTGTAAGATCCAGTCCTAAAGTAGAAATTATTCTTTCAGCTTTATGAACAGTTCTCTCTCAAGTAAAAAGGCTTGACATAGAAGTACATAGTCAAAGTAGCATGAGATTCTAGTAATGTTTGTTTTAAACCCAGAGATGCCCCTCTAAAATGAAGAGATTTGTGAAACTGGGAAAAAAATACAGTGGCGACAGAAGGGTAGGGAAAGCTTTTTTTTTGGTACAGCATCAACTAAAGAAACATGTTCCGTTGGTTAAAATAAAAAAAAAAAAGGCAAGACGTCTGATGAATAGTTCTACTGATATTGACTGGATTTCTATATTTCTAAAAACATGAGCACTTCATAAATACACTGAAATATTCTGTCATCGCCGGACAGAACGTGCCAGTTTTCTATAAATATAGACATCTGGCGGTGGTTTCTTCTACTGTTATGGATTTCTGGTGCAAAGAACGCTACTTTGTGAGCAAATGCATGTTTAAAATTAATTTCATATGCGACAGGTTACATTAAAGAGCAAGAAAGATTTGCTGGGCAGAAGCGCGTAACAAAAACACTGTGTTCCCATACTGCTGCTGACCCCCTGTATAAGGTTGCCTGCACAATACTGTAGGCATAAAATACATTCCTCCAAGCAGTGCCGTGAAGCTTAATTAAAGCATGCCCACAAATTGCACTGAAACTTGAAAATGGGACTTGGTGTTTGGCGTTGTAATTCCAGCCATGGTGAAACACTGCTGAGAAAACAATGAATATTAAATATCAGTGAATAACAGCATGCTTTGTACAAACCACCTGAGGGGTGCCACAAGCAACAGCCAGGTATATAAAATCCAATGCTACAGGGCTGTGCCATGGCCTTATTTCTTTTTGTTTGTTGGTTGTTGTTGTTGGGGTTTTTTTGGTTTTTTTTTTTGTGGGATTTCCAGCCAGATCTCTGTCCTAATCTGGCCCACGATGCATCCATCCGCAGAGCTGCTTCAGACAGAGGCCAAGCTGGGGACACCATAGGGTCACAGCAAAGGGGGACACCTTGCATCACTAAAGGCTTCCTCAGGCTGAAAATGGATGCTAATCTGACACCCAAGGGCGACAGAAGACATCTTTGTGTAAGGGCATGGGCTACGTTTTCTATCCACATCTGTCTTGTTCCCCAGGCTCTCTATAACGAAATCATTAGCATCAGCAGGTAAATCAATTTTTGACTGCAAAAGTTTCCTTTCTGGTTAACATAAGCCAAGTGTAAACAATCCCCTGCAGGTTAACAAAAGCCAGCAGCCCAAACAGGGATAACGCTTAGGGAGAGGAGAAGCTGGAGTGGGGGGGAAGTTGAAAAGACAATTAATAACAAGCTTTCCCACACCATAAGACATTTTTGCTAGTGAGCGGGTGTTTAGGGTGATCCTGTGTTGCCTCTCGCCCCCTTTAAACTCTAGCTGGGGGGAATATTTTCCAAGTGGAGCCATCAAAAGAGCAGAGTCCAGAGCCTCCCTCATCATCCAGCCCCAGCTGCCCACCTTCCCTGTTCCCTTCAGTAAACACTGTTAACTCACTAGCTCCATTAGCACCCTGGTTTTTTTTATCTCTCAAACCATCCTAAAAGCATTTTGTGACCAAAGACAAAGAGAAGGGAGGGGGGAACCCACCAAACCCAAAGTCTCTAGACAGCTCTCAGTGTGCATCAAACGCCAGCTAAAAAATCCAAATAAAGACAAACCCAAGAAGCCTCAGAACCCTGCGTTATCTTTGCAGGCTGGCTGCCGCCTTATCAGCTCTGACAGAAACTGGCATTTAAGAAAAATTCAGTAGCCTTTGGGTGGAAGCTGGTTCCTAAGAAAACATGCAGCCGAATTGCTGGAAGTCGGTACAAGAGGAGGGGGTGAGTGGGTAAAAGAGGGCCTGAAAGCCTCTGCCATCATCTCGCCATTCTCTGTTAGGAAACATGCTGTGACGTATGATTTTTAATTATTTTTCATAATTCACTCCTCACACTTCACACCCATTGCACAGGCCAAGAGCTACAAGGGTGAACAATTACTCGAAATGCCACTTGCTCTTATTAGGGAGTGATGGAATCCAGGTAAAGCCACCAGTTCTTGGTACCAGGTTTAAATGTTCATCAGAAATGAAAGAAGACAGTCCAATATTGTCATTAAGTACTACTGTCTTGATGTGGAAGGATAAAGATTTTTTTTTTTTCCCCACCCTTACTTATAATAAAGATGCTTTTTTAGGATAAACTCTTCATGGAAGAATTTGAATGTTAGGAGCAATTTTTTCAAGAAAAGCAAAAGTCCTTTTTGCTCTCACAAGTAACTCACCATGCACAGATTCTGGCAGCCACCTCACCCAGGAGTTAGCCTTGCCCTTTGCAAGGACATGAGGGTCCTGCTCTTTGAAAAGTTATAAAAATGCTTTATTTGACATTAATTGATGGATAGGATGAGCTAAAGAGAGAAGAGCTGTCTCAAGGCCAAGGGCTGCTTTTCAGCATCTCATTCATAACATGACAGAGGGAACAGCTGGGGGGAGGCCGTCTGCCTCTTGTCAACCCCAGAGGGAAGGACGGACAGACGGACGCTCCACAGGGAGCTGCCCTGGCATTATAAACGCCTCTGGTAGAGGGTGAGTGGCTTTCTACCTCTGACCTGACCCTCTATCCCCCAGATAGTCCTCACAAATCTTCCTCAACAGCTAGCAGAAATTGAAGTGACACAGCTGGGCCCCAAAAATATACTCTTTTTTTAAATTATTTTTTTCAAGTTTTGCCCAAGATAGCATTGCAGGGGGTGCAGAGGGACAAAGCAAAGGGAACTGCAAATGTGGAAGGTGTCCACTCAACTGGGCTCAGGCCCCGAAGTGACAGCACATTTAGGGGCACTGCCTATCCCAAACTCCCAAAATTCATAAAGCAAGCTCCAGAATAATGGGAACTGGTTTAGAGGAGTTACGGAAAATTTGCTTTGATTCTTTCTTTATTTCCCTTCCAGCGTCTAAGCCACCCAACAAGGTTGGTGCATGCAACACGCATTTTCTATCTATCCTTCAAAATCATCAAGGCTGAAATCTTGTGGGTTAGCTTCTATTTTCTTCAACTGAAAGCTTATTTCCCAATTTTCATGAACCCAGAAAAATAATTTTAAGGGGAAAACCCAAGCGTCAGGATCCTTGGAAATTATTGCTACCACTTCAGCCTACGCTCAGGTCCTCCACGTTTCATAACTAAGTTTAACATACTGTGTAGCGGGTCCTCAGCAAGTGTTTTTTTGAATACAAGAAATCCTCAGGTGCTTAGAAGTAAGTATGTGCTTAAACACTTGGTAAAAACAGTGTCTGAGATCAGAAACTTCTCTAATTGCAAAAGGGCATTGAAATACTCGGTTTTGTACTTCCCCTTGCGTGTCTCCAGTATCGTGCTACATGGGTTTCAGTGGATTCAAACCAGGATGAATTCAAATAGATGTGTCATACACTATTTTCTGTGGTTTATTTGACTTTAATTACTTCTTAACAGTACTGCTGTTTGAAAAAAAATCTTTCTCAATTGAGGGTGTTGGTTCTGCCTAGGGCTGCTTGGCCCTTTTCCACTGAAATGCCCTTTCAGCAACCACCACAAGCCTTTCCAAGCAAAACAAAATCTTTTGGAAGAACCTCTTTTTCTATGCTTGTGTGAAAATTTGCTTCTCTCAACTCTCCTCCTCTCCCACAGATTTTAGGTTGGCTTTTCTTTGTACTTTTCCAGGAGGGAACAGAAACCCATGGTGGGCTCCAGCAGGACGTGGAGCAACGCTTGGGAGAAGGCAGACCTTGTTGTTAGCACGCATGAAAACACCCTGACGATAATAATAATAATGCTTGAATAATGTCTCTAATTTTTTTTCCATTCAAGGACTTTTGAGGGTCATTTCCATCAAAAATAAACTCAGTGCAATGCCTAGCTCCCCCTAAAGTCAACGATGAAGTTTGTACCCAGCAGAGAGGGATGACTGGGCTTGTGATTCACGCATGCAAACCACGTTGGGTGTGCGGTGGAAGCCCTTCAGCCCGTGCATGAATGATACCTTTGCACCTGTTTCGCCTTGGGCACTTGCCCAGGGTTTGGGCACAAGATCATCAGTTGTGTGGGTCCTTGCAAGAAATCCTTATCAGGGCAACATCTGCTTTGCACGGGGCAGCGTAGGCAAATACAAGATCTCACCTTTCTCAGGTTTACAGGAGTAAAAACTCAGCTGACAGGTGGCTCTGGCTTCCAGAGGGAGCCTCTGTCAGAGTAAAGCACGAAGTCTGTATACAAAGAGCTGTTAGTACCTTGCAGTTAAGGCTGTAGCTGTTTGTCTTTCGTTCTGGGTCCGACAGCCCTTAACAAAACAACAGGACTTTGGTACAATTAGGACCTCCAGGTGCTAACCCCAATACTACTTAAAAACAAATAATAACACACCAGCTATAACAACAACTTTGCCTTACACTGTGTTCACTGTATCAACCAAACCCATTGCTCGTTTGCTGACCTGCTCTCCAGGAGCAATATTAAATATTTTAGATGTTGTAGTCCTCCTCCACCTGTGCCTTAATATCTGTCTTGTAGCAAAATACCCTCCAACACATGCCACAGACGGAGCCTCTGCTCTGTTTTTAAGGCTGGGATACCTACAGCCAAAAGCTCATTCAATTACTTTGATGCATTTTTCATCTCCCTCCCAAGTTATTGAGTTTGCTGGTTGGGGTTTTTTTTGCATTTTGTATAGTATCTGTGTTACTCTTGAAGAGGTAAAAGTGAAAGCGCCTGTAAGTACGTGAACAAAAAGATCCAAATCAAGAGGCTATTAAAATTCATTCAGGCTTGTTCCTCTCTCCCGTTATTTCAATTACTGTCCAATAACTACGCTGTTCCCTTTTAATTCTGCATTGCACATTCTTTCTTTCAAACACTTGTCTCAGTGGAAGTTCGACGCTGTTTTTCCTTCTGGAGAAAGAAACCCCCAAGATGTATTTTCAACCTCCCGGCTGAGTGTTTCCCAGATATTTTGAATCGGGGACTGCTGCCAAGATTCACATTTTTCCACAGATCACCGCACACCCTCACGCTCGCAGCAAAAAGCCATCGAGGCGACACAGACACGGGGATGGACCCTGGAGCGGGTCTTATTGCCCTGTTCTTCTTGCCCTTACTGCAGTCCACAAGCCAACATGGGAACCAACGCCCCTCTCACATCACCCACGCCAGAGAAGATCTGACAGATTTTAAAGAATATTAAAAAAAAAAAAAAAACACAGCCCTGCTGCCTTGGGATAGTTGTAATTATTTAGTACCAAGTTCTGATTTTCCTGAATGTTCCAGAATGTCGTCTTACAACGCAGAGTAACCCCAGCAGCTTTCACGTGGGTACTGGGACATGCACCAGGATCTTCCCTTCTCTACAAAAAAACTGCACTGACAGGCAACCAAAAAGCCACGGTTTCTCCAGGGTGCAGAGTCATGGTTCATCACATTAGGTATGTGTCATTCATCTCCAGACAGAATTCACCCACCGTGTCTCGCAGGCCAACACAAACACCCCTCCTCCAGAAAACCCCTAAAAGCATTGTTAACGCAGCCCTGAGGCTTTACCTGTTTATCCCACTGGCTCCCTTTCCCTGGAAAAAATATTTTCGTCCATGGTGAGTATTTTGCGCAAGTTGTTTTCTCTGCCTTGTTTTCGCAATCCCCTGAAGGGGAGACAGTGGCCAGAAGTCCATGTAGGGACAGAGTCAAGGCTGGGGGGGAACCTGGCTCCCGCTCAGCCCTGGGTAACTCACCACATTTCCCTTGATGCTGGGGTACTGTGCTGGGACCAGAGGGAATTTGACCACCAGCGGCGCTGGTCGCAGGGTGTCTTTGCTGCTGGCTGTGCTCCTGATGGAGCAGGTCCTTCCTTCCAGCAGGCAATGCCGTAAGAGGGCCAGCAAACGCTGGCAGCGTTCGTTTGCCATTTCCCAGCTCCCCAAACGATCCTTCTCCCTCACAAGCCAAAAAGCAGAGGACAGAGGAAAGAAGACTCCCATTCCCCTACAAAACACTCCAATTTCAAGGGAAAACCGAGACAAACAGAAAAATGTTGTCATCTAGAGCATGAAAGCTGGAACCTCCCAATGCAGAAGGGTCAGTGATGTGCTACTCTCCGACTGAGCTTAACCAAAAGCAAAAGTCAACGAGGAATAATTACTGCCATTTCAGAATGGCACTGGATGAGAAGTTTCTACCAGGGTAATATACAGTTTTTTGGGTGGGATCTACCAAAGGAGGACCCAGGATCCAACTCTGATTTTTCCAGTCTTCACATTCACTGCTCCCAGGCATTTTGCAATGTGGACATTTTACATTCCTAAAGGGTCACTTTATAAACGTTCACATAAATTCTCAGTCCTTCAAAGCACTGAGCCTTCCCGCCACAAGCAGGAATGGATAGGACTTGCTGCCTGTGGTCACACTCTAATATCCCACAAGATCAGGTCACCCTCCTATAACAATTTAACTCATCACATTTTGTCCAGGTTGGTTTCCTGCCCAGGTTAGCTCCCCAAAACACCCAACACTGAAGTCAGAATAGCTTTCACACTGGCTCAAGGGAGTTGCAAGCCTGGGAGCAGAGCAGGACAAGGACAGGACAGCGGTAGGGTCAAGTTCAGTCATCTTCAGCTGCCATGAGCTCACACCTGAGAAGCATTTACTGCCAGGATCCAAGTGGCTGCGGTTGGGCAGAGGAAGGAGGGGGGGGAATCCTATTTGTGCCGCTAATGACTCAACTTAGCGGAACAGAAATCAAGTGCTTGACCTTTCCCAACATCATGTGAAGCAAGTGCTCCATACAACATGTCTCCAGCATTATCTACCAGGCACAGGTGCATGACTGCAATTAGAAATGACCGGCATTTCATACATAACAGCACCTTTCAACCCAGCTCAGCCCATCCAAAAACACTTGGAGGCTCAGTTACCGTTTTCTTCCCACCCAACCTCCCCAGCACCTTGCCAGCTTAGGAAGCAGCAAATAATTCCCCCTTCAGTCTCACAGCTATTATTTGGAAACTAAACTGGAAGCCACAACACCTCTCTGCACGCTGGTAGATCTTAAACTTGGCCCTTGGTTTGTCCCGAGACCATTTCTCACCCCCCGCCCCTAATTCAACTTCCTCAGAGAACAATGCCGCTGGTTTGTGTCCACAACAGATTTATTCCCTCCTTCGAGCAGCTCGCGCCGCCCGTACCTTCAAGGGGCACTAGCTGCTTGAAGCGAGTGGTTCCTTCTGGTTTCTGGGAATAAAAGGCTGCCCTCCATAATCAGGATATTGTTCTCCCTAAATGGACCCAGACTCTGTAAACACGCTCCTCTGCGCAGCGCTGGGAGGGCGACTGCGAGCGTGTGTACACATACATGCAGGGAATGTGGCTTGTTCTGAAAAAACAGTAAATTATGTTAATTCATTTCCTCTGCCTAAACAGCGGTAATAAACTTCGGGAAAGGAGGAGGAAAAAAGTAAACAAGAGTCAATTACAGAAAGGTGAGGGGGAGAGGTAACCGAATAACTCCACCAAATGTCTCCCTTGGGAAAGGACGTTCACATTATAGCTCGGATGGGCTCAATGCAGCCCTCCCTCTGTCCTGCTGGAGGTATAAATGTGACCGTAACAATTTGTTTCTTTTATAAGTTTTCAGCCCGTTTTCACGAGTTCAATCTTGGGAGCTGGGAAATAAGCCCCCACTGGTGCCCTGATCGATGGCGAGTACATCCCCGGGGGCTTTGCTCTGCATGTGATGCGAGTGCTCACATTGACTGAAGCCAATACGAATAGTCAGAGCCTATTTGTAATTTTCTAACAAGAAAATAATTTCACTACACAAACTACCATGCTTTGACTCAAAACCCTGATTAGCACAGTTTGAAAACAGGGCAGCATACTGTTCTGGGAATTAACTTGCCTGACCCCTAGTCTATAATGGCACTCAAATAATCTGCGAGTCAGACAAAGTTGAAAAACTCTTGGAAGACCACACTGAAAGAATTTACTGGATTTATTGGATTTTCTAGGATAAAAGAAAAATAAGCCTAAAACTCCACTTAGCTAGTCTGTGGTCTTCAGAAAGACAAGCTCTTTCTCTTGACACTATCTAGAAAAGGAACGCTGCCTACACTGAGCACTTTTTGGGTCTCTTTTTTATATTCGTTTTTCTTCTTCACTGGAAACTCTCAATAAATAGTAGTGATTATTATAAATATACAGGTCTATTGCTGTGACTACTTTTGAGTAGCACCTTGCCTTTTTCTTTCTTGGGATCAGTAGTAAAACATGGGGAAAAGGGACAGATTCCCACCCCTGTGAATCTGCAATCATCGTCCTCCTCCCAACAGGAGTACTCATGGGGAGAAGACCCCTGAATTGAACTTCACATTAAATACCCTGAGGCTACTTTACCAGTTGCAAAGGTGGACTACTCTGGTGTTTCCAATGAACTTTCAATCCCAGGATTAATCCTGGATATAGCACTGTCACAAAATACCCCTTGAAATGCTCCAAATCCTCTGGTCTACCCTTGTGTGAGCATGCAGGGAATCGGGAAGCATTCTGCCCAAGTGACACAAGCCGGACCTTGCTCTGGTCTAGATAAAACACTGACCCATCCCTACCTTATGGTTTCTCCAGCACGTGAGCAAAATGCTCTGACTAGCCTCTACCACTTCTTTGTGTCTTTTTGCCTCCCAGAAACAATAGATGTGTGCTGAGAGCAGTGGCAAACATTTTCAGGTAACAAATCTGGCAATTAGATATCAACTGTCCAAAGCCAGTTCCCTGCATATGCAAATATATCCCTAATAGATTTACGATTCCTTGTCAATCAAACCTGCCAAGGAAAAGTAAACACCTGTCCCAGACATGATTAAGTTGAAAGCTCCACTCTCATTAGCCTTTAACAAAGTTAACCCCAGTAATACTGCATTTTTGATTGGTTGCGAACACCAGGAGGAGGAAAGATACTCATCAGCTCTGATCTGTTAATCTGGTTTTATATTAACTATTGCAGATCACGATGAACCTTCCTGTGGCTTGGTGCCACACTGTACAGAACTGAAACACAACCCGGTCTTACAAGGCCTCAGTTTCTGCTCTCTGGGAGGATTTTAAGTTTAAATCATACAGCTACTCAGCCACAACTCCCCGAACCTAAAGGGACTATCACCTTTGTAGTGGAGAGCAATATCGAACTCTGAATATTAAAATATGAAATGACTTATCAGAGCACAGAGCCTGATCCCCATATACTGGTGGAGCTGGCAACTCTTCTCCCAGTTTCCCACTTTAAACTACCCAAAAATACATTAAACACTTCCTAATATTACTTGTCTGGCTAAAGAGCCACTGTGATTGCCACCAAAATGTTGTGTTAATCTGCAGAAGAACATAAAAGATTTTGATCCACCCAGAATTGGAACAAGATGGCTCACAGCATCCTCTCTCAGAAGGGTATCCACACTCTGAGGGAGTCTTAGCCACCAGTTTCACATTGACTGGTCAATGCCAAACAAGCATTCTTCCTGCCACATAGATCCTGCAGTGGGGAGATACTCCACAATGTCCACAGGTTTACTCTGTTATTCATTAACGCTTCCATCCTTGACATAGAGTTCATACACCTGTAACTCGTCTGACACCTGTCATTGCTTAACCAGTGTTAACAGATCTGTTTAGGTGAGAACAACCACTGAGAAAACCAGCTTCCTCAATTACTCCAACTTACACAAATCTATTAGTCGAGAAAAAAAAAAAGAGGAAAAGAAACCATTTCACAGTGCTCCAGCATCTGCTGCAGCCTGACTCCAGTGGTTTGGCTTGTTCAGCTTTGGGAGTCTGGTGGGGCTGAGGAACTGTCCCTTCTCCCTCTTTTGAGGTTGATTTGGCCTCACCCCATTCAATTCTGTCTAGAAAAAGGAAGACTTGAATCTATACAAGGCAATAGTAAAACTCTAGCTACCACAATGAAAATCCCCCTTTTACAATCTAATGCCTCTACTCAGTCACACATTGGTCAAAAGCCAACTAAGCATCACACCTGTACCCAATGACATGGGGGCACCTGGGAGGACACAGGTGAAACAAGAAATACAGCATAGGTTTTGCAAAGCCACATCCCAACATCCTCTTCAGAGCACACATTGCCCATGAGAGATCCTCCCCCAAGGCTTGGCTGCACCAGGCCTCAAGAGCAGCAGTACACTAGTCCGGCCTAAATTTTCTCTCAGAGGCTGGATAATGCTTCCATTTCCCTCCACGGCCTCCTCCAGCTTTCTCCCCTCTCCCCAATATCTTGTTCTAGGCAGAATTAGCAAGCCGACAATTGCCACGAAGCCTCTGCACAACACCAGTGCCAAACTCCTACAGTCATCAGATCACTGGGCATGTGCGAGCAAACCCAGCAAGGAAGATATGAATTTTTTTAAAATGCCTATTGCACACATTAAGTCTGCATTTCTGCATTTGTGTGCTGTCCCTATGGTTTTATCTAACATGCACAAATACTGACAGCTCCTAAAATACCCACCAAAGTCAGCACCACCCAAGTGGCATCTAGGGTATGACACCTCTTGCGCCAATCACTTGACGGGATACCCAAGATTGGGTAAATTTTGCATGAAATAAATTTGCCAGACGTAAGGAGAAATGATTTTGGGTCCCATCAAGCTAGAAGCCATTCATACAGAGGCTGAGAATAGAGGTGTAGCAATCCCAAGAAACATTAACCTGTTCCGAGAAGCCTCTGTTCCCAATTTACATTTTTCTTCCCTTAGTGAAGCTCGAAATTAAGCTTGAACATTTAATGGAAGAAGTAGCCTGGAGTTATTGGCTGAATTTCTTCCTGAAAATTGGAGTGGTTGGGATGAAATAAAAACGTTAGGTTATTCACAGCACTGCTGGATACTGTGTTTCTGCTGCAATACAATGGGGAGACTGTGTAATCAGGGCAACCAACCAAAGTCCATGCAGCCCATGTTTATTTGACTCGGAAGGGGCGAAAAAAAATATATAAAAAAAAAAATCACAGATGTGAATGGATTCAGCAGCAAACGGCATATATTAAGTTGTTAAATCATACTCAGGCCAGTCTTCAGCCCCTCCACACCTAGCAACACCGCCCACAGAATGGCACCCTTTCTTTTGGGATAAAACCCCTCTGCAGAGACCCAAAGTTAAAACAATGAATTTCCACATCGCCTTCAGCCCCAAAAGCACATACTGTAGCGGGCAAAAGCAATGAGTTCCTAGAGTAAAAAAAAAAATTGAGCCCGACCTATCTGGTTGAGCAGGTGAATGGAAGGATCCCAAACACCAGGCTTAGCCCACCTCTCTTCTGCTGTCGTACGTGAGGGATCTGTACAGAGATCAATATCAAAGATAATCTGTGTAAGTCATCCTTCAGGGATGGATGCAAAGCCCACGGGAGCGAGTAGGAGTCACAGCACCGACACTCACAGGCTCAGTGTCAGGTCCTAACCTGTTAAAACCGGCATGGGCTGTATCTGCATATCTTATAGGAAATTGGGGCAGCAAAACCAGATTATTCAAGCTTACTTTTGGAAGTATTTTTCTTTTACCTTAGTACTACAGCTGCTGTGAGAGAGCACGAAACTCAATATGCTTTCAACATACAGCAGTCTTTGCAACTTCTACACTCGTGCTGGCTCTACTCTTAAGAAGAAAAAAAAAAAAAAAAAGGCCCTAAGATGTTCCACCTTGGTGCGAAAGATTAGGACAGTTCAACACAGCTAAATCCATATAGAGGCATTATTATTAGAGAAAGCTGCAAATCAAGACTGATTGCAGAGAACAAGAATGATCAAATGCATTTCAGCTGGAACAGCCCACCAGAAAACACAGGAAGAGATCAGGTGAAACACAAACTCCTTGAAACAAGACAAAATGAGCAGGTTAATGTAAGAAAAGGGAGAAAGGAGAATTTTCCCTGACTCCTGTAGTGCTGGGATACATTTGGACAGACACTTCGAGCAGGATGATTTTACAAGTCACTGCAGACACAAGCAGGAGCTTCACATCTCCAGAAAATCAGAAAGCTGCACTGGTTCTACTCCCACTGAATAAATAAAACTGTGACTAAAGGTTGGCTTTTGTTGATTTTTTAAATTCAAACTAGGCACAGGAGGACCTCTGCATTATTATTTTCTTTCCTTTCAGTGGAAATTTTTATCTCTTCCAATAATTAATCCAAAAATACACAGCCCGACAGTGACTATCTCTACTACATTCCCGCTACTCCATAATGAGTATTCTGCACCCAGAGGTACCAGTGTCACTTGTGGAGATACACCTGCTCAGAAAGGAATTATCAGATGGGTCATTGGAAAAGATCAGCTCTATCAGCCAATTCCTGCCAGATGAAAAATTTCATCTTTAATTAATAAATGTAGTTAATAATTTCATCTTTAGTTAATCAATGGTCCCAAACTGTGAAAAGCAGGTTCCTACTTACTAGCAATTGTCACTTTTTCTTGTTTGTTTTTTAATGACATTTTTTTTCCTGAAAGAACCATCTTCCCGTAATTTCTCAAGCACCACCTCATGGCACATGAAAGTTTCTTCTGTGGCTAAGAGTCAGACTTTGGAGTCTAGCCTTTGCCATGTACAAGTTCATCACAGAGAAGACGTATTTTAATTTGCTGCTTGCGTCTTTTAATGAAGGTCAAAGAAACATATGGACTTCAAAAACAAAGTTATAAAAACTTTAAGGAAAATCTAAATGTATTTGAGCAATTTGCTGAGTTTTGTAATATTCCTAATTTAAAAAAAAATAAAATTAACCCTAATTTTCCAGTATGACGCACACTGTATTTTATGTTTAAACTCAGACGCAATTTAAAGCGGCCGACAGCCTCAGAAGAAGGGAGGAACCAGGGTTTAAAAAAATAACCAAGATTTACTTAGATCGTCATGTCGACTGTAGGTACAAGTCATGCTGACAGATTATTCACGAGCAAGTTCCCCCAGAGCTCGATCCAAAAAATGCCCCAAACTTAACCAGACTTACATAAAGTCTGAATCAGGCTGTTAGATGTGAACACACTTGTCTTTCACAAGTGAGAAATTACCTAATTGTTATATCTGGTAACAATCATTCAACAAGAATAAAGGAGTAAAACAGAAGCCAACAACCGTCCCTCTTACATTATCATTATTTATCTTTTCCACATTTACTACTGTTCACTCTTATAAACCCCAAAGTTACAGAACGGTAAATACGTGTACCAAAATGAAGAACTCATCTCCCAAGAAATATAAAAAAACCCTTCTAACATCCTATTCCCTGTTCTCTAATATTCAAAGAAAAAAAAAATGGCACATAACATTATTTCTGCATGAAACCACTGAATTTTGAGGTGGCCCCATCAGCAAACTCCCTGTAAAGCAGGGATCAACCAGGTTTGCAAGCCAAGTGCCGCACAGAGAAGTGCCAGAGCAGAAAGCAATTAAGGTCCTGTTCTTCCCCTCCCTACGCAATGCACCGAAAATGAAATCAACATCCAAACTAATTAGTTTCCAGCAGAATATCAGTTTACTCGCTAACAGGAGGGTTATTACTGCTCTTACCAAAAACTTCTAAACATACCATACGAAATCATGTTTAAGCCACGGGACCAAGCCAAGCACATCCCAATGTTACCATATACGGTCACCAACGCGAATACGATGGCAACTTGACAGATTTGGAACAAATATTGCGTTGTTGGTCACTGAGATAACATAGGCAGGAAAATATCAGATTGTATTACCTGTATCCGACCGGAGGTGTGGAGTGGTAGGAACTACATCGCTGCAGGACATAGCCACTAAAGGTTAGTGACCCAAGACGGCATTCGTCCCCGCGGAGGAGGGCCAGGGAAGGACGCTGAGGACTTTTATGCCCAGTATAGGACTGCTTGGAGAGAACAGGAATGGAGCCACCAGACTTGCACTGTTATTCCAGGTTCAGGGCTGACACTATCCAGTATAGCTGGCAACCGGGCTGAGGCAGCCGCCCTACGGCCTGGCTGTCAGTCGGACAGCATAGACCCTCTCAGAAAGCCACAGGTTTTGTTCTCAAAGAGTGGACTTTGTTCACACAGAAGTTCTTGTGTTCAACCACAAAGGAAAGAAGGGGCTTGGATATTTACCAAAATAGTTCTCGAGGCAGACATTTTTGGTACAGCCTCCGTCCAGGAGATCCTTAGGCCGGAATAAGATTGGTCACTAGGGGATTTATTCCAGATTAAGTTTTCTGAAAGGGTTATTCCAGTGCATTTGCAGGTGTAGACCTGCCCTTAGCCAGTCTTTAAATTTTGGCCCCAAAAGCATTGGTTCAAACTTAGCCAGAGCTACCTCATCCTTCATCCCACCAGGCACAGAGAGTTCTTCACCTGGCCCTCTAAAGTCAGGCCTGTTCTCTGCTTCGTGTGCATACTTTGAATGTATTGCTTCTTTCTTAAGAGTTTATCTTGGTTTCCTAAGATATCCCCTTTTTTGCAGTGTTCTGTGCATCGGCGATGTGCCTCATTGGGTCACGAGAAGGGACAGAGCCAGTGGGCACAGCACCAAACCCGGACAAATGCCCCCTTTCGCTGGGGGGGAAAAAAAAAAAGTTTCCGCATTAGCCCAATCAGTCATCCCTGCAGGGCCCTTCACCTTAAAAGGCATCACCTAAATAAAGATTTAAAAATAATACAACGTAACATTTAACGCAAGATTGCAGCTGAGCACTCAACTGTCAGGAAATATCAAAGCCGGAGCGCGTGGGCAACTTAATTCTGCCCCCTTGTGCAAATGCACTACGGCACAGCCCTTCCTCGAACACGGGGCACGCAATCAACCAGCCCCAAATTAATAGCCCAATTCCAGCGTAAGCTACTTTTGTCTAACATAAGTAGAAGAGAAGGACCAGCACTTTCACAGAGAGCCTCCTCAGCCACCTTCCCCACTTGACTGCCAGCCAGCGAGCACCTATTTAACTTCTGACGCCTCAGATTAGGAGGCATTGGCACGCTTTCGGCCACACACGTCTAATTTACAATCAGGATACAGATATTAAACACTGTTTGGCCAAAACAAAGAGCCCTTCTTCCTCCGGAGTAAAGCCTCGCAACCTCAGGCTGAGATTTGGCCAAAGGACTGTCTATAAAACCCGAGCGACTGAAACAGGTAACATTTATACATCTCCAGCGGCCGAACCCACCATATGATACATTCGGAAAAAATCCACAGGCACATTAACAACTGGGTACAGTTTTCCAAGAATCTGAAATTACCCCAATGTAAATATCTAATAATTGGGGATATTCGACAGTGCAAAATAAGGTTGCAACACGCTGGAGAGCGTCCCACCTCTGCTCACTTACAAAGACTGATCTTTCATTACATCCTCCACTATCAAGAATACTCTTAACCTCAAGAGGTGAAAAGCAGGATTTAAACTTTAGGGTTTTGTCTATGTTTATTTTTTTTTTTTTAAGTAATGACACCTTTTTCTTCTTTACTTTCCCTCTCTTGATATCAGCACATGAATGAATGCCATTTTTCATGTAGTTGGCCCTGTTTTTTAAACTCTGTTTCTATGTCATTTTAAATAACCAGGACCATCTCTCCATCCGCTTGCAGGATGGATTTTTCCAGCTCTGAGTTGGAGCTGGAGTTCAAATAACCCAACCACCAATGCGATCCTATCAAAGTTACATTGAAAAGACCTTTACATAGGAAACATAACGATGTCCTGGAATTATGGCTGTTAATTTTCTGTCGCTTCTTCACACAACAGCAGCCCACAGCACTTAATTTTCTAGGGGTAATAAAAGAGTACAAGCAAGACAAGTGCAAACCAAATTTAAACAGGGTCAGCCAGTAAAGCAGCCGATACTCGGCTCACAACAGAGACAAAAATCTTTTTGTCTTCTCCTGCCCACTTCAGATCTTTTCCGGAACTCCACCAACTTCTCAGGTCCATTGCAATAATATACATCCATGAGGTCATCTAAATTCATACACTGCTGCCCATTGCCTACAACTTAAACTGAGTCTCCTTTGTAAATCTTGCCTGGAATCCAGACTTGTAGGACTTACACCCTATATACTGTTTTCTTTTTCATTCAGCTTCCAGCCGAATCATTTTATAGTGCTTTTGCCTCCATAAAATATTTGCTTGGGAGCCGATGCCAAGAAGAAAAAAAAAAAAAAAAAAAAGCAACACACTAACGAAACCTTGGGTTTTTAGAGTAACGTGCCCCCTCTCCTTTCCCATCCTCACCCCCAAGGCTTATTTTTGGCAAGTTACGGTCCAGGTGAAGGGCAAGTTTAAACCTTTTAATTCGCAACTCCGTGGTACTGGGTGATTTAAAGGTCTTTCAACAACTTACACAACTCTGATACTGTTGGGAATTGCAGCTGGAGCAATCTGCATCCTAAAGCCATACCCCCATTCTCCTGGAACAATGCAGCCCCTCCTTTGTGACCAGAGCTGGGGGAGCTGAAAGCAGGGCTTCTCGCTCAGGCTTTCCAGGGACAGCACCCACCAAGGTACGACACAGGCGAGAGCAGAGGAAAAGCCACCACTCCTTCCACTCTGATCCCAGAACTTTGCTTAAAGCACCTTCCCATAAAGAAACTTCTTATTTTCCACACACCCCCTGGGCTCTCCCAGGTCGACATATTTCAGTTTGCCTCTCGTAGGGTAACCTGTTTATTGAAATCCGATCAACTGCTGGAGCCCCAGCGTTAAAATACGCTCTTGCTGTTGGGAACTGTCATTTGTCTGTCACCGAGGAAGTTAATGGAAGTGTTTGTTTAGTTTGCTAGTGGGAATATACAGGGCAGAGGCTGGAAGGATTACAGGAGGGGAGAGGTATTTCTGATCCACAGAGGAATGCAGTTGCTTTTCTTTAAAATTGTCTGTGTATTTTTACACAGGCACGAGAAAAGCCTCTGGAAGTTCACCTGCGCCACGGAGACCTCAGCAAACCCGGAGCGACCCCGCTCCATCCCAACTGCTGGCCCAGGTAAGGAGGCACCACAGGCGGGCACGAGCCCGCAGCCCTGGGCGGATGAGCAACGTGCAGGGGACGAGCCCGCGCCAACAGCAACTCTCTTTCCAGGGCACCAGGGGTGTTTGAGGAGCAGGAGGCCAGGGGAGCAGAGGGAAGGGTGGGAGTCGCAGAGCGGTTGCAGCAGGCGCCGTCTCCTTACCTCTCGCCGAGTCCGAAAATGCAATTATCCCTGCGAAAAGGAGCGCAAGCCGCAATTCCATTTTGAAAACCAGATCCCTCTGTGTCGTACGGGCTACCGTCCTCTCAGACCTGGAGGCAGGAAAAAGGACAGCAAAATAATTACTGGGGAAAAAAAAAAAAAAAACCAACAACCAAACAACCCATAACTTTGCAGAGTTTTAAAACCTACTGCAAAGACGTAAGAGCAGAAACAGCAAATGAAAGAGCAACGTACTTGTAATTCATTCCTTGGCCCTCAGCAAGTAAAACTTTGCCCTCCTCTCTGCTTTAGCCTGATATAAATCAAGAACCCACTGAGGCCAGTAAGCTCCTCTAAGTTTACAGTTAATGCATAATTCTTCGGTATCCTGTACAGAACCAGTCTGGAAGGCAAACAAAACACTAGCAAGTGGCCATAAAACAAGATTTCAGGTTAACAATTTGCGGAGGAACTTGGGGAAGGGGGAGGAGGAATGTTACCTCTCCCATCAGCAGCCCAGAAAACTTTGTGTTGCTGCTTCAGTGCCCCTCAGACAGGCTC
>JAHREE010000130.1:4422129-4507772 GCA_033628505.1 Tringa tobata | reverse complement strand
AGGAGCACAACAGACACCTTTCCATTTGCACACCACCAGAGTCACTGTGCTGGTCCATTTGGGTCTACAGTTAAGGCTGAAACCATGTTTTTTAGAGAAAGTGGTGTTTTATGAGAGCTGAATCACCATCTGTGGTAACTGAGACCCAGCTACAACCTAGGTGATATTCAGAGAGAAGGTATGGGCAGACAGAAAGATGAACCAGGGTGAAATCTATATTTTTGTTTAATAAAAAATGACATTTAATCTCCCCATATATACATTTATTTCCTTAGACTATGCTTTGCTCTAAGCAGTGTTGCAAAGAAACAAATGGTTCATCATATGCATAAGGTTAACTTTCATACATGAAGCATGAACACCGTTGTCGGGCAGAGAAGAAATTATGGTAACGGGGTTAAATGTCCTGTCAACCAAACTCTGGGTCTTGTGAAGGATGCAGAGCGGTCCCACTGCCCCATGGCTTTTGAATCAGGCAGGGCTTTCGAGGTTTTTTGCAGGCACAAATGATTCCTCTGCTACCTTGTGGTCTCTCTCATGGTCTGAAGTACCACCAGGAGAGGGTTCCCAGCCTTCCCCCTGAGGACCGGTCGCACACGCTGTCCAGTCTCACTGTGCCTGGAGAATGTGCTTGGGTTTCTCATTGATGCTAAATTTGCACATGACAGCATCTGCAGGAAATGCTTTCCACCATCCCCAGTTGGCTGGGAGACCCTATCTGTCTTGGCCAGGTTAGGCACGCTGTGTCAGCGCTCCCTGGCCCTAGGGAAACGTGACAGCCCCGAGCAGGGTACGGGCAGCCCTTGGGGAGCACCAGCCAGCCCAGCAGCCCAGGAGGACGTATCCTGTCCAAGGGGCTGCCAAATGAAGTTCAAGCTCTTGGTGGCCAGGACAAACTGCTCAGCAGCTTAGTTCAGGTCTCCAAGATGGATCATAGCAGAGGACAACTCCTCTCTCCAGACTAAGTTGAATTCTCCCCTAAACGGCAAAGCTCACTTTTTGCAGGAGAGCCAGAGCATCCCAGGGCAGCCCCGGGAAGTACAGATCAATATTCCCTGGGTGACAGCTTCAAACAGCCTTCCCTGCTGCAAAAGTGTGTGTAAGAAGGTCCTAGTACAATAAAACACTACAATCTATGTAAAATTCTTCTTCCTTGCAGGAAAGGTACGTACAAGAAAGGGTTTTAGATCAAGTAATACATATGGAAGAACACAGAGAAGGTTTTGGATGCACAAGTCCCAGACGTCTTCAGTTTTTTCTCTGACTTCTCTCAGTAGATCGAAGGGAAGATATTCCCTCTCACGACAAAATTTGCTGCTTCCCTTCCACCCAAACACCACAGCACCATGGTGGCTATGGTAGGAATAAACCACATCTGACACTCAGCACACTGCTTCCACACTCCCAGAAGGTGCTCAGATATCCAGATGAGGAATATGGTATAAAAAGCTTATGGCAGACCCAGCTGCCATTTGTTTGCTGCTTTCTTTAATTGTATCTCATTCCTCTTTCTCACATCCCTTTGTACCACCTCAAGCAATTTGCTTATGTTCTGTACTTTTCTCCACTCCTAAATGTTTGCAGACAGTTGCCTTACTCAGCATTTGCTCAAACTACAAGTAGTTAAAGTTTCCAAATGTTCTCCATAAACACATCCTTCCTCAGGCCCCTTATCCTTTATATCACTCAACACTGGTTTCTTGGAGTCAGTCTGACACTGATGTATGAAGGATTTGATTTTGCTTTCCTTTTACATCTGGCTAGTCCAAGAGTAATCCCACTGGAGCCGTTGGAATCATTGCAAGTGAGAAAAAAACCCTGATCAAGCCAACAGACTCATCTGTGCAGCAACTATTCAGTCCAGGTAGTCTGGGCTGAAGACTCTGAACATGCATCTCCGAGTCTAAATATCTCATTTGGGGAAGTGCCCACAGTTTTGAAGGCCTAAATCACCTCTCACTGCTCCCTCACATCGTCCTCCTGTGCAAGGAAGTTTGTCTGTACGCATGGATGCTGGGTTTAGCAAACAGACGTAGCAAACATGAAAGGAGAGATGCGAAAAATAACAAAACATAACAAAAAAAAAAAGCCCAAGATCAACAGACAGAGCGAAAAACAGAAATGTCAAGTATTAATTGCTGTACAGACGTGAGGAATGTTAAGGGAAACTGTTTGGGGATTTATGTTAAAAAAAATAAGACAACTTCCCAAACTATTTCCTTTCAAATCTCTCAGCATTTTCCATAAATTCCATGTGCATGTGTGGTGCTCTCTGATAACATACAAATCTGCATGCATAAACTGTTTTGAAATGTTTGTGCAGTTTCATCCAAAAATATGACTATATGTTTGTGTTTTAATTGTCAGCAATAGGATATTAGGCAATAGCCACATGCAGCATGTCAGGGGCACTGGCTGAATTTAGGTGGTAGTAGCACAACCTCCCCCTTTCTGGCTGGGTCTCCATAACGAAGAGAAACCAGACTATCTAGAGGAAGAACCTGCAATCAAACAAGGTGAGAGCAAGAGCACAGCCCCTGATCTCAGTGCCCCAGGTGCTGGTCCAGACAAACCCACTGAAACCAAAAAAGACATTTCGGATTCATATGGATATAACCAGGAGCAGAAATTTGCTGATTTCCAGGTCAGGCGCTAGAGTTTTTGCAACTCTCAGCAAAAAAATAAGGCCTTTTGGGGGGACGACACTTTGCTTCAATCAGTGTTGTTTGAAATGTCTTTCATTTATTAACATTCTTGCTGAAGCTGAACATTAGTTCCACTTTATCA
This sequence comes from Tringa tobata, assembly GCA_033628505.1. Classification (NCBI taxonomy): domain Eukaryota; kingdom Metazoa; phylum Chordata; class Aves; order Charadriiformes; family Scolopacidae; genus Tringa; species Tringa tobata. Next base: position 4,504,985 of record JAHREE010000130.1, on the reverse strand, counting down.
GGAATATAATGCAGCTGCATTTTCTGGATGGGAACATCACCAAAAATCTGTTAACTATAGAGTCGACAGCTATGCCTTGTTTACTCTTATGCGTAAATCCATTCGGAAACAACCCTCGTAGGAAATCTCTTTCCTTTTTCTGTATCTGTATACAAATAAAAATAATAGGAGAGGCTGGAATGCAATGCTTGCCAATAAATGAGGTGGGAGGACTTTGCTGCCCTCTCCCCAGTGTGCAGCAGGATGGAGTCAGCTATCAGTGGGTGAGGAGTTGTCCCCCCAGGTGTGGCGGAGGGAGGTAGGCACCACGCTGTGCCTTTGCAGATGAGTTCTGGGTGCTGGGGGGCCACTTGGTCATCCCGTGCAACCACAGCATCACAACACCTCAGCCTTGGCATTACTCCTGCAGGGACCCGAGGAAATTGGCTGGCTTCAGAGATGGGTTGCCATGGGCATATGGCGTGGGGGCCACAACGAGGGAGGCATCTCCAGAGAGGCTTCCCCAGGGCTCAGAGGGGACCTCTCAGACCTTCAGCTGCCCAAATGTTCATCAAGCTCTCCTTGTCCTGGTGCCCGTGGCTTCATCCAACAGCGCTGGCAGGGTGGCTGCTGGCTCAGGGCAAGGCTGGGGGAGAGAGAACACTCACACTGGGAGGACAAATCTTGATGGACCTGAGGAACACTGCCTGCTTGCCCACAGCCCAAGGACGATGGATACAAAATCCACCAGGATATGACGCATCCGAGACTACATGGACTACTACTCCATCCCACTCTCCCCAGGCACAGGCAGGGTTAAATATTAATCACACAGGGTTTGCTTAGGCTAGGGCACTTGGAGACAGCCCCTTCAGTTGGGCAGCTACCCCCACAGCCATCCCCACGTGAAGGGAAGAGCAGAGAACACGTTAAAGAGCCCTGGAAATATGCAAGGAGCTGCCAATGTTTGCTGCCAAACACTTTTATCTTTAGACGAAGATAAATCTGTTGCTTACTTAACCCTGCCTTTATGAAACTCACAGCTCCGGGTTTCCAAAATAACAGGAGCAGAGTAGGGCTGGCTGGTGTCCTGGTGAGCTGCAGATATATACAGGGCAGCTAGAAGGTGACAACGTATCTCACTAGAAAAATGGCTGGAGAGTAAATCGTATATCAACCTCCATAAGCCAGAAAACTTATCTTCTCCCGTTTCTGTAAAGTGCAGGTGTCTGTTTACTTAAGAGAGCGATTAAGATATCATGTTAATAATGAAGAACAAAAAAAATCTGCTACTCAGAAAGAATAATGAGGAACATAAAAATCTTGCAACTCGAGGCAGATGTAATGCAATAGTGAAAGAGCAGAAATGTGCCATAAATATGTAAGAGGATGTCCTCGGCTGTCCCATTATTTGTAACCCAAGGCCAGAGGGAGGAAAGATGCTGGCGATAGAAGGTGCAGCCCCCACCACAGCTCTGGCTCCGAGCCCCAGGGTCGGCTCACCAATGTGCTATCCTGCTTTAGTCATGTTACACACAACTGTGAGCTCGAGCAGATGAATGTCATCCCAGGGGTTTGGTGTGGAGCTTTGGTGTGAATTTGGGACCTGCCTCCTCTCAGAGGTCCCACATCTGGCTGACCAGGCACTACCCATTTACCAGGACTTTTGTCAAACCTTTTGTCATTTGCTTAGTTTTTACAGGGGTAGGTGCTGCAAAATCATTGCAAATACTGACTGGGAATAATAACTCCCTTTTTAGCTATAAAACTCACCAGTCCCAGTAAATACTATTTTTTTTTTTAATACTAGAGTTGTTATCTGACAAGAATATCACCCCTTCCTCTGCCACCCGTGACCCAGGCTGAACCTGTTTGTCCTGTGTTATTGTGCTAGTGTAATTCAGTGGAAAAGAGATTGGATTAAACAGGCAGCTCTGGAGGAGTAAATAAAAGGAACATGCTTTAAAGAGTAAATAGACAAGTCTGAGTATAATGGAATAACTCCTGGTGGTGCTAAATCAAAGAGAAAATAATGCCCTTGCTAAAATCTGAACACGGATGTTTGCCTCTGCAAGAAAGAGCCCAACAAAATCCAGAGGGGAGCAGAGGATGCTCTCGGGGTGTCCACAAATCCACACAAGAAACAGTACCAAAAAAAACCCCAAAAAACAAACAACAAAAAGGAAAAGGAAAGTCTAAAAAAAAAAGGCAAGATCTCTGTAATAGCCAGGCTTGCGCTGGAGAGGAAGCCCAATTTCTGAATGATCTGCACACATTTCCTAAGAGGAGTGCAGAGAAAGCCGGGTTAGCTCTAGGTTATTCCTCACTGATTCCAGACCAAATCTGTTTAGCAACAGAAATATTATTTTTTTCCTCACTGCCAGCCCTGTACTTCAACCTGGACTGGCGGGTCAAGTCCTCAGCTTCACCTCCCTTTTTACTTTTATGCTGCTCCAGCGAAGTCAAGAGCATGTTTGAAGGCAGTATCAGGATTTTCCTAGCACAGGGGATCCTACGAGAGCAGCCAGCAGCTCCTCTCCAGGCCAGTAGCACAATGTCCTGGGGAAGGAGAGCGTTGGGAGGATTTGATACTTGCTGGCAGCCTTAGCACACAGATTCCCACTTTGGGAATGGTTAGCTGATGGCATAAATCAGCCCAGATGTATAGTAAATTAATCTGTCTTGTTCCCCAGGCTGTTTTACCCCCAGCAAAAAGTTGAGAAAAAGATGATAGGAAGATCACTGCATTCTCTCCCTGCTCACCAGTGCTCTGCACCCCCAGGAGCCCTGCAAGAGAAGCAGGGTGCTCACCTTTCCAGGACCACAGCAAGAAACAGAGGTTTTTGCAAGCCCAGGATCTGATTCTGGTTGTGTCCATACCTGTATAATCCAAGGTGGATCCTGGTCTATCTCCATTCCTCTGCTGGGTTTAGGCTGCAGAGAGTAGGGGAAAAGACTTTAACATCAACTCTCACCTGAATACATAAGCAGTAAATATCCAAGTGGGTTAAAGCATATGTGGAGTCACTGTTCAGAGCTAACATCCTCATTTTCATGCAGTGGCATCAGAAAAAGTACATTGTGAATGGCTCAGGGACATTTGTTTCCCATCAGATGCAAAGGAAATTCTCTGCACTTGCAAGGTGTGAGAGTCTTTCCCGTGGGAAAATGGGACAGTTCATCTGGGAGCCAAAAATAAAGTTTTCTTTTTTCCCTTCTTTCTACAGTAACTCTTAGTGTCAGAACTTTAATGAAGAGTTTTGACAATATATAGCATGGCTCAGCTTTATGGATGTATTACCTCCTCTACCTAACAAGGGAATAGGGATCATCATTTCAGTTGAAAACAGATATCCAAGTGCAGAAAGACTAAATATATTCAATTTTATATAGTGATTTTCCTAACCAGGCCCCAAATGTCTTCTTCATAAATCATTTGCTAATGTGGAAAGGATAAGAACTTTTGAGTATTTTAGGGTCCTGATGTGACCATTTATTGAGATACCCAGATTATAGACGCAACCACCCCTACTTGAGCCTAGCACTTGAAGTGAACAAATTGAGAGAAGGAATTATACATATTGTAAAGTTATACAGTGCAAAAGAATTCTGCAAGGAATACCACATCCTGAGCCTTAGACAAGGAAATCCAGGCCAGGCACTGTGGAAAAAATTAATACATTTCAAGGCCAGGCAGAATTATGAGGATGATCAATCTGAATAATCCAAGGTACACAAACTCAGCTGTATTTTCCAACAAAGTGAAGTAACTGTGAGTCTGTCATGTAATGCAGCACCGAGGAGCAGGATTTGAGTAACAGACAACAGGATGACCATGAGCCAGCAATGTGCCCTTGTGGCCAAGAAGGCCAATGGCATCCTGGGGTGCATCAAGAAGAGCGCGACCAGCAGGTTGAGGGAGGTCATCCTCCCCCTCTACTCTGCCCTGGTGAGGCCACGTCTGGAGTACTGTGTCCAGTTCTGGGCTCCCTGGTTAAAGAAGGACAGGGAACTGCTGGAGAGAGTACAGCAAAAGGCTAAAAAGATGATTAGGGGACTAGAACATCTCTCTTATGAGGAAAGACTGAGCGACTTGGGTCTTTTTAGTCTGGAGAAGAGAAGACTGAGTGGAGATCTGATCAATGGCTGTAAATACTTAAAGGGTGGGTTGTCAAGAGGATGGAGCCAGTCTTTGTTCAGTGGTGCCTAGTGACAGGACAAGAGGTAACGGGCACAAACTGGAACATAGGAAGTTCCATCTAAACATGAGGAGGAACTTCTTTACTTTGCGGGTGGCAGAGCACTGGAACAGGCTGCCCAGAGAGGTGGTGGAGTCTCTGTCTCTGGAAATATTCAAAACCCGTCTGGACACGTTCCTGTGCAACCTGCTCTAGGTGGACCTGCTTTGTCAGGGGGGTTGGACTAGACAATCTCCTGAGGTCCCTTCCAACCCCATATCATTCTGTGATTCTGTGAACAGATACCAAAGTTATCTGCATGAAAGGCTTACCAAGGTTTCACTTCAAAAGAGATTCAAAAGAAAAAGAGAATTTAAACTTCAGGTCAGCATTTCCAAATCACTGGCCATGACTCCAGGTGGGGAGAGCCACTTTGGTTAGTGTGCTCTGGCAGGGCATGCAGCTCTACAAATCCCAGTGCACAGGGCTGACAGGTATTAAAGGAAGGCAATGGTCCATGAGAGCATTCTGCTTTCACCAGCTAAGGGTTCCTGCCCAACCTTACAGCCCCCTCAGAAGCAACCAGACTCACTCTTTGCTTACATCTGGGCAAGATTTTCTCCCAAAGTGTGTTTCCCCAGCAAAGTTGCAGGGCACACTCATATCGACAACATCCCCAAGCAACTTAACAAGCTATGCCTCATGAGAAGTCTTCTGGAAGGTGCCTCAAGATGAACTGGTAGAAATTTGGGCACAAGAAGTAGGACTGCATGGCTTGAAACAAAGGAGGCCAGGAAAGAGCAGCATTCTTCAACACAAATGCAAAGCTTTGGCCATGAAATATGGTGTGTCAAGAGAATATTGAGCAGGAGGGCATTTGTGATGGCGTCTGTAAGAAGAAAAAAAGAAGACCCTTCCTTTTGAATACAGAAATTTTGCTGTTAACATCTATATCCTTGTATAATTACTTTTGTTAAACATACTTCCATGCTCTTCTGAAGATACAACCCAAGAAAACTAATACGGCACGTGCAAGAACATCTTAGTTATTAGTAGCTACTTTTTGCACAGTTCTCAGAGGCATGCTGGGGCTAAGTAGTTAAAACATGTATATCAGATCTGATTAAAGCCTCGTGGGTCACTCAGAAGTGACACATAACTCAAATTGGAGTGGAAGGTAGCTTAGTGCCACTTCTGACATGTATCTTTGAAGGCAGAGTAGCAGTTTATTATATTAATGAACTCTGCCAGAGTGGTTCTCCAACAGGTCTGGAAATGTGTATTTCATTCTTAAACTAAGAATTTTGCCATCTACTAAGGGATTTTGAGCTTTTCTCCTGATCTTCCCCACCCAGGGATGAGAATGTTCAAATTCACCTTGCTTCTTTTCATCTGTCTGATGTTGGCACTCGAAGAAACAGATACCTTCTTATATTCAACTCTTGGCAGGTTGATTGGCTTCTTCTGTCTTTTTGTGTCCTTCGGGAAGCAGAATGAGAGTGTAAGTCACATTTAGCACAGGTACAATTCTGTGAGGAAGGGAGCACAGGTTCTTGAAGGAGATGCTGTGTTGTTCCCATCACCTTTGTTGCCACTCTCCACATTGTCACTGTGGATTTAATTGGAAGCATTTAATTGGCAGCAAAAGCCTGTAGGAAGGCACATCATGGTTGCTCTGGAGAACAGTTTTCAGGTGTGATTCTGTAGAAATCAGCATAGCAGAATCTCCAGCTGGTTCTCTAATTGGGGTCATTGGAATCCCATGCATGAGAACAGTGAACCATGTATTTATCTAAGTTGGACAACATGGCATTATAGCCCTGACAAAACTAGATACCAAATTGCTTCAGAGTTAAACACAAACTTGAATACTGGCATGGCTCAAATGTTTCGAGGAGTAAGCCACATACTTTAGAAGTTTAGGTCTGTTTTCCCAATTAAGATGTTCTTGAAACAATCTCAGGTGTGCAAAAGGCAGCCAAATCAACAGCTCTTTATTCTGGGAGAAATTGTAAAGACACAAGGAAATTGAGATGCTTGGAAATGCAAGCTGAAATACCATTTGTATAATGTTGTAATGTCTCCAGCCTTGTATGCATCTTTTCTGTATAGACCTAGGGCCATTTCTGGATGCATCAGGACACCAGTATAGCCAATACCCTGGTCAATCAGTTCCTAGGCTTGTGTAAGAAGCTGTTTGGTTGCCATTTAGATATACACTAGTCTGTTCACTCATGCACCTCTAAGCATTTTACCCACACTCATAAGTTAAATCTCAGTGAAGCCTCTTGCTCCACTGATCTGTGAGTACCTCCATTTGATGGGGGAGCAAGATGCACTGGCAAGTTTGGTCACTTGGCTGAGCTACTCCAGTCAGCTGCAGATCTGGAACCCAGGCTCCCAGCCCTTCCTAACCTTAGTACTTCATTATGGACACTTCCCATTTCAGAAAAAAGTAATGTAAGGTGTGAGAACAAGTCTGCCTGCAATACACATACAGCAGGAGAGATTTTGTGGTCCCAGAGCAACGTAGCTGAAGGGCTTTGACTGGAAGAGGGTTTTCCATCAAGGACATACCCAAGCCTTGGCACAGAGCATGCATAAGTCAGATGGCAGCTCTTTTCTTCTTGCTGCCAGTTCAAATGTCAATCACAAGCTGATTTATAGCAAGTCATGCCACCACTCTTGTGAGCTGGAAGTGAGGATGGCTGCATGAAGATCCACATGGGCTGTCGATAGCCCTGTCCAAGGAGTGCAGGACACATGGTATGAAAGTGCCTCTTAATGATGCAGTCCCAGTAGCCATAGTGTAAGTGACTGACACTACCACCCTCTAACAAGGGGAGTTTGCACAAATGAGAACGTGGGCTGAGGCTGACAGAATACTGGTCTGCAGCCCCAGAATTTGGCTCCAAATCCAAATTTTTCCAAAGCTCAAGAGCATTTGTTCAGCTGTTGCTCAGCCTGTTGGAGACAGAAGATGTCATAAAGACATGTCATCCACTGTTTTAGTTTCTAGTACCTAATCCAAATACCTACAATGCGCACATGGCACTCAGCATCTTCCTCTTCTCCTCCCATTGTCCTCACATGTTCTCACCGTCTTGGTTGAATTAGTATCATGTTTTGGGAAGCTTTACAATCACTTCTCAGTTTTACCAGGAATCTATGTCTTCATCCCAGTTTGTCCTGAAGATAGTCTAGGACTCCACACGTTTGTCTGTGCCATAGGAACTACCCTTTGCTAATCACTTCCCTTCTTGACCCCAGCATTAAGATAAAAGAGAAAGGGAGAAATAAATGCCACCGAGTCTCAGTTGTGGGTGAGTAACAGCTGGGTGTTTTATCCATCTGGTACTTAAGCCTCTTGGTGGTGCAGAGACATCCATTTGAGCTCCATGAGGGGAGCATGACACCACCTAGCTCCTCACATCTGATGCCATGCATACTGAAGTATATGATTTTCCAGGGCCAGGTCAAAAGTCATTGGCAAGACCCCACTGTTGTATCCCATACACAGGTAAGCCCTGTGAGGCCCAGAAATGCTAGGGAGCATAAGGAAAGACAGATAAGAAGCTCTGCATAAAGTCTTCCAGATCTGCTAAGACAGGTATCGATTACCACCGGAAGGTCCCCACAGATCAGTGTAGAAACACTTTGTTGTGCTCCCAGTGCATCCCATAGCTACCTCAATTTTTGGCAATATCTGATTATTACACACACACACAGAAAAAAGAAAGATGATAATACATTGAAAATGCCAAAATTACTTTCATTTCTCCTTTTCTTATCCATGTCTCCCTCTCAGCTGGCAAGTGCTGCACAGCCTCTCTTTTGCCATGTATAGCAGTAGTGTGTGAATAATAAATACCAATGATATGCTTGCAGCCAGCAAATAAACCCCATATGTGTCCTCAAGTCTCTCTTTTCTCTTGAAGAATTCACACAAACATTGGTTCCAGAGACTGTTATAATCCTGTTTGCTTGTCAATGCTTGGAGTGAGCATGTAATTACAGTTCCACTGTAAGATACTTAACATGTAATTCAATGGCAAAGAGCTGCCACGTTATTATAGTCTTGTAAGGTTGGATTTACGCCCTGAAACCTAAATTAGTCCCAACAATTTCTGTTCAGAGGAGGGCAATTTAATGCAAACATTATAAAGCACACCAAAGAGCAAGTTTCACCGAGACAAGAGACAACACAGGCAAGTAATTTTATTTTCTTTTAAGCTTTCTTTGCCGCCACAGTTTTCTTGGACTTGTATCTTCCTAGATAGATAGGCAAAGGGTTTGTGTTTGAGTAAGGAGCAAAAGTAAAACAAAAGCTATCAATGGCAATCAAAGAAGCCTTAGCAATCAATTCTATCTTTGGAGACAGACATACAACCTGTGGGACACGTCTCTTACAGTAATACCCAGTGGTGCAACTTAGATATCAGTACCGAGATAAAAGATGAGGAAAGTTATTGGAGTCTCTGGCCCTTGCTTATTTGTTCACCCCAGTGCAGCTACGTCTCTAGGATTTGTTGTTAAGCTACTGCCTGTCATACCATCATCATCAACATTAATTGGGCCCTGCCTTTAAAATAATCCATCCTCAGCAGTGCAACACCTAGCACTCCTATGGGCCTGTTCATACAAGACTCTCAGAGGGCTTTACATGTCCTGACTGCTTAAGAAGTACAATGTGCCCAAGAATTTGGTCAGAGGCACAAGGGGGGTAGCTGTCTTTGCCACAATAAAGCTACACAATTGCCTATGGCAACCGCCAAGGCTGCTTGAGGAACAGAGGAAAGACTCCAGCTTTCGGCTGCATTCATTTTCTGCACGCCCAGTCCCATATCTTGTTATGAGCATCAGTTCCCCTTTTGTAAAAGGAGCTTTGGACTCTCAGTCTTTCCAAGGGCAGGGTGACAGCAGCCATAGGGTCCCTCTGTAGCAAGTGAGTTATCTACGGCAGTGGGGACTCCTGGATCTCCTTCACTGCCTTTCAGCAAGGCTGCCCTTCTGGGGCCGTTCCCTGACTTCTGAAGCTCCTCGCCAGCCCTTTCAGTACGAACCTGATGCAGGCAGTTTTGTTACAAGGCGTAGAGGCCACAGCTAGGCTAAGAGCCCACAGGAGTCATGCGAACACGGGCAGAAAGTCCCCAAAGCTCAGAGGAAGGAGAGCAGAAGAATGCAAGCACGGGGAGCACCTGGGACCTGGGGCTGCCAGCAAGCCCAGGTGTGCACCACACAGGCGGGGGGACCGCGGCCGTGAGCCGGCGATGACAGCTCAGGGTCCCTAATACATTAGTTCCTGGGGTCTCCCGTGCATCTGTTGGAGGGTTTGAGATTTGCCGTGGGCCTAGGGGATAATTAAGCAGGTGGGCTGCTGGCCGTCCAGCCAAATTCAGGCCTGCTGGAAGTGGGTGTAACCCTATGGAAATCATGCAGGCATGAGGATGTATGTGCAATATCCTCACCCATGCGTGCACACAAACACACAGGGGAGAGGGAAGAGGTGAGTCCACGCACTGGCTTGGACACATTTGCAGAAGCACAAGGATCCCCCAGGAAGAAAGACGCGTGATCCACAATGCAGAACCAGTCACCTGAGAGCCACCACACGCCCCTCCAAAAACGTCTGGTAGTTTAGCTCTCCTCTTAGAAACTCTCCACTCTCGTTCAGGGAAAGCCCTCTGATGGGCTGCCAGAATAGCCAGGTTCATACAGCGGTTACATTGTGCCATCTTCTGGTTAAAGGATGTGGACTCCCTCTCTGGGAGTCCCGCTTAACTCCATCAAGAAGAAGCTTTTTTTCATATGCCTTCAAGAATTGGGATCTGGAGACGCCCAGGCAGCTCGGCAGTTGTGGTGTAATAGCATTACCTGCCGAAACGAACCGCAAGCATGAGGCAGAGTTTGTGAGGAACATGGGCACATCAGAGCTGCCAAACAGAGGACTTGGTCTGCCAAGCCTGTTGTTCTTGCCACCAGGAGAAATGGCACTTCAGTGCATTTCTTCAACATGGCATTGAGATACTCCTATATCCATTTGGCCAGCTGTGTGGCTATGAACCACCTGTAGGTGATGAACAAAGCCACAAGAAAGCAAAAAAGAAAGTATACTTAGCAGGGTCCTCAGAGACAAAACATGTTCATCTCTCTACTAAGAAGGATCATAAATATCCATAAATGCATGAGGACACATGTTCAGAACAGCTGCCAATTACTCATCTGGATCACGAATATGGGGAACTGGATGTTCCTATCCCACCCTTTGCTGAAGAAAAATGAAGATACACAACTGCAAAGGGATATGTGATCTTGGAAAGAGCTCTTTGTGGAGAAATAACTGGTCTGAATGTGCAAGCCTAGACTTGATGCAAAAAAAAATTAACTGACAAATCCTCTTGTTTTTCAGCAGCACAGTTTTTAGTCCAATTTTTAAAACACGGCCTCTGTAAGTAGAGCGATTTCCAACACTGCCACATCACGCCCAACTCTGAGCTCACTTGCACCAACGTAGCTCCCTTGATTTCGACAGCAACATTTCTCCACCTACAAGGATCATTTCACAGAAGTAGGTGTGCAGGATGATGGGTTCAAAAGGAGCTAATTAGGCACAGATTAGACAGACAAATTAGAAACAACGACTTCACTAAATACTGGTTAAGCAAACACAGCTTCAGGGAAGATCCGTGCTAGGGATTGTCATCAGCATAGTAGTGTGAGCTGGATGAATGAGGTGCACAGCCATCCCCACCAAAAAGCTGGCACGTAATGATGTTGCTACAGGAAACAGTTTGAAAGGATGAAATCATCTCCTGTTCCAAGGAAGGGGAAATAGCCACTGTATTTCAGACACTGCAGGGTATGGGACCTGACAGACCAGTGACTGCAAGCGTCTGCCATCCTAGTAATATTTAATCATAAGGCTGTAATGAGCCCTGCAAATGTGTTTAGTCTCACAATGTCTTTTTATAGTGCTCTGAAATTTCAAGTAAATCAGAATCATTATGAAAGCAGCCTGATGGTGTTACACACAAATATCAGACAGCACTGAGGTACCATTTCATTCTTAGCTTAAAACAAAGCAGGAGAAGCAGAGACAGAGAGTTTTACAGAGATTTAGATGACTTCAGCCTATTCAGACCACTTTATAAGCTGCCTGTGCTTCCTAATGTGCTGGGTAACTCCATGCACAAGTCTGTCATCAGGAGAAGATATGGGAACATGTCCAGATTTTGAAGTAATTTGGTAGGCCTGTACCCTCAATGATCTGGCAGACGAGCAATCAGGAGCTTGGATTGCACCATGCTACAGTCTGGTGGTGCATGATGTCTCTGTGCATTATGTGGACAGTGGGACTACGCTTACTGAAAGTAAGCTTATGCTTAAGCTTACATCAGGATCACCAACAGCAGAAGAAGGATTTTGGACCTGAAGTTGGAGGCCTAGTGGGTTGAACTGCAAACTGAAGTGTATAACCACCTCATGGCAAGGCATAAGCTTTGCTGGCATCTGACCACTGCTGTTATCTAGTCATCTTCCAAGAATGAGTAAGTCCCTCCCTGCAGTTGCATCATTGCTTGAACACATTACTAATAAAATATGAAGTGCTTATCCCGTCTACAAGCATACTAAATATCAGTCCTCCTTACATATCAGCTTCTATACCTTGCAGCATCTTTCTTTTTATCATTTCTATGCATACATTTCTTAGATTGAATGGGTCAAGACTGATTTATACATTCAGCATGGGATCTTTCAGGGCAGTGGGGTTGTGGGCTTCTGAGAGCAGCAATCTGAACTTGTTTTCATTTCATTATTTACTGCAATTTTCAAATTTTCTTCAAACTCACTTTTTCCTCAAATTTGCTCCTGAGTTGCTGCTCATTCATCGCTGCCACAGTTTTCCTCCTCTCCGCTCCGGTTTGGCTCTGTCTCCCCTCCACTTTTGGCACCAGAAACTGACAGTTAAATTAAGGTTTTCTGCCAGGTCATCAGCACTGATGAACACACCCGCCTCTGGTGTACTTTGCAGGATCCCATAATCCATGGCCTTGCTCTCCCTTCCTGGTGGACAATCCCCCTTCACCCCCAGCTTGGATGAGCCACTGTCCATCCCCTGCTGTGGTCACAGCAAGAGTTTTTGACCCGTCTCTCCCTTCACACTTTTGCTGTTCTTACCTGCAACACTCCAGCATTTCAGTGCAGGAGGGTCCCTTCCACCAGACCCCCATTCCCCATCCCCGGCTGTGTTGCCTGTTCTCGGCATTCCTTTTTCCAGAGGGGCTAGCAGCTGGCTCTGGCTGCAAGCATCTCAGATGGTGTCTACAAGCCACAAATCTCCCTCATACCCTCTGGGACCAAGAGAAGGAGCAAGTCCCCAGATGACCGGGAACTGGCCTAGTCTTGAAGGCATGAAATAAGAGTCACCTCCACTACTGACCTCCTTGGCACTCTGCTGCACCCTGGGGAGCTCACCAATAGCAACATCGCTTGACTCCTGGACAAATATAATCTGAGCAAGTATATTTTTAACCTCTTATTATTTTTATCCAGTTTCCAGCACAGCGCAATATCAAATACCTTGCTGAATCCCAAAGACGTTATGGCTGAGCCAGGTTCGCTGCATCTACTAAATCAGGAGGGCAATTAGACGCTTGTTTGGGATGATCTATTTTTAATATGCCTATGTTCTTTGCGGGCTATTGGATGCTTTTCTGCCAAATGTTGTTACACAAAGTCCTTCAATGCACTTTGGAGTCTGAACACTTCCCCAAAACAGACAACAAGCTAACAACACAAAAGACACCAAGACCTAGTTTCACGGTCTTCTTGAGGACAGGTAACCTATTCACTTACTGCCAGTCTTCAGATGCCTCTGACCTGGAGATTTATTGACTTAATTTTAACTGGTAGGGTTTTTTCTCTCTAGATGCCTGATCCAGCAGCTCTCATGTTGTGTGATTCTCATTGATAGCAGAGAGAATCTGGGCTGATCAAGGGCTAGAGGACACAGCCCTGGCTTTTTTCAGCTCCCCTGGGTGCATTTCATCTGTTGATTTATGTGAGAAAAAGTCCATTTGCCTTGGTGGAGAAACAAAAACACCCAAGTGAAAAAAGAAAAAAGGCGACTGAAGACACAATGGTCATGTAGTTATTGAAATGTGCTTCTCACTTCAGAAACAACAGTCTGCGCTCAAACAAAGTGATAAGTTGGGACAGAGATTAAGCCAAAATAAACCTCCTTATCTTAAAAAAATTCAGCTTCCTAAAGCCAACCTGGATCTGATCTGTGTGAACAACAAGAGAAAGTGCAAGAAAGCTGAGATATTTCTTAAAATAATATTACTGTAGGACCTAACAAAAAGTAAACACTACTCATGGGACAAAAGTTATTTACAATTAGCACTGACACTATGCCCATGAGAGGTCAGATAGAGAGCAGAGCACTAACCCTTCTATGTTTTGCACATCTAGTTTACAAACATAGGCAACGATCCTGTGGGGAGATACCTTGGCCGAACATCAAACACCAAGCGGTTCTCATTGTCTGTGAACTTCCCTTTAACAGCAACAGGACTCCTCCCAGCACGTAAGGCTAGAGGCCTTTGGTTAAAAATTGGTCTATTGGACCAATTTCATGAACTCCAGTGAGGCAAGAAGGTTGATTCCCAGAGTGTGGCACTGAGCAAGGAGCTTCGTTTCGAGACCTGGCCCTGCAAGAGACTTCCTGGGTACCTTTCCCCACCAAATTTACTTTCATCTTTTAATCCCAGTCTTTGAGCTTGGATTGAAATAAAATAATAAATCTTAAGTATATTCTTTGTGAAGGGTTATAAATCCCTCTTGAACACCCTCAGGTGCTGTAAACAGGCATAATACAGAAAACAGCAGTTTAGGCTCAATTAGATCACCGACTGTTTGGCAGAGGAGATGTCCCACACCATGCCTTGAACTCATTCCTCTTCAGTCCCCTGACACAACCCAATAGAGGTCAACCAGACGGCTAAGCCTTGTCTTCCCTGCACAGTGTAAACCCCTCCAGCATCAGACACAAATGCGTCCGTCTTCCCCAACTCCTGCCCCCAGCTACAACACCTAGATCAGCCCTGGGTTGGGACATCGTCTCCTCCCTCCTGCCTTGCTGGGAATTGTCACTTAAGATTTGCTTTACTTGCCTGTTGTGCAGATTACTTTCCTTTACGCACAAAATATAAATGTCCACGGGGGGGGCACACATACATATTTAGACGCATGCACACCAGCCTGTGTGTACAGGCTCCTTTTAGTTAACGTAACGAGTCAGGAAGAAAAAGGGAAGAAAGAGGTGTCATGTCATGAAACCACCAGGACCTCTGTGACTTCTGCATGTGAGAAGCCATCTGGTTGCCACCATGGGCCACCACACTTCAGCCAGCCTGACTTTTATTCTTCAGGTTAGCAACAAATGGGTCCATCCCAGGGTTTTACTCAATAAATATGCTGTAAACTGAATTGTCCAGTTAGTGGTTCATACAGGCTCTGAAGGATCTTTAGGGTGCCACCATTACACAACTCTGAGGGAGGGCTGTGCCAGATGTGAGCCCCCTCTATCAGCCCACCATCCTCTAATTCTCCAGGTTTACAGTGGCATTAGCCCCAAGCAAACAATTATGTGGATGCCCCATGGCACACCTGAAGGAAACAATGGACTGTTTGAGAGATGTTATTATCCGCACAGCACGGGCAGTGGACAAATTGACATCTCCCTACAGTAAATGTAGGGGTATGGATATGCCCAAAGGGCTGACAGTCCAATGCAATCCCACAGGAACCGAGTCCATCGCTGAGTTCAGATCAAGAAAAACCTGTGGCTTTGCCAAGTATTTGGCAGAGGGAGGAGGTCTTCTCCTGGGACACTGTTTCCCAGCAGGACAGAAGAGAAATGACACTTCAGGCATGCCCACCCTGCCCAAGCACCTTCTGGAGCTGGATCTAACAGTGTTATTCCCCACTAAAGCCTGTGTCCAACCAGTATGGGTGCTGGAAGGAGTCCAGCACCACCATCAAACCATCGATGAAGCGAGGGCACTAATGAAGCAGAGCATCCACTGGGAAAGGCTGTTTCTCCTTTTCTGATTTGCAGAGAGTCTCTCAACACTGTTTCAATCATATGACACACTCGGCAGTAATGTGGCCTGAATTGTTGCTCTTCAGGGGTCTGTCTGCCAAGAAAGCTGAGGAATGACTCATGTCGTGGCATTCAGAGCGAGGGGAGGGCAGGACCGGGAGGTGACTAATGATTCAAAAGCACAATGCTTTCTTCCAAGGGAGGATGGGCCAGTCCTATGCATGATGCAGGAAAAGGGCCTTGCAGCACATTGGAACAATGGAGCAGAGCAACAGCTCTGTGAACAGTGGAGAAATGCATCCCCTGCATCCCTGTCCTGAGGCAGAGAGAGCACTGCCATGAAGAGGCAAGTGATACACATCTGATCCACCACAGACTGGCAGACTCAGAGGATATGGATGATTCCAAGCTGAACCAGATCAATAAAACAGAGATAAGGGCTGTTTGATGGCAACCTGGAATGAAGTTTGGAGGTTTCTGCTGAATTTCTTCCTAAATCACAGGAAAGACTCAGCGGGGACATTCAAGAAAAGGGCCATGATGTCTCTTCCTCAGTTAAAGAAGGAAAATTGTTAGACCTGTGTTGTATTCTCTCCCCATGGAGATGCACTGTGGAATATACAATATCTACATCAGAGAGTCCCAAATCTGCTCTAATGTTTTTCTGGGGGGAGATGCACTCAAAGGACCCTTGAAAGCAGGCTGCTCAAGGGGGAGAATACATCTCCTTTGCTTCCCCAAATATTTTCTTTCCATCCATGACTTTAGCGATAACAAACCACCCATTTATGGAGCCCAAGTGGCCCATCATTGCACTTCTTGCTGCTTAACAAATCACATGGAAAAAAGCTGTACCTCCTTTCCTATACCCTGTCCAAAGGAGAGAGTGAAATAGAGGGAGATGGAAAACCTATAAAACCAGTGGCTCCTTGTTACATCTTTGCTCCTTTGCTTTCTTGCGTATCTTTGTCCATAAAAGTCCCAACCTGCTGTACATACTGGCCATCTCACAGGAGGCAACGGCACCTCAGGAGCCAGGAAGAACCATGTGAATTTTAGGGCAAAATGGGCAAGCTCTGGAGAAATCATACCCAAAGAGGCAATTTTGCCTTGAAACTAATACAGACTACAAGGCTGTGCTTACACGACACTCGACACTGCTGAAAGGAGTGGGAAAATAAAACAACCCCCACCCCTCTGCTTGCTGCCAGCACCTAGCATGTCCAACTGCTAAAATGGAGACAGCTCACGGGGCACTGGGTCAGGCTGTAGCTCCCTTGTTGCTGGTGGGCATCAAGAGAAACAAGAGGGGCAGGTTGCCCGGTGGTCCTGGGGCTGAGGGGCGGCCAAGCGCAGCCCCATCTGGGTGCAGGGCTGGCAGGCAGAGGTTGAAGCTGGCTCCTGGCACAACTAAAGCATGGATGGTGTTTGCATTTGGCAGGGGGTGGAAGGGTTGCTGCACCGTTGCGTCAGGGCCAGCTGCTGAGACGATGTCTGGACCCAGGCACTGATTAGAAATTATTCCAGACAGAGCAGGGTGAGGGCAAGGGGGGAGAAGTGAGTGATGGATTAACCCATTTCGAGTCACACTCTCCCTGTAAAGAGCGGGTTACTTTCTGCTCCGACGCTGAGTTACACTAACAGGCATCGCTGGGACAGGGCCTGGGCGAGATTTATTTATCTTGAATCCCTTTAAACATTTCAACACCCTGTGGCTGTGCACCCAGCAAGCCTGTGAAACTACATGCCTCGCAGTTCCTACCCTCTCCCTGCTCTTCCCTCCTGGTTGTTTCACTCCCTCCTTGCTGCAAGCCAGATTGCTTGTCAAAATTAAAAATTAAGCCATAGGAGGCACGCGCTTGGCTTTCCCCCGTGCCCATCTGGTAAGGCCCTGATCCTGCCTGGGGATGGCAGGACCTCTCATAAGCATATAATCAGTGCTAAAAGACCCCACGGCCTCTTTTTTTCTTTAAGGTGCAAGGCAATATGGACACTGGGGAGCAGCACAGCACGGGTCGCTCCCTTGAAATTGTGTTAACTTTGGAGTGCCTCACGCTGCACACAGGGCGAGGCTTCGCGTGTCTGGGGAGGAGCTCCTACATCTGCAATCCATCACCCACAGACTCATCTGAGGAGCCGAGGCGATGCAGCCCATTTATTAGCTCCTCCATCCTGCTGACTAATGAAACACAGTGGGGGTGGTTTATGGGCTAGCCCTGAATCACACAGGAGCCCCAGAAACCCCTGTTTCCATCCAGCACCTTTGTTTGGAGGATGCACTGAAACCACCGGGGCTCTCTGCGTGAACAGGGAGATGTCAGTTATGCATAAGCTGCTCCACAGACTTCAGGTGAGTTGCAAAAATGGAAAAGGGCTGTAGTTTATCCTGAAGGCTTCCTTGCCTTCAGGATAGGAAGGAAAGAAACAGCCAAAGCACTCAGATTTTCCCCACTCTTGCACTACTGGATGACTTTTTCTTGCTGATGAACCTGAGTTGAAGGGCTTGCAGCTCAGCCTTACCCTTCTAAGCATCTTCTCCCTCACCTCCAAAAAAGTGACATTCACCACTCATCAAAGCAAGATATTCTTGGTGAGACAGGTTGGCATTTTGGGTCCCTTCCTCCCAAGCATCCTCAGTACCTTCGCTGTGGGGCACATTCTCCCTGCCATACCACCTGGTAAATGCTGTGCTTTGCTATCTGTTTCCACCATGACAATATTCTAGCACCATTTAGAACAATTTTATCCAAAGATCTCAAAGTACTTTACAAGGTTTAGTTAATTAAGCCACTGAAGTATTATTACATCTCTCTTATGGAAGAGAAAGCCAAGCAAAGATGTTAAATGACTTGCCAAATGTAATATGAGTCAGTAGCTAAGTTGGGAAAAGAACCCATGAGTCCTGACTCTTAACCCATGGCTGTTAACCATTTTTCTCTATAAAAAAGAAATTAAGCGAGCAGAGGGGTGGCAACACAGCTTTTCCTTTTAGTCGAGCTGCCTTATAATTAGGACAGCAAGAAGAATATTGGTTCCTAATTTTAGAATGTGGTACACTTGTTTGAAATAGACTGTGTGGAAGTTTGGGGGGGCTTGCTGACTTTTGAAATTGTCACATTGCTGTCATATTTAAAGGTATTGTGCTAGCAGAAGTTATGGGTTTGTTGCAGAGATGAGCTCTG
The DNA here is from genome assembly GCA_033628505.1 of Tringa tobata. Classification (NCBI taxonomy): domain Eukaryota; kingdom Metazoa; phylum Chordata; class Aves; order Charadriiformes; family Scolopacidae; genus Tringa; species Tringa tobata. Next base: position 4,486,539 of record JAHREE010000130.1, on the reverse strand, counting down.
TGTTGTCTAGAAAGTCAGGGCAGATTATTGAAACATCACTTCAAAAAAGTCTGACAAATCTATGATCTCTCCCTCGTAAATAAAGGCATTAAAAACACCAGAACAAGTCACTGTTTGTTCTCTCTACTACCAAAGAGGCAAAAAAGGGAACGTAAAGGTGATTTCTCTCTTGCAGAAAAGGACTCCTCTTCTTCCAGCCCAGCCCAGGATCTGCAAGTGGAACCGATCCAGGTCTAAAGATAAACACAGCGATAGCAAGGGCATTTCCATAAGGAGGCCAAGGAATTTGAAAGAGGAAGGAGTAACTGGGACCCCAATGAGCCATTTGCCTGTATCCTGCTGTCCATAAGTTTTATAAATTATGGGGGAAAAAATGGTGTGCGTAACTGAAAGCTGCCCCCAGGCACCAATAATTTGTCTGACCTGCATTTAGACGACCAATCCGCTCAGCTCTAACTAGCCTTGGCAGCCTTGCGCGGGTCATATTTTTACATGGATGAACTGTTCTTCAACAATTTCCTCCAGTGTGCTAGCAGCACAAACAGGCTTTTCTTTTCAAGCAGGTATGTGTGCCTTCTTTTTCCAGTTATTCCTTTGCTCACACACATGGTTCATGTGGCCATTTGCAAAGGAAAAATGCCCAGCCCCCTCGCTCTTTCCTACCAGCAGGGTTGCTACGAGCCCTGGTGCAGTTTTATGGGGCAGGGATGGAGGTTTGCTTAGGTCTGGATTCCCCTGTTTTAGGAGGCAACAGCATTGCCTTTTTCTTTCATTTTTCCAAGTCCTAATCCTATCTTTCCCTAACATTTTCCTGCAGCATCATCTTTTATTATTCAAGAAGCTTACTTACGTTCATAGTGACAGCCAGAATTTACAGTTGCAAAATTCACATTGCTTTCCAGGGTAATACTGAGTCTGAAGCATATATCCAGTAGAAATCACTGCAGAAAAGGGGACAGAGCTGGAAAAGCTGTACCACCACCCCTCTAAATCCAGCGCTCTCATCCTATGAGTTTGTTTGCCATGGCCAAAGCCCTGTAGCCCCTCGGGTCTGTGGGACTGAAAATACAGTGAGAAAAGCATTACAAAAAGAAAGCAGGTGACAAGGGCACTGTCAGACATACAGAGATATAAAAAAAAAAATTATGCCTTTATATATTAATATTATATATTTGCCCTTTCTGAGAAGGAATTCATCATATGCACCAAAAGCCGCATGACCTCAGGCTGTAAGCATAGGATTTAGGGCCTTGTAGGAATTTGCCCTTGCTCTTTATTTTACGCCGAGTAGGATTGTGCCTGTACGAACTGAACACATCCAGTGGTTTCCCTCAGACGTTTTGATGATGGATTGCTGGCATCACTTGTTTTCTTTCGAAGGCAATTCATTTATCAGAGACAATTACTCAACTGATAAGTTCAGTGTGTTCAGCTGTTCGTGGCTACACAGCAGCTACAGGCCAATAAATATGAGCTGCAATTAGCCTGATTAATGATTTCAGATCACTAAACTGCAGCTTTGTTTAAGATAAGGCTCTAATAAGCTTTTCTGCTGAATCTGGCAAGTTTACCGGCGTCGGTGACACTACCTTCATTGTCAGCGCCCCCAGCCCAGCAGCTCCTTCAGCCTGACTTTGTGATAAAGTGAGTCCCACACCTCGGGACCTCTGAAGAGCTCAGCAGGTGTTTGGCGGGTGGCACACAGCGACGGGGAACCCCCTTCCATCTGCCACATAGAGAAGCGCTAAGGAAATTGTTTCCAAATGTCCCTTCATTTAGAAGTTTACTTCCCTCTCTGCTCCCCCCCCAACCCACCCCCCCAGCCTCCTGTTTTACTCCTCGGGGCTGCTGACCTTCAGCTCTGCTGCCATCCTTCAAGCCACCACGCTGACCTTCAGCTCTGCTGCCATCCTTCAGCCACCACGCAAAGCCTGACGCTGAGCCAGCCACGAGTGGCTCGGAGCATGGAGCAAGGAGCCAAGGCAAGGGAAAATACAAGAGCCCAAATGTTGTGAGCAGACCTTTAAGCAACGGAGAGCAGGTTTTAAGAGATGGGATGGAGTTTGTGTTTCATTCATTTTCTAGTTATAAAGAACATGAGCCTGAATGCATGTACATATACCTACATGCTCTTCTGCTGCTGCCCTCTGCTAAAGAAATCAACGTCATTGATTTTTGTACCACAAGCCCAGACTGGTAAGGACCGTGCTCGTGGAGCAGCAGTTTTAGAGTTACAAGCCCTGTTAAGCTCCAAGCAGGGGCTTGAATGGGCCATGAAATCATCTGAGGTTCACCACACCACATCTAGTGTGCTTTGTGCAGGCCCAGTCCCACTTCCTACTCCTCCCAGGAAAGACATTTTCAGGCCGAAGAAGAACTGGGCATTGCAGACCTCCAGAAATTTGATTTCAGTGATCTGGAGAATGATGCGATTGGCATTTTGCTTTAGATAGACATCAGGTGAAATTCAGACCATCGCTCTTAGATGTTCCAGCTATAACATAGACACTCACTTCAACCAGCTCGCTCAGGGTCAGTAGGCAGGATGTCCTCCCTTAACCAAGGGAGAGAAACATGCCCTTTTCTGCTGGCAGGAACCTGCTGGTTTCTGTACTCAAGGTAACGCTATGCACAGCGACACAGCTGCATTCCCAGCCCTTTCTCAAGTTTGGGTGCTAAATTAGCACTGCAGCTATTTCAACCCAAGGTCTCAGGCCCCCTTCCAAGGAAGAAATATTGGGAGAAGGCATCCACCTTGTGAGTAAGGGTCCTGCAGCTGCAGCATTTCTTGTGCAGTGCCAGATATCCTGGGTTCAGTTCCTGCATCAAGTAGGGGAACATCAATGCCACGACTGCTGCATTTCACCTCTACACCTTGAATCTGGATCTCTACATGGCCACCAGGAGCAGGAGGAGAGCCATGGAGCGTGCAGCAGCCACAGCCAGGCGGTGGAGGAGGTCGTTCTTGCTCACCCCACTCCCAGAGCCCTTCATGCATTTTACATGACACTTTAGAGAAAAATATGCCGCAGCTGTTAATTTTATGGCCCCCTCATTGCTTGAGTTTACCCTGAGAATCCATTTAAAACATAGCATAAGCATTTGGAAATCAATACATTTCCCTGGGAGGTTTCCTCACAAATGACAAGTAACAGGTATATTTTACTGGCTTAATTGGAATTGCTCTCTCCCATATCAGCAACACGGTACAACCAGGCACTGAACTGTGTACCTGGATGTCCCCAGGGGCTCAATAAAGGGAAAAAAACCCCCAAACAAACCCCACCCCAAACTGTAGGCACACAGGGTTGTGTACTCAGGGATCTGGTTGTGCTCATTTTGCAACCAAGCCTGAGGCCAGGAAGACGCTAAGGACCTCTCCTGGAGGAGACTTCATCCTGGGAGCCATCCGCTCACCAGCTGGTCTGAAGGGCTGAAAAAGGACGACAATAAAGAAGGAGAAAAGGAAAGGAGGAGAACAGAAAAGGAGGAATTGCTGATCCAGAGATGCAATACAGCCCATGCATTCATCTGATCTTTGTTTTAGAGAGAAGGGAGATTTTGGAGCAATGTTTTTTGTAGTCTGCGGCTGCTTCATTACATCATGAAAAGGAAATATGCCCATCAGAAACTTCATCTGTAACTTTGGGATTAGTTCAGATGAAATCTCATGGTTGCACAGACCTCTGGGTTTGCCTTATTGGAGAGATTAATCTACCGAATCCAAACTGGAAATCAAGTGTCTTCCAGCAAGAACCTGCTGATGCGATTATAACTACAAGATTGCCATGAGAATGCCCCAGAAGTAAGATATGAGAAATCCTGGAAAGTGTTTAGGTCCATAAAGCCTTAATCCAGTATTCCAGTCCCTTCTCAGGCCTGCATATCTGTTGATTTCAAAATTTCCCAGGTTGGCACAAGAACAGTTTTCATTGGGGTGATGCTGGTACAGGGATCCCTGAGAACCCAGATGTGTGCTAAGAGGTGGGAAAAGGATATTTTCCACAGATCTCAAAAAGAAAGTCTGTGTCTGGCTCCAGGTTCCTATGGATTGTGAGCCTTAGAATGAATTTGCTAAAAACTTGTGTTCTGCTCCTACAGGAAATCATAAGCAAACTGCTTGGAGCTGGTCAGATCTTAGGAGCTGCATTTTAAGGTGAAGACCGTATATAGTTTTAGATCCCACAGAAAATCTGCTAGGCATATGCTGTAGCAAAGGGAGACAAAATCTGAAACTACTACAGTGTCTCAGGGAAAAACAGAGAAGGAACCCAGGTTACATTGAAGGCTGGATCAAAAATATGAGGGCAAAAATGTTATCATGACATCAGTGCTACAGGATCCTACATCAGTGTCCCTGGGGGAATTATTTCTAATGTATATTGAGATAAATGTGCTCAGAAAGTGGGCCAAGAGGCAAAAGAAACCAAATCAATGCACAGTGACACACAACCAAATGCTGGGCTTGGCTACACCACAGTAATTTCCAGCTGATCAGCTTTGTTCTCCCTGGAGTTACACCACCTTCAGACCCGGAAAGCTAAAGGTGGATCTTCATCTGCACACTAAAAAGATTCAAAGCAGCAGAAATCTGGACCAAGTGGGAGGATGAGCTGAAAACAGGAGGAAGACTTTGCTGAGATGAAATACAGGAGCAGTGGTGGTCTGGAGAAGACAATTTATGGACCAATTTCCACAGCCCAGTTTCTAGAAAGACACAGTTTTGGCATGTGTGCTATACTGCATCCCTTGCCAGCCCAACTGGTATTTTAGCAGGCACGATGACAGCAATCCCCTACGAGAAGAGAGTTATGCTGACACATACCTCATTGGCTGCAGCTTGGCCAAGGGAAATAGCAAAGGTGACATCATGAGGTACTAAATGAGGTAGCTGAAGAGATCTCAGCCTAAGGTGGAGAAGGGGAAGGCTATGGCCAGAGTCAGAGGTTGTGCTGTCAATGCAACCCATGCCAAACCCACTGACTCCAATGGTGGAGAACACTGTTTGACTCAGTATGGAGGGAGAAATGGTGTGAACAAGAGCAAGGAAGTCTTAGCAGACTGGACAGGGAAAGGAAAAATCCACTGGTATGAAAAGCCCTGCAGGAAGCCCTCCCTGAAGCTCTCCTAAAGAAAAAGCTGGTGGGTTACTAAGGGAATGATGAGGCTTTTACTGTTTTGACCCAGACTCAAGGAGAGTGCAGACCCACGGCAACGTAAAGGTCTAGCCTAAGGCTTGGGTTTCATGGAACGTGACAGCTTCAGCCCAGCACTTGGAGAACTCATCACCAAAACCATAAGCTAAGAAGAAAATCAGTTTTACCAAATGAAAATTAGTTTTACCAACTCTGTCAACTGAAAAAGAGAGTCTTTCCCAATCACCTTGCTCTGTAAAGAAAGTCCCCAAGCCTCAAAACCCATATAGTTTCTTTTCAGCAGTATGGATTTTTTAGGAAAAGTGGAAATAATCACATCTTTAACTGAAAATTTACATTTACTAGGGTCCCATTTTCCCTTGTAAAGGGGATGATGGTGAAGCATCAGCCTTCCTCCTGCATTACCATTATTCCCTTTTCAAGTGAGTGGTCTTTCACCTTTCTCAAGCTCTTCATCCACATAAACCCAGGGGTTATTCCAGCAATACACCCTGGGTACAGGACACTGTTGAAGCTGCACTGAAAGTTTCTGATTCTCCAAATACCAGTAGACAGTCCCAGTTATAACAACCGACAGGCAAGCGTGCAACAGGGGGATAACAAATGGCCACAAATATTTCTGACCGAGCAAGTGAGGGGGAGGTGGGAGCCCCCCAGCCCCTCTGCTGGGCAGGGGAGGTTTATTTAATCTACCCGACCCCGGATCATTTCCTACTTCAACAGCTGCAGCCGTGGGGGAGAAAGGAGCGTGGAGACACACAGCTGTCCCCCGCCGATCGCCGCGCACCCCTGCCAAGGCTTGCTGGGTCCAACCCTGGGACCAGCTCCCCTGGCCTCTCCTCTACCACTGTCCTTGTGAGGTGTTTGGGACAATTTGAAAAAGTTTCTTTTTTCTTGCTGCAACCATATCAATTTGGAAAAAACAAAAAATAAAGTTTACTCCTTGCAAACTCTACCTGGTTCACAGCCTTTGACTAGCAAAGCCACGGTGTGATGATAGAAATACACAGTATTTGCAAAGTCAGATCAGTGACTGGGCAATATCTTGAATTGTATTTTTAGTATTACACATAGATACGTTTCTCCTTGACCAGCACACCAGCTCTGTGAGATGATTCCAGCACACGCTGCTCTTGATCTATACCCCTAGCACAGGAACAAGGATGACACTTTTTGCAGGATTCATCTGTCCTGAAGCTCTTGAGGCAGTTTGCTAAATCTCCTCCCCAAGGATTACAGGAAAAGAATTTGCATTATCTGCATCAATTTTTAGTGTTTTGGAGGAAAGGGGGTTTTGGCCAGTCAGCTGAGGGGGATTTCTGAACCGAAGGGCTCTCACGGTGGTGAATGTCACTTCTCACAGGGAGGCCTTTTTCCATGGCAAGATTTGCACAGTTGGAATCTGAACAGAGTAAACCTACAGGCTGACCAAACACAAATGGGCCTTTTAAAAGGTCTGTGTCAGATTTGTTAATGCTGGTCCACAAAGACCTGGCTGCAGTCATGAGGACAAAGAGTTTAAAAGAAGACATATCCTCAAACTGGGCTGGATTCCCCAGCACAAAGGGGACTAGAACAAGAGCACTAACTGCATTTCTCCCTTTTTGAGGATTCAATTTTGTTTGACTCTACCTATAGCACAGTTTCCTGGCCTAGCTCTGTATAAATGACAACTTTATAAAGTTGAACTGGTCTTTTTCTAACCTGGATTTTTTTTTTTTTTTAACACAAAAAAATCAGTATTAGACATAATCACCTTTTGGCAAGCTATATAAATATGCATTTGTTAGATTGATTAGCTCTGTGTAAAGACCTAAAAGGAATAAAGTCCTGCTATTCACCATTGTCAAAGCAATACCCCAGACTCCTAATCAAATCTGCTACTGCAAAGGTAGAAAAAATAATAACCCTGCTATAATTAACTTGCCTGGAGCCACCGCTCTGACGCCATGAAACTGAGTTGTTTCTGTGCTGCGTAGGGTGCTTGACTGATACATTTTTTCCTAAGTCATAAAGTCGTTTTCTTGATGGCATAACATTTTCTCCCAAGGGACATCACAATTTTCACAGGCACCTGAGTTAGAGCTCAATGTCATAAGAGAAAGAGCACACCCATTTCAAAGTACATCGGTTGAGGGTGCAGGAATGCAGAAATAAAGATCCACAAACTGCCCAAAACTGCAGCCACACATGTCAACACCGATGGTCCTCATAGCAAATTTTAACCATTTCAAATTCACGACAGTTGAATTTGGGAACAATTCAATATCATCACTATTCAGATACTTAACGGCAGCAACAGACCTGTTAGGCAGTCAGTCTTACCTTCACAGATTTGATGCTGGTGCTTTGAGCTCTGGGTAGGAGGTTGGATTTTCAGAGATGTCCCCAGCCCCTGTGTCTCAATGGTTGTGTGCAGCCCTGGTCTGTCCTTTGCAACCAGTAGGACCACAGAATTTCATTAACAAATTAAATAACCCGCTTCTCACTGGAGATAGAAAACAGAAAAAAAAAAATCATGCTACTGTTTACACGTTTTGGAGTATTAAAAGAAATTTAAACTATTAATTGTCATTTTAATTTATACGCCTTTTTTTCTTTTGGCCAAAGGCATACAAATTAAGATCTCATGCAAACAACATGCTATCAATGCAAACAGCCTGGAGTATTTCAAGAAAAAGCAAGGACTGAAGAACGAGATTTTTTGAGGGAGATTAGTGATTCAGATGCTTCCATTTGCATTTTCATATAAAAAGAGAGTCTAATTTTGTCTTTGTGCATAAGATATTTGGGGTGAAGAGACCAGTGCCTGGATCTCTTGGGAATTTCTCTTTTTGAAGACCATGGCAATAAACAGATGCCCGACCTGCCACACTGCTCCATTCTTTCCCAGTTCTCCAAGTGATGAGAAATATTTCTAAATTAGATTATTAATTATCAAGCTACCAGACCAGCCCACAGCAACTATATAAAACCAGCTTTACCAATTGTATCGATAGCAGTGTCACCTCCAGAAAGAATACAGGAAAGTAGATTTTGCACATGAAGCCACTGAATAATAGTAACAGCCTACTGCTTTCACCTCACCTTTCCAACTTCTCCTTTTATTTCTGATCAGCCTCATACACGTTGTCCCCATTTCATATGTAAGGAGAGGTTGCCCAGCTAGACTAAGTGTCATGGTCTGGCCATGTAGGGTCTGACTTAACCTCTGTTCAGAAGGTGGCATTTAATATCAAGGGAGCAATGTGCCCATGAGCGACAGCTTAGCTCTGGCATTGTGTTCCCAGGTCCACGGTCCTTTCCAAAAGCCAGATTGCAATGAGGAAAAGAATATTTTTAAAGGCTCTCTTAGCACTATGTCTCTAGAAAAAGTCATGGTTCACTAAAGCCACTCTTTGTTCAGAGGACACAGGAGCAGTGAAGAACATACAGGTAGGCATTAGCACTGCTGGATATCTTCCTAAAATTGTCCTGTGTGTTGTTGCCAATGCAGGGCATGCTTCCCAAAATGCTGCTGCCTCACACCATGGAGGGCTACGGGGTAAGAGCAGTTTTGATTTGAAGCTCAGACTAAATATTATTGCAGCTTTTTCATGAGGAAAAAATAATTAGTATACTGCCCAACCCCACTTCTTATCCTACTGGAGGTAGAGGGCAGGAAGGAAAAGATGACCCTCATTGCCCTAGTGCAGGCCTTGAGCTGCTGGCTTGAATAATTGCAGTGAAGCTGAAAATGTTCTTAAAGTCCTGGCGCTCTTCTGCAGTTCAGCTATTGGGACCGGGAGGAGGAAAGGAATTTGGGTGAACGACCATGAAACTTATCGCACAGCAGAACTCGATGTTCCTGCCCATTTCCAAAGGGGAGAGGGGAGCCAGCCTGAAAACAGAGCGAGACCTAAAAAATGCACAAGCTAAATCTGATTAACCAAAGAGGTAGACCAGCAAGTTAGTCTCACTTTGGGGTTTTTATACCAATGCATAAAACCACATTTGTGTTTAGGCTTCCAAGCCAAAAGTAGTTGTGCTAAGGAAGAGGAGGGCTCTTTTCATTAAAAATATTTATTGAGATTTTATTTTTAAAAAGCTTTAGTGGTCTTCAAAACAGTTTTGACAGCCTGGTCTCCAGGTGGAGAGGAGATCACAGCCTACTGGCATGATGGGGATGGAGGGAGGGAAGGCACTGATCGTACACAGGAGCAGATTTGCAGAGGGAAGTCTGCAATGGACATGATTAGCTTTTTAGACATTTTAGTACCAAAACAAGATGAACCCATGTGCACCATGAAGAGCAATAAAGTTAGCCCTGCCAGTGTCCAGGCTGCAGAGATGCCCTTGATCACTGGTAAATGAATGTTCATTGGGTGATCCTGTCCATCGCCTAGATGAGCAAGGTGGCAAGGCCATGCTGTCTCTTTTATTGCTGCCTTCATTTTTGTTTCCCATGCTGAAATGACTCAAGCTGGGCTGAATGAGGATTCACCTAAAGGGACAACACTTGTTCTTTTGCAGGGGCAAGCAAAAAGCACCAGCCCCAGGAGTGTTTTCCTACACTCGTGATTGTACAACATCACTTGTGCTATGCAGTCAGGCAGCCCCTACACAACTGAAAACAGCTTTTGTTCCTCTGCAAAGGAGCACATGTTCCCCCTGAACGATCCACAGCCTTTTTGAAAAATCACGTCACTGTTCCCATGGTTGCTGCACATGGACTGTAGTCTCCCAAACTACATCCTGGGCAAAAAACACACCGGGACAGACCCATGTCCTCTCCCTCCCGTATCCAGACCACTGTCCCAGCAGCAGTCCTGACCTTTGGATGAGAAAGCGAGGGTCCTGCTTGCACCACACTTTTCAAAGAGCACATTAACCCTGATTGTCTTGGCTAACTCTCTGGAATTTCCTTCCTTGCCCCGGAGACAGAGCATTCTGTGGAAATGAAAATTAATACTTACAGGCGGCTTGAGTTTGGGTGTGTTTTCAATTATATATTAAAAAAAAAAAAAAAAAGAAAAGGAGAGTGAAAATTCAGTGGCTGCTACAAATAAGCCCATTTTAATTGTAAATCCATTTAGCAGGAGGTAGAATTAATCACCTAAAAGAGAGTGGGGAGAGAGCCCCGAAATTGTGCACAAAGCTAGGAGAGTGCGAATCACACAGTTGGCATGAGATCCCATTTCATTTATGTTAAGTGCAGGGGTTTTAAGTCCCTGAATATATCACTGTTCTTTCCCTCCTGTTCTCCAGAGGGAGAACAAATGCAAATGGTGTCGTGTTAGAAGGGGCTAAAAGGGCACCCTGTAATAATCCAGTGTGCAAAACTCCATGGATTCATCAAGGAGGGAAGGTGTAACAGCCCTCAGGAAGCCTGCAATAGCCTCTGTGTACACATAACACCTCCAAAGGAATTTTCTGCAGCTATTCAAAAACAGACCCGGGTCTATTCACCCCGTCTTCACCCCATAGCTCACTCATACATGCCTAGGCAGCACTCAGGGGAGCGCAGCAGAGTGCCGTGCCCCACCAAAATAACCCCAGCCAGAGGAAAAATAGTCTCTGTTGTTTCTCCCATGGGTACCGGTGTTGGAGTTTGAGAGGCAAGGGGAAGGATAGTCTTTCCACAGGATGCATCCCCGAGCACAAGTTAGCAAGAGCAGGAACAAACCCCCAGCAGCAGCCAGTTACATTATACTGCTCCCCCATGCCATGTTCTACAAGCCCCTGTTTCCACCCCGAGCAGGGACAGGAGAGCCCAGGCAAGACTCCAGCACCCACAATGCTCCATGGCAGAGAGCTCGGAGGCTGCATCCAAGGCAGCCAAGTCCTAACAGATGTGGCCGTGGCACAGCAGGATGCAGAGGGGCAACAGGCAGGATAAAGATCCCACTTGTGGAGTGTCTGCTGAAGGGTGGATCAGCTCCAACAAGTTTTCCATACACATTTTCCTTGAAGGCTGGGAATTAATTCAACTTGGGCAAATTTGCCTTCATTCCTGCTCCACAAACATTCAAGCTTTAGCTGTACAAATACTTAGAGGAAATATATTCCATGTTTCCAGCCAGTGCTTGTCACCTTGCACATTAGTGAGGACTGAATTCTTCTATTGTTGATGAATTTGTCCTCCTTAGACCTGTTGATGCTGTATCCACAACCTTCTGCAGCAACACAGTCCCAGTGTTTTGGCCTCTGCCCAAAGAAGGTCTTTCTAATACGTATTTTAAACTAGTCTTCTACTAGTTTTGACCTCTAGTTTTAATATTAGGAGATTTGGTAAAAAAACCAGTATAACACCCAGTTTGTCCATTGCCATGAAGCTTTTGAAAACTTGAATTACATTCCTCAACCAGTACCCTTCTCCTCTCCAGCTACTGCTTTCAATATTGCCATACTCTGCAATGACTCGATGCAGACAGCCAAGGCCAAAGGAGAGCGATCACCAGGCCAGTTAGTCACCTCAGTGAGCAATCTACATACAATGCTTAAGTCCCTAGCTAGCTTATTTTTTTAATTACTGTTGCAAACTGACTCTGTGTAATATAAGCAGAACAGTGGGTTGCATAAGTTCTTGTAGAAACCAAATTTTGAAATTTCTACATGCAAGAACACATACCAGCTGTGACCATGAGAAAAGCCATGGGTCTCATCCAACTGACCATAGCTCGCACGTAGAATATGTGCGATCAGTCCATTTGACTCTTGGAAAATACACACATCTCTCAGTTACACGGTTCATTTTACAGGGGAAAAATAAATCTCTTTTCAGTGAAAAAGTAGGACTGAGAATAATTAATCTGTCAGTTTGGCCATCAAGCCAAAAACATTTTGGTTTGATCTGGGTTGAAGCTACATTTTTCTGTAGCTTTCCTTAGACACAAGCAAGATATCAATCTCCAAAATGAAGCATGGAAAGCCTCACACAAAAGCACTCATTTAGTTTTCAAAACTGCAAAACTGATTTTCTAAACCACTTTCCAGGAAACACTCTGTGAACCTTGAAGCATTTCTCAGAAGCAAAGAGCAGAGGAGAGGGTTTGTGACACTGGGGGAGAGCTCCTGCTGCCCTGCCCTTTAGCTCACAACCCTTCAACAACCAGTTCTTCAAACACCTTCTGCAGCAGGGAAATGGCATTTTCCCCACTCTGTAAGAGACAGACCTTAGACACCCAAAGGACACCCAAGCAAAACAAGGTCACCAACATGCGATGGCTTAGTCCTTGGTAGCACCTTCGTTGTTGGGCATGCATCCCTCAGCACAGAGGAGCAGGCAGGAGCCTGCAAGGGAGATGGGCAGCAAAGAAAGAAAAAATATAGGAAAGGCAACACTTGCAATTACATTGTGTAGCTGCTAGGAAGGCTGAGGGACAGAGGTGATGTATGCTGTAGCATTATAGATTATAGCATTGCAGAAGTGTGACAAGTCCCTGCACTGTGAAGGCACAGGCTGCATTCAAAGATTAAGCTTGGTGCTCTACCTAGGGCTCCAGCAGTCTGATACTTTCACTACAAACTCACTTCTTGATAAAATAAAGCAAGCTTTCAAGCATCCAGCTACAGGAAACAGTCTTGATGCACAGTGTATGTAGATACATAGTATGTACAGGTTTTAGAGCTGGTTGATTGATTACTCTCATAGTGATAGACAGATACAGTTTAATGATCTGTAAAGCTCAAATGTTGAAATCGTTTGGCTTGAACATAAGCTCTGGAAAAAAAGGAAAATCAAGTTCATGATTTTTGAGGCATAGACAAAAAAATTTCTGAAAGCAGGGTCTGGCCACACTTTCAAATGAAGCATGCTGGGCTCCCTCTCTCCTATTTAAAGTCTTTTATTACTATACCAAAAGCTTACTTTTTTCCAGTGAAGGTAGTGGCCAATTCTGCAGGCTGTTTGCAAGCAGAGGATAACCAGTTCCTAAAAATTATAAGGAATTACAGAGCTTAGAAGCATTTGCAGGATCTTCCTCCAAGTGTCTACATTTGCTATAGGCTATTTATTTCAAGGTAACCTCATTACTTCTGTGCAGTTAGTTGCCACCCCTGAGCTGGCCAACACACTCATGAGCCTGCCAAGCACCAGGGATCTTTATGAAACTTTCCTACCCAAGGACCCTTTACTCCTTCATCCTTTCCATGCATCACCAGCTCAAGACGGTCCCAAACAAGCTCGTCATCTCAAGCTTCTGGCAAAGATGCAACAGTGATTGCATTTACCCAGTCAAACCAGGAAAAAATGTTTTCTTTCTGATTTGCTGCAGAGTAGCTGATCGTACACAGAAACGGATTTATAGAAGTGCTCCGGGTCACCATTGGTACCCTCTTTCTGCATCTTCACAGCAGAAATGCAGGGGTTTGAGGGCAGGAAACTGATTCCATGCAGTTGTCTGTTCTCAAGCACTGTAGCTCAAAGAAAGCTTCACAAAGGTGGAGAGAAGTACTTCAGGGAAAATGTGATTCCCATACAGTTAGGTTTCTTCAGAGCAGAGGCTGAAATACCAAGCTCCATTCCTCCCGCTGCTAGTCATCGTTGTGCAGCCCCAGAACACAGACAGAAAAAGGCTTTAAACAAAGTATTCATTTAGAGGATACCAGTGGCTCTTATTTACGTGCTATTCAATAGGGATACGTGGGTGCCTTTGTTACCAAACCCCAGTAATCAGATGGTAAAGCAAAGATGTGCACCTCACGGAGCCCATCGGGGCTTTGCACAATGTTCTGAGCACTGAAAGCCAAATGAGATGCTGGTAACGCCTTCCTCTGTTGTGCAATTGCACTGAAGAAATACTGGCTCTCTTCTAAATTTTTAAGAAAAGACATAGAAAAAAAGGGATAAAAGGGATGATATGAATCACCTGCTGTATCTGGGAGAAAATGCAGAGTAAAAGGGAGTCATGATAAACCCTTTGCTCGAAAAGGAACATTTCAGTTGTGAGTAATTTTTTTGGTGCTCTTTCGTGAGCCCTCAGAAGGACTTTGACCAAAGACACACAAATGCTATTACATCAAGAAGTGCCGCAGGTAGGTTTTACTAAAACAGTGTTCACAATGGGCAGAAATTTGAGAGTGAAAAAACTGGTACAAAAGAATCCCAAAGGAAAAAAACACCCCATGACCCCACTGCTTGCAACACCAATATCGATACGTGGGAACCAAATCCCCTTGGCACATCAACATTACGCAGCCGGAAACTTGTGAAACTCGTTCCACGGGTCCACAAACACAGACAAGGAGATGCAGCCAGAGCACGGAGCACAGAGAAATGACACGAGGGAAAAGCGAGGTTACGGACAGGGCACCAGCAAATTAAGCCAGGAAGAAATTAAATTGAGAGGAAGCAGAAATGGGCAGTTATAAATGACATCGGGTTGGCTCCTGCTGCGAGCTTTCTGCCCCGTGTGGAGTCTCAGCCTTCAGCAATTCCCTTTCTTCAGGTGTCTCTGCACCACTTCAAGAGCGGGCGCCTTGTGCAGAACCGGAGAGGTGGTTCAAGTCCAGCATGATGCTCCATTAAAAAAAATAATACCATATTAGCTTGGGATGCACCAAGATCTGACAAACCCCTAAAGACGGAGGGCAGGAAGTTTTCTCTGTCTACACGCTGGCATGAGGAAAAGCATTCCCAGTAATTGCTGCTGCTCCTTCACAAACAGCCCCTTCTCCCTCACCGCCCCTGCTCTCCTCCCTCTGCAGTCCAACAGCATCACACAAGGTCACACAGTCAGGGAGCACAAGTGCCAATGGCAAAAACATAGTAGTCAAACCCAAGTAGCACTAGATATCTTGTTTGCAAATTAGCACCGTTTCCCAAGACAGCAAGAAAAATGACCAATTTGGAGACTTTTATTAGATTAAAAGCGATTTCATTCCTCTCTCTGTTAATTTACGAATCTCAACCTTACAGTGCTTGTTTGGAGAAGGAGGGGGGACAAAGGGGACTAACTCTTCACCTCATCCGTCATTCTAAGAATGCAAGATCATCCCTGATGTTTTATGACAAGGTCCACTGGGCTTTGTAGGCACCTTTTCTAATTTGCCTGGCTAATAACACGAAGGGAAAACACATCACTTCAGCTTCTCAGCCCTGCATCATAGAGATTTATGTTATGGTATCTGGATCCTTAGGGTAACCTAGCACATTGTGCCACCACTTGGCCAAATTTGGAGGAGTTTTTCCATGCTCAGCAGAACTGCTTTACAGCAGGGCTTGCTGTTCAAAGCCCCTGATGCTGCCTGTGCAACCACACGGATCTCAGGGGGCTTCTGTGTGTGTGACAGTGGCACAAACATTGCATGATGTTGACTAGCTCTAAAACCAAAGTTTTCCTAGATTTGCAACCCTCCAAAACCAGCTGCTGCTGATACTCCAACTGGCCAAATTCTGCCAATCAGCTTGTTTTGCCCTGGAAAGCATCTGATCTTCCAGTTTAAGTGTCTTTTCATCATCTCTGTGGCCCATGACCCTCAGCTCTACAAACAGCACCAGCCTCAAAGCAACGACCCTGCCAGCCAGCCTGTCACAGCACATGCAAATAACTTCTCTTAAGAAGAAAAATCATGGACTAGAGAAGTACTCGAAGGGCATGTGTGGACGGTCAGCAGTAGACAAGGGCTGTGTTTGCTCAGACATACAGAAGTTCATGGTTAACTAAGCATGAAAAAATATTAATCATGCTTACACGGGCAAGTCTATAAATAATCCAAATGGATGAAGTACACTGCTGGCAATTTCCTTGTGGAAGTGAGAGCTGCAGTATCTACCAGACAATGTTAATGTCCTCACATTTTAAGGGGATATTAACATCTCCGGGGACCTCAATGATTGCATTGCTCCTATGGCATTTTAATAGCTCGCAGCAGTGAGGCAGTTGCATGTCTATGTACCTGCATCCTCTTCCCTCCCAGATGAGCAATACTAACACTAGATCTGACATCTCTGCAACCTTACAGAATTACTGCGTAAGTCAGACACTTCCCAAATGCCTCCAGCTTTTTGTGCAGAGCTGTGCA
Source organism: Tringa tobata (assembly GCA_033628505.1). Taxonomy (NCBI): domain Eukaryota; kingdom Metazoa; phylum Chordata; class Aves; order Charadriiformes; family Scolopacidae; genus Tringa; species Tringa tobata. Next base: position 4,470,379 of record JAHREE010000130.1, on the reverse strand, counting down.
AGTCTGGGATATGCCCTGCGGCTGTGCCTGAGAGCTCAGGACATATGGCAGCCTGGTCACAGCCCCTGTGCTGTCATGGATATCAGAGGGACTAAATTAATAGAAAACATCATCGATACACTTCCTGGAGAACATTTATAGGAGGGAAACCTGCCTGAGAATATATGGACAGACAGCAGCTCTCCACAGGAGAGCCCCAAGAGCCTTAATGGGATCTCAGTGTCCCCTCCTGTTGCTGCAGGCAGGGCCCAGGCGTGTTATTCACATTACCCAGGGGAAGCTGCACATCAGATTAGGAACACAAACTCACAGTAAAGCCTTGGACTGTAAAAACTCACAGTAAAGCCTTGCTGTGTCCTTGGACACATTAAAGGCAATGTATTTTCCACAGCTATCAGGGGAGTTACACTGCTCATATAGAAAACATCTTCATAAAAGCAGTGATCCCAAATGCATGCTGTGAGTATGGTCTCACTGGAAGATCCCAGCCCATTCCTTTCATTAGGGCTGGAGGAAAAGAAAAGATCATATTTGATCTGCAGCGGGAAGGGAAACAGAGCATGAATGCACTCATTCAGCTGGTGCCCTTACAATTGACAGGGGCTCCAGCTTAACTTTAGTACACCAAGAGTGGGAAGCTTTCTAAAGCCCCAGCCAAAGGGAATAACAGGATGGGTTTGGGCTGGAGAGAGAGCAGATCTTCCCCCAACAACAGCCTAACAGTACCACCTGGTGGAGAAAGCCAAATTTGCTCTGGCTGCTTCAGAGGGGGGCTGCAGAGGGATGCAAAAAAATACAACGAAAGAAGATAAAGATGTGGCAGGGCTATTCAGGCTTGTTTTCCCATAGCAACTAAATTTCCCACCCCTTTTATCCTCAGTGAGGATAAAAACCTCACTGAGACTGAGCTGTTTAGTTCAAGGTGGCCAGCAAAGAGGCCATCGGTGTGGGGCATCCAGCAACTGCCTCCTGAGCTAAGCTCCCAAAATAAAACAAGCAGCAGCAAAGACTTGTCAGGAGGCAACCAAGCAGCTAACAACAAACAAGTGTGTCTCAGTGATAACCATTAAATATATTTCATAGCTGTGTGCTTATAAAAAAAAAAATAAATAAAAATCTAGCTCCCTGAAATTTGTATTGGCAAAGGAATTATTTGAAGAAGCCCTGGATGAGAAAGGAAATATTTAGTGCTCCAGTTCTGTAGCTTCATAAATTCCTACATCTGCACGCATCTCTGTATCTAACAGTTTGGAAGTGTTTAATTAGCGATCTTTCCAGAATCTGCAGACAAAACATTCATTTTTGACAATGTGAGGGTTTCATTACACTTAAGCAGCCTCATTATGCAGTTCCATCCTGGTGTTGAATCAATTAAGCATGGCGGCAATAACACAAAGTGGAACTAAAACTAATGTTCTAGTGGGAGTTAAATCACCAGGATTACTCAGAGTGAAATGTTGCTTAAGGAGACCCAAGAAAGTTTATTTACACTCACGAGCATCACTGTGCTGCACCATGCAACCTGGAGATCTTGACCTCCTGCTGCACCACTCCAAGAAGTAGCAAATTAAATCCCTAAATCATATGAGGTGTTTGCACTCTCATAGCTAATTCAAAGCTCTGGGTAACTTTATTTTTATATATATAGCTATGTTATATAAATATATTTTATTTTTGTAAGTGTGGAATAGAAAATTCTATCAAAATTAAAGCTCTAAAGGAAAGTTTCATTCAAAACCAGCAATATCTTAACAGAGACAGGGAAAATAACTTCCACTATTTATAAAATTGTGCAGTGAAAAATTGTCAGCAAAACTCTTGGCTACTGTAAACCAGACACTGTTGACTTCTACTCAACTACAACAACTTACAGACTCCTCTACAATTTGCCTTGGCCACTAATTAGTTTATTAAAGACTCCCTGCCAGTTGTGAACTCCTGAGATGATGGAAGCGGGAGTGTTGGGGTTTTTTAACATGTAATTAATTTTTCCATTTGTTATTTTCTCCCCTCTTTGCTCTTGGCTCAGCTTAAACTGCTCCATCTTGGAATCAAGCTGAGCTCAGCTCAAGCACGGTGCTGCAGCTACGTAGTGTTCAGCCCAGGGATTTCTCACCAGATGTTAATGGTATTTATTTATTAAGATATTAAGAGAAGTTATTTTGAACAGGACTGCTCTGAATTTCAGCCAAAATTCAGCCAGGTTTTGAACCGCTCAGGCTGTTCAGGTCTGCAGGAAAACCAAGATTGGGGCATTTTAAGCAGAAAACTGCTTTCATTTGGAAATGCTGTGGGGAGGTAAGTTTTGGGCATGGGTTACCTGCTTTCATTCTTTGCAAAGAGCAAATCATATTTTGCTTTTGAGTCCTTGCCACAGAGATCTCATACCTTATGGGGGAAAGAAGGCATGAAGCACCAAATTACATCCTCAAGCAATTCCTGTGATGTTGTGCTGAAGTGAAAATACTCTGCTTTTCCACAACTGCTGGCTCAAGACTGGCAACTTCTACACAGAGCTGTGCATTTTGTGAAAACTACAAGTCAAAAGCTTAGTCCTCCCCCTAGAAAGACAATTTCATCAAAATATTTCCTTAGATTCACTTATTTTATTAACATGGCTCCAGACGCCATGTAAATACCGTTTGCCTGGAAACAGACCAGCTTCCCGTAGGAAAGTGGGCAGTCATGATCCAGCATCTCCCCAACCAGCCCATGAAGACGGGAATGAAATTAATCCCTGGTTGACTTCCCAAAAGTTGCACAATTAGAAAGAACAGCTACTCCGACTCCTGAGCCAAAAAATGCTCAAACTAGGGAGCAGCAAACTACACTTCACCTTCACAGGCAAGTGGGAGCTTGGCCATCGAGAGAGGGGGGACTCCAAGTATTGGGATGGGGTGGAGGGCTAAACCAGAGGATGGAGGACAGCAGCTCTGCAGCATCCTGCCGGGGCAGGCTGCAAGGAGCCAAGGAGTTGGGTAAAAAAACAGCCTGGCTTCTCTCACAGCGTCACACAGGCGATACAGCCCTGCAGAGTGTTTCCATTGTAATGAATTGGCATTTTATGATGGAAAAAAAAAAAAAAAAAAGTGCTCTGCCTAGAAGCAGTTTTGTAGAGAGTGCTGCCAGCACCCACTGGAGTCAGGGTGGTTTTGAGAAGTCGCTCGCTTTCTCAGGTGTCCAAAATTAAATTCTGGAGCCTGGCCTTAGGCTCCCCCTTTCTCACTCATCTTGGCTTCTCTTCTGCTTTTCATCAGATGAGTCAGCAGCAAATCTTATGGCCCCCAGGACACCATCTGTTGGGTCAGGGTTGCTCCACATCAGGCATCCTGAGTATGCTTCTTTCCTGGATTTGGGCAGATGCAAGGCTCAGAGATCCTCCTCCTTGATATCCTGTCACCAGGAGGCTCTTTTTTATTCCCTGTCCTTTTTGTTGTTGTTCAGGCCCCAGGAAAAGAAGTCTTTTCATTTCCCACACCCCTCTTACTTCATGGGGACATTCACAACCTGAGGCATCTGGAAGGAAGTTGGAAAGGCAGAGGCTGGCTACTCTAGGCCATGGAAGGAGAACTGGAAAAAAAATTGTATTTGGCCCTGATACTGTTGCTTCTGGACTTTCAGTGATGCAAAGTGCTCTGGCGATGCCCTCTCCTAGAGGACAACCTACACAGTGGGTGGAAACGGCTGGCAGGGAGCCAGGGTGCAGGGCCCAGCATGAGCTGGGCAGTGAGCAGCAGAGCCATTCCAGCTGGCAGCTCTTCCCTGGTGCTTCTCCCACCCAGCTCATTGTGCCTCCAAAAGCCTCTGAGAAAGTGCAGACCCGTCTACAAGCCTCCCTGAGCTCCCCCAACCCCTGCAGCAAGCTGCACAACTCCTGTCCCACAGCTCAAGCTAGAAGTTCATGGACCTCCCTAACTGCTTGTCTCTATAGAAGTTTGTCAAGAAAACAATCACTCTCCAGATGTAGCATCCCTTGACCTTCTCAGAGCAGCAGGGAAGCTCCAGTTTCTTTCTCACAGGCATATCTACAACTTCTTCTTCCACTGCCTTCCAGTCCCATCTCTCACTCTCCAGCCAGCTTTTTTTTCCTGTGCCATAGGCTCCAGAGAAGACTTTGCCACCCATTGCACCCTTGCTCTGCTGCCAGGGTCTCAGAAGGACAGGGGGCACTTGTGTGGTTAGTGAAAGAGGATCTGCAAAGTCTGTGCTACTGCTAAACCCCATGTGGATATGACACAACCTGCTCTTAGCACCTGGGGTTGGCATTTCCAGCTCATGTCCATGGCTTTCCCCACCCTCTAGCATCCCATAACTGTACCTGTCTACCAGAACCCAACCACAGGCTACTGAATACTCTAATCACTACTGAGTTTTGCAGAAGGGTCATCCCTATTCCATGCTGGCAGATCTGCTGAGCTTAGGGCACATGGCAGCATTCAGGTCAAAGCAACTGAGAGCTGGTCAAGAAAAGTGATTTGCAGGCCTCCTGGAAGAGTCTCAGGGAACACCCATGCGTTTATACCGCTAAGGGAAGAACAGGAGACAAGTCATCACACACAAGAAGGATTTTGACCTGCACTGCTGATTTTCAGAATGCGACTGATTAGGGTTTCAACTTCCAAAAAATCAAAAGCACTGACTAGTATCCAGCAACAGACACAATTTTCACTCCAGGCAGCTGAGGAGTGTGACCCTGACCTATCAGTCATACATAAGAGCAGACAACCCTAAAACTTCTCCGTCTCGCAGCAACCAGGCAAAGCTTTAACTCAGCCCCAAAGCTTTCCACCATCTGCCTTGTTCCTCATACTCCCACTTTCATTATTCCTACAGACCAGACCTCTCAGGCCTTCAACCTACAAACTAAGAGACCACACTCAACCTTGTTTGGCTCTAAATAACCTCAGTTTGAGTGCTATGACCCCTGGACCCACCCCCTCCACCTGGGCAAACAAGTCGCATCTGGCTCAGGTGAAGATAAATCAAACCCTTCTTACTGGGTTGTAAGAACAATCTAGCATTAACACCCAAAAGAAGGCTTGCTTTCAGAAATCATAGTCCAAACAAGTGATATCTGCTTCATCTCAGTGATGAAAATGTGAGAATAGAAATAAAACACACTTATTTCACGTTATGGTTGTTCCTGAAGCCCCTTTTTCATCAACATGTACCAAGGACCCTGAGGACTAAAACTGGAAATCTGTGTAACAAAATGCATGAACCACTTGTGATTAAGATAAGGGAAAACTTAGAGTCAAGGGGCAGTAGGATACTTACTGGGCCCATGGGGAACCTTTGTAGATCATTTTTTATGGATAATATACATATCTTGCCTTCCTGACTCATTCTTACAATGTTATTTCATGGAGCCAATGTAATAATTTTCTGCCTTCAAGATCCTCTTTGCTACCAAGAAGACCTGTTGGTTGACACAAATTAACTACTGAAGGCTCTCAGAAGTTACTGCAAAGTGGCAGTGATGGAGACTAGCCAGCCAGAGCAGGGCACAAGAGAGGGATGGGAAAGGAGTGAGAAATGAAGGAGAGAGGTGTGGAGAATCTACAGGAAGGACTAGCTGTCTTGGGAGTGATAGAGGGAGAGATAAATGTGCCTTAGGCTGTGATGAAGGTAGTAGAAAATTACACATGGATGTGCCCAAAGCTCTGCTGCTCCACTCTGCCCTCAGGAGCATCCCAGATGGCTTTGTGAAAAAGAAAACTTTGTCCCTTGTTGCTGTGAGATGTTATATGTAGAGGTCCTGAGGGAGATAAATGCCCAAAAGAGATCCAAATTCACACATAAAAAAATCAAAGCAGGGATTCTGAAGCCAGTATGAGAAAGTGTGGGGGCAGTATCCAGAAAGAGGAAGATGCATGCATGGCTTTAAGCCACAGTGTGTCTTGAGGACCTGCCCTTGCCAGCCAGGGCCACCAGCCAGAGTAGATGAAAACCTGACCAGAGCATTAGATGGCAGGAGAACTGGGACTCCCCTTCCTCCTGTGCAGCCCAGTCCTGGATCAGCTGAATACGCAGTGGAAGAAACTGTGAGCTCCAAGCATGCATTGGCTTACACACGAAGGAGGGACAGATCATCAAATAACTTGAGATGAGGCAGCTCTGTGAAGTCCAAATTCTACTACCAGAGCCACATACACCCTCTCCCTTCATACAGAGAAATCTGTGAATATTAATGTCATAAACTGAATCTACCAAATGCAGTTTTCCCTTCCTACCAGCAATTGTCTATCCCGATGCTGATGCCCAGAATGGTTCCCTGGCACTGAAGCCCACCAGCATGCAACCGCCTATGTTCATACTGCTGTCCTTCAGAGCAGAGTGGCCACATCCAAGATGCCGTGGTGATCAGCCCTGAGCCCCCGCCAACTCCCAAGCATTTGCTGGCCAGGGACTGACAATTTAACAGCACAATTGAGTTGCAGTGCCTGAGGACATTCCTTGGCTCTGCTCAACTCACTGGTGTAGCTGTAGTTCCTCAGACCACTCCCTTCCTGCCTTTCATAGCCAACGTCTCTTTGATGTATTTCCAACGTAGGTTAGGTTATAAAAATGCTACAAAAGAGAGACCCTCGCATGATCACTGCTCAGGGAGGGCTTCCCATACCCACCTCTTGCATGAATACTCATGATTATGTAAATAAATGATTTGCTTTTATCTTTACTGCAAAAGATCACATGGCAACTCACTCAGAAGTGGCCAGATTCATTTTAGATTACTTCTAGCTGCAATACCAGGAAAAGATGAGTCTGCCCCATGCGCTTATACCACCCTGGCTACTCTTTTCCACCAGAAGCTGGACATCTGCACAACCAGCTGTGCACCAAGAACTGCGTCAGGCGTGCAGCAAAGATGCCTTTTGTGGAAGTGAAGGGGCTGGATATGGCTCAGGGCGACTGCACAAAGTACTGTTGACACAACTTATGCACAGCAGGAGATTGAGAAGCCAGAGTAGGAGGCGAGGGCACAGCAAGCCAATACTGCTAACCAAAAGACAACGTTGCACGCAATCGCAAACCCAGTCGGTGACTTCTATGGTACTTGCAAGTTCACTCTTTTAAGCTAGCATGACAATCCTAGTCGTGCAGCAAACTGCCATGCAGACACACTCTGCATGGAGAACCCTGTGACAAAAGAAAAAAAAAAAAAAAAAAAAAGAAAAAAATGCATTCTCATGTGACCTAAGAGCGCTGTGGGAACAAACGTCAGCAGTGCCCAATATAGGTGTCAGTGCAAATTTTCCTCCTAAACAAGCAATCTTTTGCTATTTAAAAAAATCCTCTTGTTCTCAAGAACATTCCATCCCTGAATTCTCTACACAAAGCTTGGATCGGATGTCTACTATTCATATATTTTTCCCCACTTGGTTTCAATATTAGCTGAGGAGCATTATCGGCAGGAGTTAGAGCCGGAAATAGGAAATGAGATGGAAATTGTTAACAAGAGGGGAAAATAGTTCAAGGAGGCTGGTCCTTCTAAGAACTGCTACTTTTTACAGCCTAGGATTATGTGACACTCAGGCCACAATGAATTTAACAAAAGGAAAATTCAAGACATTTCTTGATTTTGATCATGTTGGGCAGTTATTTTGTTATTTGCTGTGGTTTATTGTGCTTTAAAGATCCAGTGAGATCCAGTGGCTTTGGTTCCAAGAGAACCATGCTAATTTTGTCTTTCTTGATTTTGGTATGAGTAGTTTTGGGATCCCTGCAATTTGCTTCAATTTGCAGGCTAAGCTGAAATTCAGCAACAAATAGTTTGTCTGTCTTCAGAATAAAAACATTAAAACAGAATAAAAATATGAGAGTGGTAGAGCACTGGAACAGGCTGCCCAGAGAGGTGGTGGAGTCTCCTTCTTTGGAAACATTCAAAACCCACCTGGACAAGTTCCTGTGCAACCTGCTCTAGGCAGACCCGCTCTGGCAGGGGGGGGTTGGACTAGATGATCTCCAGAGGTCCCTTCCAACCCCATACGCTTCTATGATTCTCAATCATGCAAGGACTATGTTTTCCAGCTCAAAATAAAATAAATCTCCAAACTTCCCAGAGAAATGCAACATTTTCACCTAAAAATAAATCCTATTCTTTCCTCGGAGTTTTATTTTGACTTGTTGCCATTTATCCTACCTTCTCAAGTGCTCCTGAGCTACATACACACTCAAGTAGGATTTCTCCATTCTTTAATCTTGAGCAAATTATACACGAAGACTTCACATGGGGTTTCCTGTAAACAATCTCACATATCCATCCACTCTGCAAATTCTGGGATATGGCTGTGAACCGTAGTACGCATGTTTTGGTATGTGGCATCCATATTTTGGCTCCTACTTTAGGGCACATCTCTTCACATGCTGGTGTATCTTCCATTACAGCAAAGCATTTCAAACCAAGAGAGACAGTTTCTGAACACAGGTGACCCTCGTTTTGTCCAGAAAGATGCAGCTTGAAGATTTTGGTCTTCAGTAGCAGCAGGCATCAGGACAGCATCTGAGCGTGGGTGTAGACTCCAGAGTGACTGAGTGTGTTTGTACTGATTTTTCTGCTCTCCATACCACTGTTGCATGGATGGGATTTGAGACATTTTCCAAAGGACTACTTGCATTCCCAATGTATATAAATGATATGCATTGTGGGAAATGAAACAAACACAAGCAAGGGATGGAGAAGCCTTTCTCTTGCACTCACAGAAACAAAACCAGACATGAGGTTTCCAGCTGGCATGATGACAATCCTTTATGTCTGAAAGGTTCTTTGCAGCCTCGCTGATCTTGGTCTCTTTAAGCCATACAGTCCCCAGAGAGTGTTTTGACCCCAGCTTTCTGTTGAATGGGTAGGGCACTGGCTTGAGCTGGATCCAGACTCCCTAAAATTGTGTATTTAAAAGGAATACTGGACTCTGAAATGGGCTGGGTTAGCACCTCAGGGGAATAGAGGATGCACACCTATTTTATTAACCTGCCTAAAGAATTAGTAGCTGAAATCCTGCGTGGGGTACTGCCAGTAACCTCAGATGGTCTGGGACTGGCAGGTTGAAGCATTCCTGTGGGCTGCTCTGCACAGCTTTTTCCTGGGGTGTCTAATAGCACCTTTGTTTATACTCTCTCTCCCTCCACTCATGTATTTTCTGCCACAGCTGGCATAGGCACCTCCCAAAAAACAACAAAGTTAAAAACCCTTGGTCCATTCACATTTCATCATTTGTCAGCTGCTGTACGGGATGGCCAGAGAATACTTAGAAACTTGTATTAATTTAGCTTTCCCACACTATTGTTGCTGCCCTGCTTCTCCTATCTAATTAGAAACTCATTTCCTGAGGGATACACATCTCCCAGAGGGGAAACAATAAGAAACATTCGGTAATCGCTAGCCTGTGCTATAAGTTTATTTTAAGGCTATAATTGCTGGGAGTTCCAAGAGATTTGGGGGATATTTATTGTTACAGCAGAGCGAGTCAAAGAACTGGCACTAGGACACAAAGACTTTCATCTCAGGGTCACCAATTCAAATCCAGCACAGGTCAACTGTGGCTATAAATTGTCTTAATCTGATGAGCCCTCAGGGGTGAATGTGATATTAGTTTGGTGGCCTTCATTTATTGCCTAGCAGGCAGATGCCAGGCTCCCAGACCTGGTGCCTCTGGGTGACCACACCTGCGGTCTCAGCAAGGCCAGTCACCACATGGGACGGCAGGAAAGGTCTTGTGCAAATTATTAATATTCATAAAACCAGCTGCATGCATGCACTCCTGGAAGAGGGGGCTTAAAGCTTAGTCAGCCAGACACATCCAAGTCTCTTTTCTCCTCCATACCCCATTCCTCCCATTTTTCTCCTTTGACTTTCAACGGAATGAATAGAGTTCTAGTGTTGCCATGCAAATTTTAGCTTGATCAGCCAATCTGAGCACACTTCACACAGCCAAATGAAAACAAACGCTATTACTGAGTATAAATTCTTCATTGGCTTCACCAGTTGAAGGTGGGTCTGCCCTTAGCATGGGTCTTGTGATACATCAAGGGGTTTGGATCTGAGACTTGGTCCAGGCTTATATTGAAATCTCCTATTAGCCAACCAGCCTGTCAGTCATTCGAGGTGACAGATCCCATGAGCTGCTGGCTATAGAGTCTTTATATCTCTTTGAAGGCTATAGACACCATATATCTTTCTCACACTCAGCTCCCATACTCCCTGGCTTTCCACACTTTCCATTGCAGCTTTGCACCTTGGACTTTGTCTCTTGCAATAGTTACTTCTGAGTCATCAAAGATGTTTTCATGCAGACATAGCATGAGAAAGCAGTGGTGTCTGGCCAGCCAACACGATATCTGAGACTGCAGCAGGGCTGGCCCAGCTCCAGCACGTATGTCAGGGAGGGCTGGAGTCTAGGAGCCAGTTTCTGACCTTAAATACATGAGCTTGACTCCTGCATATCTCTACCAAATTCAGTGGCATGATTGCACAGGGAGTTCACGCACAATCAAGACCAGCACCTGGCTCCCAAGTTGCAAACACCATTATTGTAAAATGTGGCTCAAAAGCAAGTGGTTATGTGGGTTCTGCCATCTGTCAGGCTGAGCATACACACCTGTCATGGCAGGAGCATATTTCCCATTTATGAATTGAAGGCTTCTTCTCAGACCCAGTGACAGCTCTTGGTTTGGCCAGGCTCAACATGGTTTCTTGGGAATGCCTGAGGGCAGAGCTGAGCTTTGAAGTATTTAAACCTAAAAGATCCAAGTTTTATGAACCAGAAGAACATAAGGTGCACTCAGTCTTGACACCTTGTGCACAATTTGCTTATTTTCCCAAACAAGCCCTGCCTAAACCTTCCAAAAGCTCAGCAAGAGATTTGTAAATGTGGACAATTTGACAATTCTATTTTTGATGAGCAGAGCTGAATTACACAGCTTTTCTCACTCTATTATTTAATTGGCTGAGACATTTGAAATTAGACCTAATTACTATTCTCACTCCATTAATATCCAGTGACAGCTGATTTCTGTTCTGTGAGAAGCATTGGAACTTTTGCTAAATTATTCAACTACAACCTCATTTTGAAGGATCCTAGGAAGTCATATTAACAACAGCCCTAGCTAGTTTATGCTAAAGCGCCTTATGTGCACAACCTGCTTTTCACCTGGGTCAATTGGCTGTAGTTAAGCCTCCTTGGATCACACATTACTTTACTTTGCAGAGAGCTTATTCTTGTTGGGTTGCTGTGGACAGGCTCCCGCTGCTCTCGCCGCTGGCAAGTGCTTGACTGCTACCCCACACTGCTTGGCTTGGCACCAGCTTTTGCATTTGGGTGTTCGTCTTTGCCCTAGGTTATTCTGGCAGGATCTCTCCTCCCCATTTAAATTCTTGCGGGCAAGGAGAACTTCACCATGTTGAGCTCAAGTAGCAATGAGGCCATGTAAGCTTTCCAGTTGCCCTGTCCCTCTATGTTTGCACGTTCATCCCTTCAGAGCACTGCGCTCTCTTGCCCTGTTTCTTTGCTATAGAGGCGCACATTTGTAGAAAGAGATTTGGAAAGCTGCTTAACATCTCAAAAGAAACCTCAGAGTACAAGGAAAATATGGGAACAGCATTCACAAGCTGAAAAAATACAATCTTTCCATCGTACTTGGCCTTAAGATGAGGGTTGGGAAAAGAAGCAGTTGTGCACTGATTGTCCTTAGCATCTTTGACACCTTGGCTAGAACAAACAGGAGAGCTACCACCTGCAAAGAGGGTGACCTCGGTCTCTGGGTGAATCTGGGAGGACAAGCAATAGGAAAACCATGGCCGTTCCAAGAAACGGCCTTAAGGACAGCATTTCCTGGAGGAAGTTCAAGGAAGAGATAATTTTGCAAATGTACAATTAAGACAATTCAGAGACAAAACATAGCCGTGAAGGTCATGTTGCTAGGCAGACTATTTTCTGCTGTTCTAGTCTCCTGGAAAATACAGAGAACACTCTTTGATAACACTAACATTTTTGGTCATAGTAGTTTGAGGATCTTTCCAGCATTCACCTCCAGTGGAAATGAAAAAGGAGAACTATTTGGCTCATTGTTTCAATTACATGATTATACTACGTGGTTACAATGGCTGTGTTCCATGGTCAGATTCACAAGAACCTTATTTATAACTTTGTTGGGTTTTTTTTAAAGATTCAGTGCATTTTATCTCATTTATTACTCTAATATGTGAATTTTGTGCAACTCATGGAAAAATACTGAAGTGCTGTCTAACACTTCTAAAATTTTGCATCTTCCCAGGGTATTGTCTTCTAGGAAATCAGAAATCCATATTTTTTTGTTTCAGCACATTTCAAAGCAGAGGCACAATGCACTCCTGACCTTCCTGTCACCACGTGGGGCATTTTTTCATTTGTCCACAATATGTCTGCTCCAAGCCATACACCAGCATCTCCCTTTGCACTACATAGCCTTCTCCATGAAGCTGTTATCTCAAAATAAAACAGATGGGGAACAGCCATGACTAACACAGGGAACCCCTTCTAATCTCCCTGTCTTCCAGAAACACATGAGAGCAGCATCCTCCTCTAAGCTTTCTGTGTAAGGACACATAGAAAACAATGAAAATCTAATCCTCCTCCAGAATGCCAAGAAAAATCACATCTCCGTCCATGTTAATAAGTGATCTGAGAGCAGCCATTCCCTGGCTTATTTTGGCCAGAAGGTGTGCAATCTGCAACCACAGCCCTTTTCAGATTGTTATCACATCAATATCGAGTCATCTTTGCGCCACAGAGATACATCGTTCCTGCTGAAATGGCCATTGCCCAGGCTGGTGGCACATTCCCATGAAATAACTTCTCCTAGCTTCTCTGAGAAATCCCAGTGAAGGGGAACTGCCAACAACACCCATATGCCGTTGGGCATATTCCTGTTCTGGAAGAGGCACAGAGCTCAAGTCTGGAAAATGCCTCCATGGTTTCCTGAACCTGTACTACATCTCCCATGCTTCAACACAATCTCATCTCCAGGACTGGATGACTAAAGAAAGTCCAAGTGGTTTCCTGACCTCCCTATTTTTGCAGAGACAAAACCATAACTTTGCTGGCTGCAATCCATCCCCATGAGTCACAGAGTAGCCATAAACAGCCTTCCACTGTGAAAAACAGTGCCTGATAAATCATCTGCAAAAAATAACTGTCTTATTTATTTCTCCTTACCTGACTTCTCCATTAGTCGCTGCGCAGAGCCACCACAGAAGAAGCTGCAGGAAATATAAGCTGTAGGACTTTAACTCCTCCACCTGTGCAGCAGGCAACGTGTGGGTGATCACACCACTCAGCATGATTCCTGGTAGCACCATCTGAATTAATGAACTCTAGCAGAAGTATCAGCAAGTGCTTGTTTATCCTCTTTTAGTCCCCCAGTCCTTAGTTTGCAGGAGACATCACAGCAGATGGGACTTTGTGCTGCTTGCTCAGGGCTGTCCCTTAGTGCACAGAGTGGTTTGTGTGTGCACCCTGAGGAACAGGTTCCTAGTCACAGGTAAATTGCCCATCATTTTGAATCTTTGCCTGAAGTATGGATATACTTGTGACAGAAACATTGAATTTGATACAGGTATCACCTGTGCTGGGGAGAGGTCAAATTAGTTGGGTATTAGATTCCATTTTGCCTTTAAAATCTGTAAAAGAAATGCCTGCACTTCATTTCAGCCTACCTATTGCACTGCCAGCAGCATCCCAACCAGTGGGCACTGGTACACAGGACTGGGGGGACCTCCTGTGTCACTGACACTTGCAATTCCAAGCAAAAACATCATCAAATTCCTTCTATAAATCAACCACACTCCATCTTCTACCACCACCTGTTTGTTTCCCTCCTGATAAGGAGGGAGCTCGTTACCTCAATTGCTAACAGCCTTCCCCAATTTCTAACCTAGATTTAGTCATACCTACTTCATGCCCATCTGGGTCTTTTTGCCAACATTGTCCTTAGGCTGAAATAGCTCTTTTTCTCTCCCACGTATATTTATAGACAGATGTCACACCCTCCCTTGAGCTTTTGTTTTGCTAAACTAAACAAGCCAAATTCAGCATTCCTATTTCATGTGACAGGTTCTCCATAATTCTAATCCTATCCATGCTTGTCCCAGCCCCAGAACACCTTCCCGGTTCCAGGAGGTCTGGTCTACTCCAGATGTCCCACCTAGATGTCCAGATCATTGCAGATCATATACATAGTGCCTGGCTGATGGAAAAACACACAGAAATGATGCAGCAGCTGGGTTTTGACCCAGATACACATACCAGTAGCTCCCAAATGCTACCATCACACACAAACTGTGCAACACCTGTGGTGGGGCAGACCTTCTGTGCTGTGTGGGTAGCACAGCCTAGAGCCAGTATGTGAAGCAATAAGCCCGAGGGATGATGCGTGGTGGGTGCCAGCTGAGCACTTAGTACTGCAGCGGTTTCTTCACCAGTTAGGAGAGTTTCTTCATGCATGTCCTGGGTTTTGTTACTGTCATGAGCCCATCCTATAAACATATTTTGTACAATGACTAAAACAAAATACAGAGCAGCAGCACAGTGAGTTGTGTTAAATAAGGGGCAGCTCATGAAAGAAGAAATAGTTTGCGGGTCTTGAGGAAAGGCAGGCACATCTGGACACAACCAGTGATGGGGTGGAGAGCTGGGAAGGGGAGGGAAAAGAAGAAGCAATGCCATTGTGTCATTTGAGTAAAGATTGCCCCACTGCACTAGGTCATTTGAACTTCTCCTCTCTCCCGGTAAGCCTCTCCCTGCACAGAAGCATAAAAGTTGCACAGGGAGCCTTAATAAATTACAGCTCCTAATTAAGCGCCTGATTAGGCACCTAAACTTACTGCTTGCTTTGAGAACTTAGATTTTCTTTGGATGTGTATTTTTCCCTGTACTTGACCATTTTAAAGGTTATATTTCAAGTAAGCCTAGTCTTGATCATTCTTTTTAGCAGCATTTTACCATTGAGATGTACATCTCTGACAACAAGCTGCCTGCCCAGAAACAGCGAGGTTATTATAATCACCCTGTCACCACGAAGAATCAGCTTTTGTGTCAGCTCTGAGAGGCAAGGGATAGCAGGATGATGCTGAGCTTTCCTGCAAGTATGAATTTATTTTGATTTTGCTGATGGATGGATGTTTGGGCAGCTGATTCACCTGGGCTGGGATTTTCCTATTCAACTTACTTGGGGAAGGCTACAATAACTTCTCAGAAAACTTAGGACTAGTAACTCAAATAAGGCCATGGAAAATTACTCCGAAGTGACCTGATGTCCCAAGATATTGTGTTTCATTGTTTATTTGTTTATTTACTGGGAGGAAAACATAGCAGTAATTTCTGCTATGCAAAATGTTAAATGTTTCAAAAATTCTTGGCCTGTGTAGGACTTTTCCTACTTAGCGATAACCACCAGTGACTTAATTCAGATTTGACTGGACTAAGCTGCATGTCTCCAGTGTACTATATATGTCCCAAAACTTCAACAGTGCATGCTGTATGGCTGAGAAAATAGAAATCACTAATTTTGAGCCCGTGAATGGCTAGGAAGTTTCACCTTCTGAATGAAGATACCTGAGGAAAGACTGGTGCTCTGTACACCTCTAAGTAGTGTTGTGTTAGGTCCAGTGATGGCCTGATCTGAGGAGCTCTTGGTCAGCAAAGAATTGCCATCACCACAATCAACCACCTGCTTGGCAGCAACTCCAGACACACCACTGTCAGAGCAGGAGGGCTGGAGAAGGCCATAACAGAGGACAAGTTTTTAAGGCTCCAGCATTTTCAGCAACCTGTTTCCCATGTTTCTAGCTTTTCTACCCAAATTGTCCTCTGTTCCCATTTATCTTTAAAATGTCAGAAAGTGACTGTCTGCTGGTGGGTGCACTCATAAAAGTACCATGGGAGAAGGTCAGATAGACAAGTCCTCCAGGTCCAACAACTTCAAAAGAAGTCAACAAAGGCACTTGGTGAAACGTGTCCTGTGTTTAGAAGTCCCTAGTTTTTGAGCTGTCATTGAAATCCCAGTAAATAAAGGTTCTGAACCACTTGGCATAGAATGTTCCATTAACATCTGAATTATGATATCTCTTCTGGGAGAGAGAGAAGAGAAAGTTGAGACTGAACATAAGAACTGAAATATAAGGAAATGGTTATGTTGTGGTTCAGACAAAGGATATTTAAGCTATTTAATCAGAAACTTTTAAAATGCATTTGAATGACAGTGGTAAAATTCCTGTCCAACAATTTACAATTAGCCACCTTCTTAGCCTCCCTCTTGACATTTACAAGAGTTGACTAGATTTTTAGTAGTCTATTTTTTTAGTCCAGCACTGAAGCTGTCTTGTCCCAGTTAGTCCAATTGATAGTTCAAGTATTCTATTGTTAGGTTAGTTCAGTATTTTATTAATGAAAAGGTTAGCTTCAGTGATATTTTCTTGGGTTTAGGTTAGTTTATTTAACAGTTCTAATAAAATATATAAAAATGAAATTGATACTGAACCCATCTCTCTGGAGCAACACTGCTCCAAAACCTTGGAGGGCCTAGAGCGGATGCCAGCCGGTCAGTTAAAAGGCAATTTCCACCACAATAAATCTGTGCTCTTACACACTGGGAAGCTGTTAACAGTGAGAGTGGGGAATTCTGCTTGAACAGTGTCTGGCAGCAGAAGACCACACAAGGTGCAAGACAGAGGAGAACTGGGGCATAAATTATCACTTCATTATGTTACTATTTAAATAGCCTCAGGGATGGAGGTTGCCACCCTTCCACCATGTGTTTTGCTGTCTTCCCTCTCCAGCGCATCCCTCCCCTGCCCAAGTCCTCCCCAGCCTGCTTGATGGACAGATACTCCACACACAAACATCACCATTCTCTCCATGGGGTGTCTGGTTTTCTTCATTCCTGGCATGTCCTGAGCATGGCAACAAAATAAAGTGAGGATTTTCTTCTTCTTAGGCATGTCATTAGAGTGGACCTTCACTGCACGGTAGGCACAGGAGCAGTACAGAAACCACCAGAAAGAGCACTTTGGAGCAGGCTATCATGGCATTGGTGTGGTAAAAGGTGGTCTTTAGCCCTTCAAAATTTGAGTGAAGAGCTGCTAATCCACCAGGCTTGGGGAAGAGTGGCTGGAAAACTGCCCAGCAGAAAAGGACCTGGGAGTGTTAGTGGACAGCTGGCTTAACATGAGCCAGCAGTGTGCCCAGGTGGCCAAGAAGGCCAACAGCATCCTGGCCTGTAACAGGAACAGCGTGGCCAGCAGGAGTAGGGCAGTGATGGTACCTCTGTACTCGGCACTGGTGAGGCCTCACCTTGAGTACTGTGTTCAGTTCTGGGCCCCTCACTATAGGAAGGATATTGAGCTGCTGGAGTATGTCCAGAGAAGAGCCACCAAGCCAGTGAGAGGTCTGGAGAACAAGTCCTATGAGGAGAGGCTGAGGGAACTGGGCATGTTTAGTTTGGAGAAGAGGAGGCTGAGGGGAGACCTCATTGCCCTCTACAACTACCTGAAAGGAGCTTGCAGAGAGGTGGGTGTTGGCCTCTTCTCCCAAGGGAATAATGACAGGACCAGAGGAAATGGTCTGAAGTTGCGTCAGGAGAGGTTCAGATTAGATATTAGGAAGAATTACTTTACTGAGTGAGTGGTCAGGCACTGGAACAGCCTGCCCAGGGAGGTGGTGGAGTCGCCATCCCTGGAGGTATTTAAGAAACGTGTAGACATGGCTCTTCAGGGCATGCTCTAGTGCCCAAGATTATTGGGGTGTGGTGGGGTGTTGTGTGTGGTGTTGTTGGTGTGGGGTTTGGTTGGTGGGTGCTTTTTTTGTGTGGTGTTGTTTTGTGTTTGGTTGTGGGTTTTTTGTTTTGTTTTTAGTTTTTTTTTTATGTGGTTGGACTCGATGATCTCAGAGGTCCCTTCCAACCACGGAGATTCTGTGGTTTTGTGATTCTGTGATATTTATCAGTAACTTACAATTTCTTAGAATGCCATGGCCACAGGAACATGGGCCCTTCCCCACACAGTCCATCATCAGACTCAAAGCAACACTGTTCTATCTATGTTTTGCTACTACTGCAGGAATAATAAAGGCAGGCAGATCTGGTTCCTAAAGTCCCCATAAAGACTAATTTTCTAGGATTCTTTGGAATAAACACATTTATAAAAGAGGAAATCAGAAATTTGTTTACAAGTTTTTGGGTACTCACATCTTGCTTTGTCATCACAAATGACTGTGTGCCAGAGGGCAGAGACTGGAGGCAAGGGGCACAGAAGGGAACCTGGACTTATGATTCCTCTGTTTGGAGACTGGGTAACGCTCTGCAAACTACAGCCTTATCAGTCTGTACACATATTTCAGGTAACACATTCTGCAATGAAGACCCACATAGCAATGGTGGGTTAACCAAGCATTGGTTAAGCTTGTGCCACAAGCATTTAACTTCTCTTTGGGATTGATATTTTTATTTCCCAAACTGTGTTCGCATGTAACAGCCCCTTTTCCCAGATAGTTACAAAATAGAAGCTTTGTCAGCTAAAAAGATCAGTTAAAAACCAAAATCACTCAGGTCTTCTACCTGTAGAAAATCATTTGAAATGAGGATACTCACATATCACATTGGCCGCTGACAGATGGGTTCACCAGGAAGGCAAAGTGAAAATACACCTCTCCTGAAAAGCTCCTGAAAAGCTCAAGTCCTTCCACCCAAGGACTCTCTCTGCCAACATGAGGAAGAGCAAATGGACACTTCACAACAAACACCAAAGGCCTTAATAGCCTGTGGTAAGATGAGAGAGGACTTTGATTGCCTACTTTCCTGCATAATTGTGCTCTGTGATACCCACGTGCTGGAGACCGCTGTGACCTCTTCCCTCCTGGCAGGCACCCGTGCACCTTCTCACCAGCACAAATTCCCACGAGTGCATCGATCCTGGGGCAGAAGTTATTTCTGTCACCCTCCACGAAGACCACAAAGAATTGCCAAGCAACAGACACTCAGAAATGGTAAAAGTGGAAGAGAACAACGCCTAGCATTTTATTAAAACTAACATTATCTATAATAAGCAAAGAGACTGACTGCAGGATGTGGATCCTTATCTGGCCATGAGTTCGCTCTGCTCTTGCAGCAGGACAGGCCGCCAGCAGAGAGGACAGGATGAATTGCCCCAAATCCCCAGAGCTGAGCTGGTATTTATGGACAATGCTAAAAATTATGGCACAAGGAAATCAACAAGCTGGAAAGCCATGCTGTCTGCAGCTCTGTAGGAAACAGTGGGGCGGAAAAGCCAAATGATGAGGAAAAATCTGGTAGAGATGATTTTTATTTTTTTTTCTTTTTTTAAAAATCAAGATTGTTAGGATGTTTTACGAACAATGAAACAGAAGAAAATGTAGAATGTGTTTTTTAAAATAGCACATGGCTGAGGAAGGTAGCTGCAGCTCCAGTGGAGTAGAAATTAGTGAATGATGGACATTGTCTCCAGTTTCTTGGTTCTATCACATCTTGCCCAATCCACATCCAGAGTAGCACAGATACCAGGGTCCTTATTCCCTTTACATGGCCAAATTTTCCTCCTGCCCTTGCTCATGGCAATAAATGCAACTAACAGGAGTGTTAGGTTTGTGTTTCTCTCTGTATGTGCCCAACCAGTTTTTGTTTCTCCTCTCTCCACCCCAGATGCAACAAAACACCTAAGCACCTGCTTAACTTTAAGCCCTGTGTTTCCATCCTGCTTGATTTAGACAAATTCAAGCACATGCTCATTGCTGGGCTGGATCTGACACTGTCACTAACAACGTTACACGGCCCCAGCCTTCAGGGCACCAAACACCCAGACCTAGACTCAGTTGTGAAGTTTTTTGGGTTGCATTCCTTTTCTGCTTCAATCATGGTAGATAGAGCACCAAAGCCAGCATAACAGTTTGTCATTCAAAGAAGAAACACAAATTATTTGTCCCCAAAAGTCATCGCATGGCCAAAAAACTCACGTGCAACTTCCACCAAGTTTCTGAACCTTGGCTTTTCCCCTGTGAATCACCGATATCTGCATATTCTCACCTCCGTGGACTTCTGTCAAGACCAATTCATTTAAGATTGGAAAATATTTGAATATCATTGGAACAGGAATGACATGTATGCTATAAACAGATTTGGCTGCACGTTCAAATAAAGATCCCTGTAAGGGGTAACCCTGGTTGCTGGCACCCCTTGAACATCACACGGGAAGGCTGTGCCTCTCCTGGTCAATTCAGGTTCGACCAGCAACACTCCCATGCATGGGAGGCATTTGTCCATGCAAGAAAATTGTTAGACTATCCCTGGTGTGAATTTGTCCCAACACACTAAGAAATAGCTCTAAGCCATTCCCAGGCTCAGTGTGGGGTTGTAGCACTCCAGAACCTGTTCCCAGTTGGTTTTTTGGATGCAGTCAACCTGGCTGAGTGGTGAGGATATTTACTAGGGTAGCTGAAGGACATCACCTACCAATTGGCCCCAATGCAATGAAATATCCCCAAGCACATTTCATCTCCTAGTATCAATATAGCTAGAGAGACCACCACAGCCCTGTGTATGTTCCCACATATAAAGAGGCAAACAAATCACTTCCAAAGAAAAAAATATTAAATTAAAATAATTAAAACAATTTAAAAGTTTCCACCGAAAAATTACAGTCACTTTCTACCGGTTTTAGTAAATGTTCTAAGATTTTTTATAACCTTCACACAGAAACTCATCCCATGAAGAGTGTAGTTTTGTTTTCTTCTCCTTTGCTGTACAGGTCTAGCTGCTGCTACAATGAAACCTGACTCTAGTTTTGTTTTTAATGATCTTACAGAGGCCCTTAGGGCAGGGCCTCTCTCATTTCTTACAAATAAAAATAATTAAATAAGATTCAAATATAGTCTTTGGGGGACATTTTCTTAAAAGCTTCCATAAAGTAGGGTTACAAGTCAATGTAGATCCAGGTCTTTGTAGTCATTTTTAATTATAACAGACTTCACACATGAAACTAAAACACTGGATGATTTCCAGATATTAGGCATATTTGTAAATTTTAATGAAAAATATTATTAGAGAGGTCCACCGATTGTGAAAATTTAGCATAAATTTGAAATCAAGCTCAGTTAAAACTCTCTGTGCTCAAACCTGGGACTTTGAAGTCATCTATTATGAATATGAACTAGGAAGTTCCAGTTTATGAGCAGGATTATCTGACTCAGAGCTTGGGTTCAAGAGGATCCACTGGGTCCCTCTTGGAGCCACTCCTAGGAATGGCTACTCTAATTCCCAGCATCTGTAGAGGACCTTGCTTTGGCTTCAGGATGTACCAGTTGCAGCAAACATCACCTACTTCCACGGTATCTTCCACCCTAAGGCATCCTGAAACAACTGCACCTCAAGTTCTTCACCCATCAGTGCAATGCCATCCTTTCCCTTTTGGAAGGCGCCATTGGTTTAACACCCTGCAACGCCATGCAAAACTTTAGAAAAGAAATTTCAGAAGACAGAGTTCAACTGAAACCTTACAAAAATGTCCCCTTTCCTTTGCAAATACAAACTGGAGGCAAAATTTTAGGGCATTAGTTTGATTTCCTGCTCCAGGGAAAGTTGCTATATAGAGAAAAGCCATTCCTGTTCATAACCCTGTATAACCCAGCTAAAATCAAATGTCAAGTGCCCATAAGCATCTGTCTCTCAGCCAGAGGTTGTTTTTCTTCATGGATGAATCAAACATACTGAGTAAATCATATGAATCACCAACGGAAACATCATCCTTACAGCATCATCTCACATTTATGAATAAGGAACTTGTTTTGCAGGTCCCTAGAGAAAAAATAAAGCAGTGGGAGCTCAGAGAGGGGCCCAGGACTTTTATAAGTGTTTTGTTTTAATAGATCTCAAACAGTAAGGTGTCTCCCTCCTCCCATCAAAAAAATTATTGTCAATTGCTTTACAAACCATCTCCCAATTTAGCAGTCCATTTATTAATAAGAAAATGCTTATGCTGCTGACATAGCTCAATAACCCAGTTATAAATTGTATAAATCTGTTGCAACGGTTACAAATGAGCAGTGTGATTTATGAGCAGGGCCACTGACTTCCACACCTGACATAAAACTGTAGGCAATCAGCCACATGTTTCATTTTAGTTTTATATTTGACATATAAATCAGGCAGTGAAAGGGACTCTCTCTCCACCCCCACTTCTCCCCTTTAAACAGATGAAGCAAATATTTTACAAGCAACACGTAACTCACTGTAGCAAGGACACAATACGAGGTATGGAAAATATTATGCCATGATTTCATTAGTTTCATGTGAACCAATGTGAGGTACAGTGACCTGCCCTGCAGAGCAGGCAGGAGAGCAGGCAGTTAAGAGAGGAATAACCACGCAGGTTGCCATGAAAAAACACTTGAGAAAACACGTTGTTTTCCTGCACTACATGCCCCATTTGTTTCCAGGTTTTGCAAACCTGTGGAAGGTTCTTCCCCAGAGTTTGGCCCTGCGTTTGGCAACAAGGTGGCCAACACAACCCCATACAGGTGATGCGGCCGTGAACAGAATGGAGCAGAAAAAGAAACTCAGCAGTCACTAACTGGCTTTCTGGTGGTTGCCTTTCATAGGTGTTAATAAAATAGCTCTCTGCCCAGCAAGCATGGCAGGATCCCTCCCCTCTTCAGATGCTACACCAGATGTGCCTTATAGCTCAGAGCTTCAAATTTGAGCCTCAGCTAGATGCTGAAGAACCACCTTTATTTTAAAAAAAGTGTCCTGGGAGCATGTTTCAGTCATTTTAGGGCATTCAGTGACAACGTGCAAGTTTCTCCTGCATTTGTGTGTGACACAGTTCCAAAGTGTGTCAAAACCAGAAAGACTTCCACATTCATCTGAATCTTCCAAATGTTGGCAAGATGAGACAGATCTTTGTGCAAAGTGCTACCTGAAATTAGACAGCATTAGGTTTCTGATTGCCTTAGAAACCCAAAGAAATGCTGCTCCAATTGTCTAGATGCAAATTCAAATATCTGATTTTCAGGAAGTGTAAAATCAGACACACAAATATGGGAAATTTTCTACAGGTAGTATGTGCAGAAGTGAGATGAAATGTAAAATAATATATATGTGAAATGTAAAATAATGTATAAAGGCCAAAGAAAAAATTATTTTAAACAAGTGGTATAAGTCTGCAGTAGCTTCACTCCATTGTACAAGTTAGCTTATCTCAGCTGGATCAAGTCCTGTTGAAGGTTTTTATATGTTCTCTTCCAAGTATGTGAATTTTTCCATAACAGAGGTGTTGGCCATTTCTGGAAAGCTCTTGCTATGAGTCAGGCATGTACTACTTTTCCATTTTCTCAGAAGAACTCTTTAAATACACTTGAGGCAATGGAAAGCCATCTGGAGGCAGAGGTTGAATGATGGGTTATGACTGCTTCATTCAGTGATGCAGAGCTCTGAAGACGGGGTACTAAATGGACTATTGAACATTACAGCCAGATTTTTGTCAGAATTAATCCACTATTTCTTTACTTTTAATCTTCGGTGATTTTATGTGATATATTTTACAAACACAGGCCTCTTGGAAACTTCAGTTTGCCTCTGATCAGCCATCCAGGTTACACCACCATCCAATTTCTTAGTGCAGGTGAGGCATTTGCATACCCTCAGATGGTAACTACATCTTCAACAATGCAAATATCTGCAATCCTGCTAGGACTCTTAATGTCTTGTCTACTTCAGGAAATAATGTATGCTGCAGCTTAATCAGACACCACCTGTAACCGACTTTCTCTAGTGTGTGTGTTCAAAGTGGAAAACAGATGATTCGTTTATCAATACAAGCTTCTTGGGCCATAGCTGGTCTCATTATTTATTAAAAACTACATTGCTGAAATACAGGAGAAAGCCAAACTTAAACCAGCTGCAAATTCCCCCTTTATGTTTTTCAGCTGCTCATGACCTTAGGTTTTCCTGCTCGCTGACAGGTAACGGAGCTGATTTTAGAATACACAGAAGGGCCACTAGATACTGGAAAGTTTACACCCCTGTTTGCCTTAATTAAACGTATTGAATGAGTCCTGAAAGAATGATAATTAAGATGTTCTCTGCATGCAAACTGACATTTACTTGGGGGTGATGGTACTGAACCGAACAGTAATGAAATAATTCAAGGTGAGTGTAAGATTGAGCTGCCAGCGTAGTGGTTGGGTGTTAAGCCATGTCTGGATCAGACAGCAGAGGAATCCAGCAGCCCACCAGTATCTGAAGCCCTTGCCATCACAAGGAATGCACTAGGATAAATACATCCACATGAGCCTGTAGCCCAACTTTGCTTATTTGGCAGCCATAAATTAGCATCAACCTTTTCAGCCATAAATTGCTCTCACTTTACCACTATGATTCTTTTAAGTTGTCCTTGCATTAGCTCCTTGTAGTAGTGGGACTGTGCATGAGGCTCCTCGGTATCATATAGTTTGTATTATGTCTTTCCCACTGTCACAGTATTTATTTAAAAGCTGCAAATGACTCTTTACATTTCTACAGGTCTTCCACAAGTTGACCATGAGCTAGCAATGCGCCCTGGCAGAATCCTGGGCTTCATTAGGCAAATCACTGCCATCAGGACAAAGGAAATGACCCCCCCTCTCTACTCAGCACTGGTGGGGCCATGCCTGAAGCACTGTGCTCAGTCCTGGACTCCCCAGTGCAAGGGAGCCATGGACTTACTGGAGCGAGTCCAGCACAGCGATTATAGCAGCTCTCATGTCAGGAGAGAGACAGAGAGCTGAGACTGTTCAGCCTGGAGAGGAGAAGGCTTGGGGTGGATCTTATCAATGTGTATAAATACCTGATGGAAGAGAATGAAGATGAGGTATTCAGACTCTTCTCAGTGGTACCCACTGACAGAACAAGAGGCACTGGGCGCAAATTAAAACTCATTAATATATTTACTGTGAGGATGGTCAAACACTGGAACAGGTTGCCTGGAGATGTTGTGGAGGTAACTCAAAACCAGGCTGGACATGGTTCTGAATGCCTGTTTGTAGGTAACCCTGCTTGAGCCGGGTTGGTCTACATCTCAAGCCTGTACTAGATCTCAAGAGCTGCCGCCATCCTCAACCAATCTGTGATCCTGTGATGCCACAGTAACACGTGCCACAACAGCAGCATTGATCTTCTTTGAAGGGCACAAATGTCCAAAATACAGCATTGCTCATTAGACTATTAATTGTTCGTTATCATTGTTCTCATTGACATATCAAAGTATGTATATTTTTTAGACTCTGTTTTCAGTTGCAGGCAATTTGACACACTGTACTATAATAATTATAATGGGAAGTGCAGCAGTGATCAGATCCAAAAGCATTTTGGCTGCAGACTCCCAGATTTTCAGGAAGTTCCAGTGCAGATCTGCACCTTGCACCTGGTTCCTGTCTGTGTAATGGGCCGACCCAGCATTTCTTATCTGAACAGCCACCTGTTATTTCAAGAAAACCCAAACCTCACAGCTATAAAGGCATTCTTGTTTAGATTCAGACTGAAGTTTTTCTAGCCAAGGTCAAGACTGTAGTTGTAAAATTTTCTACCTGCTCCACTCTATCTTGCACCTCTAAATGCAAGAAAAATGTGGGTTTAATACACTTTTTAAAAGAAAAGCGGACATTGAATTAGAGCTGAACAAGACAAAAATAAAATCTTTTTTAAGCAGATTTGATTTTCCGGTTTTGGCAAGTTTTTCAAATAAATTTTGCTGACATATATTGCTAAAATGGAGCCAGAAATAAATAGTTTACAACGAATTATTTTTCTAGTAAGTGAGAATCCAATTACTTTGATTTAAAGGATTTTTTTTAATTAATATTTTAAAATATTTTTGGGATTGTTCTTTAAGTGAACTAAGCAATCTCAGTCTGCAGAGGAGTGCTGTCCCAGGGCAATGGTCCTTCTCTGAAGAACGAGGCACAAGAAGAGAAATCCCGAGTCCCAGATCTTCAATAAGAATTATTGCATTCCACTAGGAGGGTCTAACCTCACAAATTGAGAATGTATTTGGTCGGCATCTTTTCCAACAAGCGTGAGCTCCATTTCATGTAAATGTGTACTATTACAAATAACGTGCCCTCATAGAGTGCAAATGCAGACTGTAATTTTTCTTATTTTGTTTTCTGTCAGGGAATTCTGGCGACACGTTTCTGCAATTGTCTACATTCCTCATATCACTGGCCTAAAGATATCACATATCTTAAAATACAGCTAACCTGGATCGAAGTCCTGACTCAGATTTTTTTAATGATCCCCCTAAAAGAAGAAAGTACCATTTCAAGAGCATTAGCAATGGATATTACCTACCTGGACTTCAGTGGGGCTTTTGACACCATCTCCTGTAGGATCCTCATAGAAAAGCTGTCCATGTATGAGCTGGATGAGCAGGCTGTGAGGTGGGTTGAAAACTGGCTGAATGGCCAGCCACAGCTTGTGCCACGGCAGTAGCATGAGGTTTAATTGGAGGCCAGTAACTAGTGGTTGTACTCCAGAGGTCAATACTGGGTCCAGTCCCATTTAACATCTTCATTAATGATCTGGATGCTGGGGCAGAGTCTACCCTTAGCAAGTTTGCAGACAACACCAACCTGGGAGGAGGGACTGATATGCCAGGAGGTCAAGCTGCCATCCAGAGGGATCTCAACAAGCTGGAGAAATGCACCAACAGGAATCTCATTAGGTTCAGCAAGGGGAAGTATAAAGTCCTTCACCTGGGGAGGAGCAACCCCATGCACCAATATGGGCTGGAGGCCCCCCAGCTGGAAAGCAGCTCAGCAGAAAAGGCCAATGGTATCCTGGGCTGCGTTATTCAAAGTACTGCCAGCAGGTTGAGAGGGGTGATCCTTCCCCTTTATTCAGTGCTGGTGATGCTGAACCTGGAGTGCTGTGTCCAGTCCTTGGTGTTGGCAGACCCACAATACCTCATGGGATGCCTCTTGGCCATGTGCTCCTTATCTCCGACCGCTCCCCCATCAGTACATTCTCATGCATTTTGCCCCATCTAGTTTAAAAGATACCGTGTACTGAGCCTATTACCATTTCTTCTTCATGACTGTGTGGGTTTATGCAAATAATTTTGGCCCCTTACATGCTGCCTAGCTTTAATAAAGAGACCTCTGTACTCTTTTCTACATTTTACAAAACACTGTGAGCTCATGTTGAGAGGATTAGAGAGTAATCTGCACAGCCATGCACCTCTTGCTTTCTTCTTCACTCCTTTTTCCTTCCATCAGTTTGCTTCAGGAGGGTTTTACTTCAAGAGAGGCCTTCAGCCGCGCTGGTGATGGAGAGGCTGTATGGAGATGCAGTGTCTCATCATCACTTGCATTCCCAAAAGTATGGGCTATGTCTCAAGTCCTTGTCCTCCTGCAACCCCTGGCGCTGGCACAAATTGTGCAGCAGGCTGCTATGTCTGTCTTGGAGGTTGGTTTTCTTTTGTGTTGAAATTTCATGAAGCCTTAATAACTTTCACTCACAACTTTCCAGCCAAAACTTCACTGCCGTTGACCCTGAAAAA
Source organism: Tringa tobata (assembly GCA_033628505.1). Classification (NCBI taxonomy): domain Eukaryota; kingdom Metazoa; phylum Chordata; class Aves; order Charadriiformes; family Scolopacidae; genus Tringa; species Tringa tobata. Next base: position 4,442,802 of record JAHREE010000130.1, on the reverse strand, counting down.
ATGAATATATAAACAAAAGTCTGAGAAATTAATGCAGCTGAGCTGAACGAGCTTACTGATTAGGACTATAATGGCTTAATGGGTAAAGCATGTACCTTCTGAATCTCTTGCTTTGGCTTACTTGGGGTGACAGAGAAGAAATATAGACCAGCTCAGCATAGGAAATCAGCAGACAAGATCAACCTGGCATTGGCTATTGGTAACATTCATTACCACAAGGAATGTCAGGGAAGAAAATCTGACATCTGACAAGATCTATTATGAGAACCATTAGCACCGTCTCCTTATTAACAGTTTTATCACATTCTGAAAAGAAGGTATTGGGAAAATACTGTGCCACAGAAATTATACATGTTTATATAAAATATCTCCTCCATCAGTTTGACAAGTCCTGAAAACACTGAGCTAAGTTACATCCCGCAATAGGTAGTCAGGCATAAAACCAAATAGAAAACATTAAAAGGTTGGTTCACAGCTCAACAATAGCTCCATACCATCTTGTCTAACAGACAAATAAGGAAAATACAATATTTAAATAATAGCATACTGTCACTGTTTTCTCTTCCTGGCACTCAAAACGTGGCTCCAGATTTGTCGTGAGCTTCGCTGGCTACTGAGAATGTGTCTGACAAACCTGGCTTGAGTCTTGGGCTTTTAACTAAACAGCAGGTGTTGTCTATATAGTTAATTGTCCCCAAGCCCCCCAATTTAACAGCCAGATTCAGGGCAGCTCTCCCTTCAGCTGTTGCAGGTGTTGATGATTGCTTGTCACTATTCCCTTTTCTGTTTATTTCAAGTGGGGCATTCTCCTCTGGGGATGAATCTCATCAGCATTGAAGGGAGTCTTACAAAAATAGGAATGATGTAAGTTAAGATAGGACATGTTTGGAGAGGGACAGAGGTATTTAGAAAAGAAATGGCAATGTGCTGGGGAAAAGGAGAATACATTTTAAATGCTTCAGGGATACTCAGGCTCAGCCCCTGAAGTCTAAATTTATGAATCCATTCTGATTTTCTGAAATGATTGAACGTGTACTTTAATAATATGGATCCTTGCCTTCAAAGCCCAGCTAGCATAAATCCCAGATCTGCATTGTCTGCAATATATATGCCACATTTTATTACCTAGGTTCATGGCCGACACTTAACTCAATTTAATGCTCACCCTTTCATGTAATATATTCCAAGATATGCATCGCTTCACGGTTCTGCACCACGGTGCTCAAAACTGCCTATGGTATTGATCTAGATGATGATTAAATCTCAGCATTTTTAAAGAAACTGGACTTTCAGAGCACTAGATGGTGCTAGAGAATGCTATTAGTCAGCTCCGGGGCCACGTCCCGTAAATTCTCTCCATGTACCATTTATTTTTGTAGGATACAACAGCATAATCTGCATCAAGCATCTCTACTCTCAGCAGTGTTTCAGATGGGCTGCTGACATTGCCCATCACTCTTCCTTGTCGGGTGATGAGAAGTTGTTTATTATTGCCAGAAGCAAGCTGTCAAAACCATGAATCAGGCTCCCCAGACCATGAGACTGCCTTCAAAAATAGGGGATATATAAATCTATATTTTTTTATAGTGTACTTTTTATTTGCACTCTAATTCCTAAGCTTTAGGACTGTTATGATGCTATTCATGTGCTCCCTAGGAAAGTGTGGAAGTGCTGGGCATGAAAAGCATCTATGTTCAGGGCCAGGCATGGGTCTGAGCAACCAAGGTTCAAACCACAGTTCAGACCTGCCCTGGGATGTTTAGAAGTACAGTTTTGATCCATTCAAAGTAAAGACACCACCTTTGGAAACCACTAGATGAAAAAGACAATTAGGAAACGGAGTAGGGAGTTGCGCAGTTCTGAGTCTGCTAACACTGATAAGTAATTTTTTGGCTGGAGCACATGCTGGGAGAGAAGGGTTCGGGGGAGACCAGAGCAGCCTGCACCCAGCAAGAGGTCTTCTCATGTCATTGTGGGCAGAGAGCTACAACTTTAGCTGGCCCCAGTAGGGCAAGGTTGGGTATATGTCCTGTGATGTCCAGGAAGGGAAAGGAAGATCGTAGTGGCTGTACCAAGACAGTGGTGGGCTGCACTTCTCCATCTCATATCAATGTCAACAGACCATTTTATGATGAGCAACCATGCCGTAGGAGGACAGGCTCTTGCAGAGAAACCCAGGTGTTAGTCCTTCTTCTCCTGCCAGGTGCCCCAAGGATGCGGGGTACCTCAGGGAATGAAGGAACACAGACACTGGCAGCATAACATAGAATCATAGAATGGTTAGAGTTGGAAGGGACCAACCCTTGAGCCATGGGCAGGGACACCTCCACTAGAGCAGGTTGCTCAAAGCCCCATCCACCCTGGCCTTGAACACTTCCAGGGATGGGGTATCCACAACTTCCCTGGGCAACCTGTTTCTGCTTCACCACTCTCACAGGAAAGAATTTCTTCCTAATATCTAATCTAAAGCTCCCCTCAACAGGGATGATATGGGGCACTTCTCCCTCCCTGACAGCTCGTCTGTGAGGCTGCACACTGCAGGCTGTACAAGACTCGGGTGCTTATAGGGAGCCCACATATATAGACAGGGGCCAAACCAAGAACATTTTCATGGCATTGGTGCTGCGAGAGCAGAGATGCTGCCCAGCTGTGCCCATCTGGGGGGCCAGGGTGGCGCAGGCAGGCAGGGGGATGACACACAGGCGGCCGCCGAGCCGCAGACAGCAACTGCTGCCCGACAGCTGGAGCGGCCACAGCCGGCGGGCTACGGGCCTTCCTTGGGGTTAGCCCCGGGTGTGCAGTTGGCAGCGAGCACCCCTCCTCCTCCTGCCTGCAGGGCAGCTGCTGTCGGCAGGAGAGCGGCTTCCCCGGGCGCTGACACCACAAGGGCTTGGCCTCATCCTGCCCAGTGCAGCACGGGCTGGAGCTTCCTCCAGCTGCAGCTCCCCCACCCCACCAGGCTGCAGGCTCAGCCCACGGGTCCGTCCAAAACACAACTCCCATAAGCATGGGCACGTCAAATCAGGCCTGAGGGGGCCAAGCATGTGATGGGCACGTATCCTGCCACTGGTGCTTCCTAGACATGGTGTATCTGCCACGCGTTCATGCAGCAGCCAGCAGCAATGATGGAAACGCCAGGATGCAGCCATTGACCATGCCATGTTTCATCCCACCAGGAGTACCAATGAAGAGCATTGTAGAATAAAAACCACGGTTCAGACAACATGGAAATCCAGACAGATGTTATGGGCCCCACACTTATGTGCTTCCAATATCATGGGCCGAAAGCAATCACTTCTCGTGGCTTATTTGATCTTGGTTTTGTTGGTGATACACAATCTCATTCTGCTCTGGCTTGATGATGGCATTTAAACCAGATGGAAACAGTTTGAAGAATTCAGATATAGCATCATGGAATTACATCATCACCAAAACAACCAATCATAACAGCCACAGATAACAGCTAAAGAATTATATTTCCAGGGAACTGAATTTGTGTTTTGCATTTTTAGCAGCATTAAGGGACACAGGGAGATTGAAGGGACAGAGTCAGATCAAATTAGGCCCATTGGTTAAGACTTTTTGAAAAATCAGTGGAAAAGTTCTCATCACTTTTCTTTTAGCTGAAATCAAATCAATTGTTTGTACGAATTTAAATGTATTCCTGAAGTGTTCAGAGAGGGTGAAACTGCAAACCACAAGGGAAATACCACTGCTGTGCTGGTTGACCCAGCTAAGCAATGTGTTTAAAATCTTTACACTACCTGAGAAACTCACCATGGTGCCTCATCTCTGTCTCATTTTATATCACCCACAGCCTTCTAATATCACACAGGGTGGGAAATTTGCTTTTAATTGATTGTTAACCTACCAGAGTCCCTCTGTATGCCTTTTATTTATATTAGCAGTCTGAAAGAGCAAAGTATTCCCCTTCAGGTTTCATTCTGCTGGAGAAACGGGTTTGCTGTCATCACTCCTCATAAGCACAGCCTGAGACCCACTTTCCTAAATCTCTCCCTTCCCCCATTTGTCTTTACTACCTCATAGCTGTCAGCTTTTCTTCTAGCTGCTACTACAAAATGAGCAGAGGGTTGCTTGGGCCAAAAATCACTCAATAGTCCACAAGGAGGGGAGCAATTATTGATCTTCGAAGGGAAAAATTCCCTGGGATGGTATCCTTGACTGAGGATTGCAACCCCCAGATTGAAAATCACCATTAATCCCACCCAATAATAAATTCAAGAGAATTATAAGCGATCACTTATTCCTGCATCACCAAAGTTCTCAAATCCTCCTGTCACAAAGAAACCTCTTCTCTCCTGAAACTATTCAACATGTGGACAAGCCCTAAAGTGGCTCTTGGTGTGGTTCTCTTATTGCAACAGCTGTACTAAACAAAGATTGACAGCGCTTTCCAACTCCCTTATCCAACAAAATTTTCCTTAGGGAAGTTATTTTATCTATCCCGCCTCAGTTTCCCCGCCTGTAAAATGGACATAGTGGTAGCTGCTGGTTTTACTGTGGAAGATGTTGTGCAAGGAGGAACCATGTCTTCTATGAGCTGGCTGTTTTTCTTTCCCCAGCTGAATGGCTATTCAAACATAGAGAGAAATTCAGGTGAGAAACATACCCAAGAATCTGGGAGAAGTAAATAGCCCAAATTACTATTGAGAGAGCCCTCATTGGACCACCCCATGAGAAAACAGAAAGCCATGTTCAGGCTCTTTCTGTTCAGGTGATAGATGCTTTAATAGACAGTCAGATAAATACATTTATTTTCCCAGAAGAAAAAAACCTTGTGCAGAAAAGCCTACTGTATTTTAATGTCACTGCAACTTTCACTTGGGCCAGAAAAGTCTGAACATTTCTTCCAAGTCCTTTACTTCCCAGAGGGTCATGGTCAGTGAAAATTCAGACAAATGTGTCAAATATTGCAGGAATTTCAATATGAGAGAAGCAGTCACAAAGAGGAGAGGGCACCTTCCTTTACCCTGTTCAAGCTTCTTGGCATCCTGCTGGGTAATTTACCCCCATTTTGGGGATGCAGGATGAATCCCAAGAAGATTTGACGAGGGAAGGAGGCTGAATTCTCCCTTCTGCCTGAAGTCCTGGGTAAGAACAGCCCATCAGATGTGGGGCTGGTGCACTATGCAATTATATATAATTAATAAAAACTCAGCACTCTGCGGTCCAAGCGGGAACCGGTGGGCACTGGTGGTGGCCTGGACCATCACCCCCCCGGGGTGACTTGGGTGCTGGTGGGTGCTGTCACCCATCTACCTGCCAGGCGGCGAGGATGCTGGTGGAGCCGTCTGGTGGTGAATCCGTGCCCTTTTCGGGGGAGCCCCCCTGCTGCCATACATCATCCCAGCTGGCCCAGCAGCAACCCTAACCTGGGTCTGTACGTCAGGGCTGCCAGCCCGGAGCCAGGCTGTCCCCTCGCTCCCCTCCCGCCACCCCCTCGCCGGCCGCGAGGACTTTGTGTCCTAAAAGCTCATTCTTTCCATAGCGTAAAAAATAAACCAGCATGTGCTCCTCTCCAACATCGCCCGTCTCCGCAACAGCCCCGGGTGGGTTGTTGTTGTCGTTCGACTCCATCTCTCCTTAAATAACAGAATTACAGCGGGTCTAATCCTGCAAAGTGCTGAGTAACAGCTCGTTCCCAATAAATTAAGCAGGCACTCAGCGCCGCAGCCTGATATTTGTATCCATGTCCTCCCGGATTATCGGTCTCTCCTCCTCGCTCTCTCCCCGGCCCCTCGGGGAGCAATTATCTGTGAATGAGAACAGAATAACTCTTTTAGCAGAAGGTTTCCACACTCGCGCACAAGGAGCGCTCTGAATGGATTTATCATGCTCGCTAAAAAGGGAGGTGGAAAAAAATCTCCCCTTCTCTCTCATTTTTCTTTTTTTTTTTTTTTTTTTTTATTTTAAGGAGAAATCCCTGAAGCAGCAGCCGTTCCCCCGTGGCTCCATGCACCAGGAAAAAAAAAAAGGAAAAAAAAAGAAAAAAATGGATATAGTAAAACTTTTTAAGGGAGGCATGAATCGGTTCTTCAGAAAAACAAGGCAGCAGTGCCAACTGGAAATGTTTGCTTTGGGGGTGAGTTAGATGGCTGGCGTCAGCCAGGGCTAAAGACATGCCAGCGGAATGCAATATTGGGGAAGCAGCAGGTCACTCAATCACTGGCAATTTGCCCAGGAGCAACTGGATGCCTTCAGATTTTTTTTTTTTCTTATGTGTGTATGTTGCTTTTTTTTTGCCTTTTTTTTTTTTTTTTTCCCCAGGCAAACAGAGCCCCAGCAGTTTAGGAGCCGAGGAGCTGGAGAATGGTATTTCTGAAAGGCACGTTCCTGCAGGAATACCCCTGTGGTCTGCATGGCCACGCAGCAGTGACATCTGGCAGAAGAAATTGTGTTTCGATGGACGAGGCCGGATCCTGCCTGCTGCTGCCTCCACGCACAAGGCAGAAGAAGCAGCACCTCGTGCCAGGTCTGCTGGAGGAGTGGGCAGCCCCAGGGGATGCCTCCAAAAGTACCCTCCAGCAAACAAGAATATTTTTTCCTCCAGTAACAAGTATCAAACACTAAAGAAGAGACTTTATGGGAGGCAATAGGATTTTTATATTTTTGTATATATTTATATTTATGGGAGGCAATGGGATTTTTTTCAAGGTCAATTCGCCTACAGGAGTGGATGAAAAAAATCCTGTAATGAAGAATGTCCATTAACTTCCCGCAGCGTAGGAGGAGGCAACAACCCGACGGGCATTTTTGCCTGCACATCTGTAGTTTTTCACTGCTGCATCGTTTGTGCAGAGTGCCAGGCTGCACGCAGAGCCCAAATAACCCAGGGAGGGAGGGCGTCCCAGCAGGAGTGGCTCTGAGCAAGCTGGTGGCCCAACTCAGCAAACAGCGTCGTTAGGGATTTGCCCTTTTTGCTAACAAGGGAAATCGGTCTCCAGCCAGCAGCTGAATGCAGCACAGTCACCAGCACATGATGGGCTGATGTCAACTGTGGCACTTCTCCAGAGGTAAAAGGCAATAAAATTTCCCTCCTTCTTGCCTTATCCATCCACATGGGTAAAAGCCGATGTGTGAGAATTGAGGAGAGTTCTCCTGAAAGCAAACCCAGGGACCAAAGCTGTACCTGCAACTCCAAACACACAGGGTTCAATACCATTCAGAAGCATCTTCACAGTTCAACACAGCATCATAACACCCATCACCAGCATCCACCCATCTTCCACTACAATGTCACCACTCCACAGGAGCCACCCAAGGAGACTGCCATTGCAGATAGAGGAGAGGCGATCTTCCACATAAGCAAATCTGATCAATCCATGAAGAAATTGGAGAGAAACTATAGATCTTTGGAGGTAGATCCTGGCTATGATCAGCAGGTAAGGATTCCTGAGGGGTCTCCTAAGTGGGGAGCCCACCCACGTCCAAAGACCATCAGGCTTTCAACTGCAACTTCAGCTCACTCCCCATCTGAAATGCAGATTATTTTTTTCTGCTTCAGGCTTTCAGAGCCATTGCCCCTGAAAAGATGATTTTAGCTCAATCTCCCTTGTCTCTCCATCAACTCCTTTCTTTTTACATTTTTCTCAGTTTTGGATCTTGATCCAGCTACAGGGGAGAATGGACCAAAATGCATTCAGCATCCCAGCTCTCCATCATTCTCCTCTTCTGCATCCCTTTTAATCTTAAAACATTCATACTTGGAACAAGAGTTTGTCGTTAAATCACTGGACAAGGGCTTGATTTAAAATGGATTGTATTCCCAGGTTCGTCACCATTTTCTTGTGTGATCTTGAGAAGAATCCCACTACCCCAGATCTTTCTACTGTAAGATGGATATTGCAACCATTTCTTTTCCTTGATGTGCTTTAAGGGCAGAAAGAGACTCCCTTTCACAAAGTGCAAAACAGTGAAAATTATTTGGTTTTATTGTAAAGTACCTTTAACCATTGTTTAATAAAATACCCAAGTTCCTGACGATATCTTAGAGGGAAAAAAAGAAAGCATTTCCCCAACTTCTTTTCTAGATGATCAATCCTTGTAAAAAGGATTGCATGAGAGTTTCCAGCCCATAGAACTGTTCTAGATGCTCTAGTCGTCCATTCAACCATGACACCTAATTGCCTGCCCACAAGGACCTCCTTCTGTGGAACCACACCTTCAGTGTGGTTCAAAGGGAGCACCGATGGGCAGCAAGGAAACACAGTGTGTTATTATTATCCCTGAAGCATAAATGTCACAGTAAGCTCTCCCACCCAACCCTGTGCTCTGGGGCTGCAGCCCGAGGCAGGGTGGCCACTGGAGGTGGGCAGGACTGAGCCCTTCCCTGCTCTTGCCTCAGTGATGCTCTGTAACTTGAAGAAATTGGTTTTGCTTCCCGTACCTCAGTTTCCCCATCTGTAACATGGAAATAATGATCTTGGCTTCTTTTTAAAGCTCTTTGAGATGAACAGCCCTTTTAAAGAGGTAGGTAGTATTATAAGCAACGGACTCTCACGTCTGCCAAGAACCAAAAGTGATATGAGGGTGATGAAATTCAGGCCACCTCATCAGCAAAGCATGTTGTCCTGGCCTTCAAGACAAGGTTAGGGCTCTTGGAGAGAGCCCATTCCTTTTTGGGACAGAAAGGAGTGGACACAGACCCAGCACATGCTTTCCTATTATTAGTCGTTTGTATCCATATATTGCCACAAATGTATACAGCCCTCAAAAACCCAACCAAAGCAAGTGCATAGCCCCAAGCCATCTAACCCAGGAGCTCAGCCGTGCAATATGGGCTGATCACAATTTGCCAGGTAATTTCCCCATGACAGCTTGAACAGGATGGGTGCAGCCAGCCCTCAACAAGCCTGCAAGCCCTAGCATCTCCATGAACCTTTCAGCAGGACTGGAGGGGAACAGGAGTGGCCAGAGGGACCTGCCTGGGGACCAAAGCCGCAGAGCACGGCATCTCCAGAAGACCAGGCAGGAGAGGATGGTGACGCACAGTTTGGCTGGGGGAAGGAAGCTGGAAGGAGGCGAGATACAGGCACGGGCGAGGTTGGTGAGGACCTCGCAGATGAGACCGGAGGCACGACCGAGAGCTGCTTTGCACGATAGGGCCAAATCCGTCCCTGGCACAGCTCCGCTCCGGCTGCCTCCGTGTGTTTGGGTAAGGATCCAGCTCCGGCTGCGCTGGGAGGCACCGGCTGCGCGGGGCTGGCGTGCCAGCCCGGAGGCCCAGACAGGAGGACAGTGCCAGATGCCTGGCATATTTTGTCAGCTGGGCGGGCTGCGGGGAGTCACACGGGGCTGGGCGTGCACCTGCGCGACCCTGAGCCGCCCGGCTATTAACGGCCGGCGACAGCGCTCTGATGCCGTGTCGCTGACCGCCCCGCTCCCCGGCCGGGGGGTAAATCAGCCGCCCAGCTGACAACCTCGGGGCTCTTCTGCTGCTGGGATTGATGCAAACGCTAATGTCCCTAACGCTTACTCCAGTGTGTGTGGCCAGCCCGGCTCCACCGTGTCCTGCCACCCCGGATCGCTGCTGATGGGATGCCCGGTGCTCCTGGACCAGCCCCTTGGGCTGATAGAGCTCTAAGGGTCTCCATATGCACTTAATGAGTGTTCGGGGTTCTCCAAGTGAAGATGAGACCAGCACAGATTTCTGGGAGAGGAGCTAACGTGGGGAGGACTAACGCAAGATGTGAAGACACAAGGATGTGTTTGAGGACATATAAACCATCCAGAAGCAAGAGCAGCAGCAGGCGCTGAGTATCAGGGGACTAAAACCTTCTCAAATATTGGGAATAGCATCTGAAGGTGTCAGGGAAGGAGGCACCCATGGAGAAAGCTGCATGTACCTCTTTCCTCGTTCCCTCTGCACCAACCCAAGCACCATCCCAGCACAATATTTGTACAGCCAAAGGAAAAGTCCTGCCACATCCAGCTCCTTTGCAAGAAACATGCAATGGGCGACGGTCTTCACATTCTCTCTTTTCTTTCACTGCTGACCCAAAATAAGCACAATCTGACTAATTAACAGAGCTAGTTAGCATCAGGACGAAACATCCAATATGGACCACAGACTCTTGGGAAATAGATTTTGGGGCCTTGGGACACAGAAAAATGGTTTCCCAGGCATCATGTGCACAGCACAGCCAGCTCTGTGACTTTTCCTCTTTTTCCTCATCAGTTCTTGGTTCTAGCACAAAGATGATTTTTAATGCCAAATCATTGTGCTTCTTCCCTCTTTATTTCAGGCCGCAGGCTCACCACATTCTGGACTGGTTGCAACCCATCTGGTTTCACTAATACTTCTAATATAATATTTGTAACTAGCTAAGGGCTGATCATATGACGGGTGTAATCAATAAGTCATGTGCCAGTTGTGGTTATTCTACACCTCAAGCCATTTTTCTGTATTTTGGTGTCCATAGCCTGCTGGGGTGTTTGTATGTTTTCTTGCTGTTGTGCCTTTCCACCTTTGCAGCTTGGCATTAAAGAAGGCTGTCTTGAGTCTCAGTAATTGAGAAAAAAAAACCAAAACAAAACATCACTTTGTTTCCATCCAAAAAAGGAAATGAGATGGGAGAATCAACCAAAGGCTCCACTTGCCAGACACCACTTGCCACCATCTTTGGCTTTGCTAAAGGAACTTGCACTTAGGAAAGTTGTTCAATCTAAATAAAATCATCTTCTCAACAAGTTCCTCCTTTTGCATCACCAGAAGGATCACCCAACAGAAACCAAAACCAGGTCTGGCAGTTTTAGCTTACCTGTAGCCAGCTGTGAAAGCCCAACTTCATATTCAATGGCACAGGACATTTCCTGGCATCGGGTGCCATGGAGTAAATATCCCCTATCTTAAAAAAGGAAGTTCCTGTTGCATGCAGATACCTCCGTGTTCTTTCTGCCCTTCACACCCTACATGAGTGGGTGGGCTAGGGAGAGTAATCTCTGGGTAGATGCCCAGATACAGCAAGAGATGTTCTTGACCCCTCCCAAAAAGTACTTTATAAAATATCTTCAAGAAACTTTGGTTGATACCATCTTTGAGGAAAAAAAAAAAAAAAGGCAAAAAAAAAAGCACCACTTTTATCTTAGTTTTGAAAAGCATGAATAACCTTCGTGTAAAACCACTGGAGTGGCATCAGGCTAGGATTTGGCCCTGTGTGGCTGCACAGAGACAGAAGGAGAGTGTATTCTCCCCATCCATGGGTGCTTATAGCTGGCCACAGCCTGCAAAAGCAGATGATTTAATGATTCATTCTGGCAAGCAGAGAAGGATGACTTCAGGTTTGAGCTTCCCACATCACTTCTACCAGCCTCTCCTAGAGAGCCAACACACCGGTGGCCAAGACGCTTGCATGCCGCAGAGCCAAGTGGTGCTACCTTCTCAGCCTCTGGAGCAGGAGCATGAAGGAGGGTCCCTCCATGACACATGGGAATTCAGCAGCACAGCAGAGGTTGTGTGGCAGCCCCAGGAGGACAAATTAAACACCTCCTTTTTATTCTGAGGCTTTCAGCACACAACAACTGCTACCTTGTGAGTCAGTTTATTCAGAAAGGCTTTGCGCTAACGGGATTAACAAGCTCTTCACTGCTTGGATCGCTTCACGGTAGGAAGATCCAAAATCAACTGATGGAAAAAAGGATAATTCCTCCTGCGGAGGGAGCAAGATTGTTTGTGGAACCAAATGATCAAACAATGACTCCGAATGCTGCAAGTTGGTCATGCGAGGAGACACGTACCCAAACTCTGCTGGCTGCTGGGCTGGATGGTGCAGGCTCACGGTGTCATCACATTCTTGGGACTCCATGCCCTACACTCAGGTGTAGCTCTGTGGGATGGTCACAGGAGAGGCAACAGAGGAAAGGAAAAGTCATTCTCTCAGCCCCTTCTCAATTGCTAAACCTCAAGGCTGGAGGCTCAGGTCCAGTGTGGAGCACACGCTACTTGAAGGATCTTAAAGTCCTGCTTCTACTGAGCAGTCACAAATGACACATCCATATCCACCATATATGAGGGCGTGCAAAACTCTCCAAGGAGAAAGATACTCTCAAATTCCACCAGTACCAACCCTGCCCAACAAATTTTACGGTTCATCCAGCTCTCGTGGAACTGAAGAGGGTGAACTGGCTGAGCATCGGCACCAGAAGGCACGTTAGTTAAAGAAGAGCAAGGCAAATTGTGGAGACCTACCAAGTTTCCACCATCAAGCATGGGAGTCACTCAGATGGCTTTGTTTCCTGCTCAGGCTGTATCTCAACCATTGCCACGTAGCACAAATAAACCTAGGGGGCCCCGCCTGCTCAAAGCATCCTGATCTGTGCTCCACCAATCACCTCAACTTGGCACACATGGCCAGAGATGGGCAAGACACCAGAATGCTACACTCTGGTGGGAACGAGCTACCATGCCAGCACCAGGCATCAAAAGCAGCTGTGCTCAGCAGACCAGGGAGATGACAACAACAGAAAGGGTTGTGGCTGTCACCTGAGGTAACATGATAGATTCCTCTCCCATTCACGTAACCTGGTATTTGGGGTCCACTTCTTAGTAAAGAGGAACACTCAAAGAGCATTCATGAGTGCAAATATTTTGCACTAAAGGTGGTCATTGCATTTAATGTGTGTGCATAATTTCCACTCTGAGAAGTTTCAGGACCTTGTCAGAAATTGTGATTAGAGGTTTCATACGTGACCCATTTTCTTTTGGTCTCTTCCATGGCAGGGAGCGAAGCCATGTGACAGGCACGAGTCAAACCTATCTAGCCAGGACCCTACTACGGGTTGCCAGTGTTCTCACAGAGCCTGACACTTCAAAATTATATTCTTCAGGCTCTTCTCCATCTGGAAGAGCAAATGGATTACAGCTGGTTTGAAAATGGAGTTTTCTTCTTCTTTCACAAAAATTCTAACTTTTACTTTAAAAAGAAATAGAAACAGCTGAAAATAAACTTTCTGCTTCTAGCTGAAAAGCTTCGGTAAACATCTGAAATTTCATGCTGAAAACAGACACTTCTCAAAAAAAAGTCACTTAATCCATAACGGCATTTTCTGTCAGAAAACATTTGAGAGGTAAACATTTTGGAACAGCCCTGGAAATGCTCTTTTGCCTAACTCTGTTCAGTGTATGTTAACTATTTTAAATACCAGTTGGAACACTGTCATCTGGACCTTTAAAAAGAGAAAAAAATTTTACCCTCCCTTCCAGGTAAGCTCAGCAAATAGGTCCTTGTAACAATTTTATAGCTTTCCTCCCGTCCTATTTCCACCCTGATTGTGACCAGGTTTAGTAGTTATCAAGGTCTGTACCTACAGATTTGAAAGTAAATCAGCCTCTCAGGAATTTATCAGGAGCTCAGAACGTCATTAGGAGCAATCGGTAGCAGGAAAATGGTTGTAAGCTAGGGTCAATGCTAAAATTAAAGGGCCTCAGTGTCTTGTTTGACTGTGCATCATATTTGGCTCTGCTAAAAGGTGGGTGGAAAGCACAAGAATAAAAATGACCACATGAAAACTAGACTCGGGTCCACACTGCATATTTCAATAGGCTCCTGTTTCAGGGTGGCTAAGGTTATCTTTCCGATCAACTCAGCCCAGTATCACAAAGAGAAACATTATCAGCTCTTTCTGTTGTGTTAATATCTAATTTATTTTTCAGCAATGCAATTTCCTGCCTGCTCTTTGAACAGCTATCAAAGGACAAGACACCAGATCATGGCAGACATTTTTCTAATGGTGACATCTGCTAAACTAGTCAGTCTGTTCCTATACAGCCCACTCAATGCATCCTAAAATATTTTATAAGCCACCAGTGGAACAGAGAATGGTAACGTGGGTCCCTGACCTTAATGTGAGCCACCTTGATGTTCAGTACAGATGGGGAATCACACTTCAGCAGCCAGAATTTCTGGGTCCATTCAGCTTGGGATTTCTGCATTACCTCCAAACCCAATAAATTTCACTTAATGCCATCTGGCATTTCATATCCTTCACTGTTTTTCATCTGAGAGCACTGGCAAATCTGCATATGAGGCTTAATCCAAAAGCCTCTGAAAACCAATGGAAAGACGGTTTTGGATCACGCCTAAAAGTGCAAGACTTTATTTAGAAACATGCTTTCTACAGCTTTGCTGGAAGATGCTCCTCCTTTGAACAAGTACTCAACCAGCAGTGAACACATTCCAATAAAAACATCTGGATACGATACCTAGGAAAAGGTTGGTCTAATTACATTTAGAGAAGCTAATAAATATTGCTAATATTACCCAAACTCTCACGCATGAGTTCTATTGCTACTTTTGCTTGGGGCAACACCACTGATACCATGAATATCAATGGTCACAAGTCAAGTACTGCTAGGGACTACCCACAGCTAGTTTTCAGTTATTCATACGACCTGCAGTCTACGTGTCACTGTCTCTCCTGTGCTCTCTGGCTATATCCCAAGAAATTTTCCATACCACTGCTGACTTCTGCCTGAATTTTGTGTTCTGCAGCCAGAAAAAAAATAAAATGTGCCCAAGCACCTGAGAGCTTTCTTGCAGGTTTGATTGGAGGTTTGCTTCAACCAGTCCCTATTAAAGGAGTCCTTCTCATTGATCTCTGCTCCTCACCATCCTTATGGGTTGTGTTGTATCTCCTGAGCATGATCTCTGCTGTGCTTGATCCCTGATCCTTGATCCACATCTGCCTAACCTCACTCTCATTCTGTCTTATCCTGGATGCACTCCTGCGTCATTGCTCTTCTTGATCTTCAACTTAATCCCAATCTAAATTTTATTTTCTTCTTGGAAGAGTTTCTAGACATATTTTGGCCAAATTTCTGGCCTTTCATCTCACTTATCTGGACCACTGTATTCTTCAAATTCATATCCATTGACCACAGTTGTCCTCATTCTCTTCTTTTGAGCCCTGCCTAATCCTGACCACCTTGCCAAGACCTCTTAACAATGAGGGACCTAGATAAAGGACATGGCTGACTAGCCATGTCATTGACTGTTCAATAACCAGCACGCTTGGTTAGCTTTCCTCCCAGACACAAACCAATCTGAGAGTCTATGAGGCTGATGGTACAGCAGGCTAGAGAAAGAAAGGAGACTTGTTCAAACTCGCATCCAAGACCATTCAAGGACAGCAGTGAAATCTCCAGCTGTATACATAATAATAAATAAAACAGTTAAAAACAATTTTCTAGGTACAATGACAATTGTCATAGCATAATATGGGTCCAGATGGTGAAATGCTCCTCACCCCATGCAGGGAAAAAAAAAAAAAAAAGGAAAAACCCCATGTTGGCCACATACAAATTGCCCATTGGGAAACATTCCTATCCCAGGCTATCCCTAATGTGCCTGAGCATTGTCTGAGAAAACTCACTTGGCCCAGACCAAATCCATCCAATAGAGCATACTTGTGATTTAAAGCATTGACAACAAGCTCTGTCCTGTGACGTGGCGTGCACTTCTGGGTGTAGACTGGGGGGGTGGCCCTGGTTTTGCAGCCTCTCTGCCAACCTGAGAAAAGCTTCCATGGTGGGGATGAAAGACCTGGCTGGTACATTGACACAGTCCTGATACAAGTGTCTTCACCAGACTGATGGGACAGGAGCGAATTCAACAACAGTAACAAACCAATCCATCTTCAGCCAGCTGAGAGACCATCACTCCTATGACTAGCCAAGGGAGAAAGTGCCAAACCACAGGCATGGCAATGGAGAATCAACCTCTTAGCACTGTCCCCATGTCACCCAGGTGGATGGATGTGTCCAATTTGCAGCACTGAACGACTCACATCCAAGATAGCAGGATACCCAAATCCAACCCCGAAGGCAAACTCCCACTATAAGGAAGCTTCATATTTGAAAACAGATCAACAAATTTTGGGCAAGGCCCAATTCTTCAGCAGCCTCAACATTCTGTGCTTTACAGAGAGACTTTGAACTCTGTATCACAAGTTGACTGCTGTACTTAAGCCCATCATTAATTCCTCTTTCCCTATTCCTTTTTGCTACACTACCTAGACCCCAATCAGTGTAAAAGTAAGAAGTTCACAGACCAAACTGTCAGAAAGTTGATAATGTCCACAGAGTATTCATTTATGTGCTGTGAAACATGTTAGGAGGCCAAGGTGGAGAAACTGTATTGCAGAACTGGCTTGAATCTTGGCAGTGGTCATATCTTATATCATATTAAACTGAGGAAGACATTTACTGACTAGTACTACACCAGGTCCTGCAGCAAACTGATGTATAGGTTACCAGTCATATCTTTCAAATGTTAAGTAATGGAACTTTTTCTCTGCTTGTAGGAGGCTGACAGGGAGTTGAAGAGTTGAACTAAAAGGAAGTTGAAAGGGAAAGTCAGGAGTCAAATGATTTCAGGACTCAGAGTTTATTTAAACAGTACATTCTCAATGCTACATGTTAATAGAATTAACACCAGATTAAAGTCTGTTAGAAGTAAAATATGGGAATGAAGTTCAAAAAAGGAATATAAAAAAAAACATGCACACAGGTCAGCCAATGTTAAGAATTAATATAAATCTATTAAAAAGCATTCTGAAGAGCAACTTCCTCAAGCTCTGAAAGCTCATAATAAAAACCTCTCCAAACACTTCCAAATCAAGTAGTTTGCCAGACAGCTGGTCAGACTAATAGATGATCAATATGTGATAGACACTGTATGCCATGATAGCAGAGTCAAACACATACTGAGTATGCATCCCACGCTACACCTTTTCCTTACTGGTAGCATGTCTGAAGCGATATCTCAAATTGAGCGTCAGTAGAAAAGATTTTCAAACAAACTGATAAAGTGAATAAGACAAATCTGCAAGACCAGATGGTATTCACCCAAGAGCTCAATGGAAATCCAAAGAGGAAATTGCTGAACGGTTATCCGCGCTGCAGAGCCAACCTGCTGTTTAAATCAGCCTATGTCAAAAGAATAGAAGCAGTAAACTTGATGTAAAATGAAATAGCAGTTTCCAGAGGCAGCTCCTTGAAGAAATAAATACAGACAAGTATGATTCTGTATAAGATAAACTGGTAAATATTCTAAAAAAGAATATCAGACACATCAGGGAGCAAGGTATAATGGGGAAGAGTCAAGTACTGCATCTATAGGTGGAAGTCATGTCTCACAAATCAAGTTCTTTTAAAGCATCACTGAGGTTTGGGGGATTGTGATCTAAGTAATACGATTCACTTAGATTTCCAAATGTGGGAACCTATGAAAATATTAAGTTGTTCTTGAACAAGGGAGAAAGCCCTCTTGTGGCCCAACAACTGGTTAAAGCTAGGAGACCAAACAAGGAACAAATGACCAGGTTTCATAACAAAGGAAGCCAATCTGCAGGACTGGATGAGGTTCCATGTTGCTAGGACCTCAGTTGCCCAACACACACATTTATTCTAGAAAAGGCATAAGAAGCAAAAAGCAGGGTGATGACTTTCTCTGACTATACTAAGCCATCTAAAATATTCCAAACTAAAGCTGTGAGCAAGGAAATTCAGAAGGACTCACAATGCTAAGTGACTGCACAATAAAATAGGAGACAAAATTCAGAGTAATATAAGTAATGAGAAAAAAACAATCCTAAGGATATGTGCACAATAATGAGTGCTGAGTGAGCTACTACTGTTGGGAATAAGATCCTGGAGTTACTGTGGATGGTTTTCTAAAAATGAGAACTTAGTGTTAAAAAAGCAATGAGAAAATTAAAAACTAGTAGGAAAGACTTTGGAGCAATATAAAGATCGTTTGAACATTGCTCCAGTGCACCAATCTCATATAGGATAAAGCAGAACTACAAAAGGCAGGAAAGGACAACAACACACCAGAGATGGGGAACAGTTTCCAGACAAGCAGAGCTAAGACAGACTAAAACCCTTCATTTTGGGTGAAAAGAAGACAGAGGGGATCTGAGGGAGGTCTATGGAGTCATGAGTTGCATGAAGAAGATGAACAAGAAATAATTGTGCACCATTTCTCAGAACATCAAGGGCCAGAGACTAACTAACTATATGATAAGGCAGTGACTTTGGAACAGAAAGAAGGACATATCTCTCACAAACGAGTTACGGATTCATTGCCATGGGCAGAAAAAATCACAGATAAGTACAAATGGGCTGTTGCTGTTGACTGCCAGAAGCTGGGACGCCGTACCCCGTGTAGGACCACTCTGTGCTCAACCTGCTTCTTAGATTTTTTTTTTAGTTTCTTACAGTATTTCTACTTTGTAACTCCAAGGCAGTATGACTCTGGACTCTCATGTCCTTATTCATTAACATGCCTCTAAAGTAACGTATCCAAATGTGAAGTTCAAATTAAATGAGCTGCTACATAAAGTGTTGTGGAAAAATACCAAGTTACACTATTGATACACTCTAATAATAAATTCAGCCCTTCTGGTGGATGATTAATAGAAGAAAATAATGAACTTTAGCAGGTGATAAGACCTCTTTCATGAAGATGTGCCTTTCTGGGAATCCTCTACCTTCTCAAAACCTCGATTTCTGCACTATCGTGGTGACTGCCCACTGGAGATGTGGGTACTTAGCTCATGTAAATGCAGTTCTCAGTGGCATTACTCTTCCCTTTGCACCATTAAAAGATCTTTTACACCTGGAGCATCTGACTAGAGAGCTTATAATAAATGTGCTTCTAATTGCACTCTCTTTACTCTAACCACTAAGAGTCAGTGGGAATTTTTGGGACCTTGCAAACCACATTCAACAGCCACCATTAAAAAAATATCTGGCAGACAAGTGCTTGCTTTGCCCTCACCCACAAAAGTAAACTTCCATCCAAAATACATAGGTTTGAACTTAAAAAGAGACTGTCCTATACCTATGTTCTATTTAAGTTCCACTGTTCTTTTTCTAGAGCCAAAGAATATTAAGTGCAAGACTTTAGCATCCTCACACCTCATTCTTTCTTTTTTTTCTTTTCTGCCACAATTTCTCCACAGAGATTTTCAATATTCTCGCTTTGCCATGGAATTTGTCACTAAGCATAGTCACTGAAGACAGCTTTATCCAAGGTCCTCTCAGCCGGTTGTCCACCTGCATTTCAGAGCTGGCCAAGACCTACAGAGTGAACGAAACGGTGCAGGAAGAGGGCAGGGTTTGAGGCTGACGGGGAATATCAGCTGATGGGGGGACAGGTGTAAATGGATGAGCTGCCACTGCACAGAGAGAAGAAGCAATACTGGAGGGAGACAGGATGAAGGAGGGGACCTGGAACTCTGAAAGGAAAACCAGAAAAACCCAAAGGATGCTCAGCGCTCGTGGGGAAATTAAGGCAGAGGGAAGCCTGATGCTGCTTGCATGAGCCTGTGTCTCTCGCCTAGTTGTAAAGAGTAATTGCTTGAAAAGCCTAGAAAATGCCATCTACTTCAGCTCCCACCACCTTGAGAAGCTAAAGGAGGAAGAGTTTGAGGTAATGTTGATACAGGGCATCTTATTGATGCTGTAGGGCACAGAGACCACAGTGAGGAGGTGGTTTGGGGCAAGGAAGGACACGGTACTGCTGCTTGCCAGGACCCACAGGAGCACTACAGGGAACAACATGCAAGAGAAGTGTTGGCTGAGCTGGGACTGTACCTCATGTCCACCTCCACATACAACCCCTGTCCTGACCACATGAACAACCTCCCAGCCTCAGGCAGGTCTTAAACAAACAAATGGGAGGATTTTTACTGGTTTCAATGATGGATGAGGTCAGATCAGGCTGAAGCCAGACCAGCTGCCAGTGCAACTATGCATAAATCAGTGGATTGACTCACAGATGGAGAAAGAGTTGAGGTTTTTGCAGGTCCCTACCCAGCTATTCACCTTCCATACATGTTACATCCCTGCAATGCAGGAGCCCATATCTGCTCTTGCTGAAGTCAATGGAAGAGTTGTCCTTGATGGCTCCAGGGTCACTCTATAAGCTCCTACAGTGTGGCTAAACCTCCTGGCAGGTTAATGGAGACACATCTTTCATCTTGCCTTAGCAGAGGAGGCACTGAGGCCTTGCTCTGAGTAACGTAGTACTTCCACTGGGGGTAGGCTGAGAACTTCAGGCTTTTTTAAATTTCAAACAAAAATGTTTTTTTATAAAATTGAGCCTCTCAATCTGTAATGCATCCAAACCTATCTGCAAGACTGCCAAGCACCCAGTGGTGCACTAATATTGGTACACTGACGTTTCAGAAAGTCAGATACCTGACTGGAATTCAAAGATATTAGGGCCAGAGAGATCCTGTACAAGTATTTAGTTCAGCCTTCCCCATAAAATAAATCCATGCAATAATTCCTGTATCAAGTCCACAGCTTAAACCGTAACATATATTTTTAAAACATGTCCAGTTTTTATTTATACAATTCAAGCAGTGTAGACTCCGTTATTCCTTTAGGTAATATACTGCAAAGATCATTATGTGCAGCATAACTACATAGCTCTTATCACAAGCCTCATTTGTTCTGCCTCCGGAAATCATTGCATTTCTTTCTGGTAGACTAGAAAGCCACTGGGCAGCAGCAATGTCCTCCTCATGGAGTTGTGAATGGGCCACAAGCATCTCACCCTTTGCTCTTTTCTGAGATACACTGACAAAATGTATTTTTCAGACCTGGAATCACTGTTACAGCCCCTCTTTAAGCTGAGGAGAGGG